>VXBW01002731.1:99114-109573 GCA_013400375.1 Thinocorus orbignyianus | reverse complement strand
GGCCGGGAGAGCGGGGAGGGGACGGGGAGGGGGCAGCCGTGCGGGGATGGGTCTTCATGTGTCAGTGGTGGGTCGATTATGGGGTCAGCGATGGAGTCAGCTGTCAGCCTTGGTGGTGTCGGTGGGGGGGTCATNAATGATAGATCAATGATGGGTCAGCCATGGGTCTTGATGGGTCAATAATGGGTCAGTCATGGGTCATCTGTGGGGTCAATGATAGATCAATGATGGGTCATTCATGGGTCAGATATGGGGTCAGTGATAGATCAGTGATGGGTTGGAGTCCATACATCCGGGAGATGCAGCTGTGCAGAGGTGGCAGTCACCATCAGGGTGGTGCAATCCAGGTTAGCGCACCATGTGTGGGTGGTGGGGTGGAGGCAGGGTGGGGGTCCTGTGTGGGGGTGCAGTGTCGGTTTGGATGCTGGCAGGGAGGGGGGGCCCTGGACAGACGTGTCATTCACGCCGGGGGAAGTAGGACCGGGCGCTGTGGTTGGCCATGAGCCTGGGCTGCTTCCTGCCGCGCTGCCGCTCAGACACCACGGGCAGCGGGAGCCGGCAGCAGCAGGCAGGGTGAGTGTGTGCAGGGTGAGCCCCAGGCAGGGTGAGTGTGCGCAGGGTGAGCCCCAGGCAGGGTGGGCAGCCCTGAGCCCCTGGGGGGATGCTGGAGAGGGGCAGGTGGGGGCGGCAAGCTGGGCACTGGGGCTAGGGGGGGAAGGCAAAGCTTGGCAATGCACTGCAGGCAGAAACAGGCAGGAAGACAAGTGTTGGCAGGGCTTCTCTCTCCACTCAGGACCCCCCTGAGCACAGAGGGGTGCTGACAGGGTCCCAGCACGGATTTTACTGGGGGTACAGAAGGAAAAACTTTACCAGTCTGGGGATGCCCGTGGGGCTGTGGGACACTGTCTGGCCTCTGAAGGAGGGGAATGCAGACTGGGTTGGGAGTTAGGGGTTTTGGAGCTGGGGAGTGAATTTGTGGGGTGCTCTGAGGGGGCAGGGCTGGGCCCTCCCCCTCCCACAGCGGGACACAGAGCAGTTTGCTCAACCCCAGCTGACAAGCCAGCATGGCAGTTCCTCCCGCCTGTTCTTTGCGGCTTCTCCTTCGCAAGGGGAACGGCTGCCAGGCCAGGAGAGGAGTTCCTGCTGCTCACCAGTTCTGGCAGGGGCTCCTGGCCCCTTGGAGGCCGGCAGAGCCCTCCCGAGTCCCTGCACCAGTGCGGCACAGCTGGGCTCTGCTCAGCTCCATGGTGCTGCAGCCCTCTCTTGCAGGCGGGGGACATATGTGTGACAAGCTGGTTGGTCTCAGACAGGTGCCCGGTGGCAGGAGATGGCGGCAGGTCTGGAGAGGGGGCAAAGCCAGCCCTGTGCCTCCTGCCACTGCCCCTCTACTGGCTTGGTGATGCCAGACCTGCCTGCAGGTCTTGTGGCATGCTTCCCTGCCGCAGGGCTGTTGTTCAGCCTTGGACCTTCTGCTGACCCCCACAAACCCATCCAGCTGCGCTGCTGGGGAGTCGTGCCTGTGTCAGGCCTGGGGAGCACACAGAGTCTGTCCCCTTCCACCTCTGAGCTGTCGTCTCCTTGGTCTCCCACCAGTGAGAAGAATGGGCTCCGTGTCGGAGGAGCTCAGCCTGGTCCCCCTGCACCGGAGGCCGGAGCTGCTGGAGGCCTGCGCCGCGCTGCTGGGCGAGGAGTGGGGGAAGAGCCGGGCGTCGCGGCTGCACACGCTGCAGCGCTCCTCGGATGCCTTCCCCACCTGCCTGCTGCTGCTGCGGAGCCAGCATCCCGCTGAGGCCCCCGCTGCCCGGGAGGGTCCCTGCCAGCTTGTGGGACACGTCCGGCTCTCCCGCGTGGCCGGCCGGCCCCACGACCTCTTCGTGGAGAGCGTGGTGGTGGCCCGGGTGCTGCGGGGCCAGGGCTATGGGCGGCAGCTGATGGAGGCCACCGAGCGGTGGGCACGGGCCCGGGGCTTCAGCTGCCTGCACCTCACCACCCATGACAAGCAGCATTTCTACGCCCNGTCTGGGCAAGAGGGGTGCTGGCCGAGAGCAGTGGACAGAGCCTCCTGGAGACCCCACACCACGATGCCAAAGGGCTGCCCATCTTCTGGATGAAGAAGGACATCTGAGGGGGTGGGACCCCGAGCTGGTGATTAAAAATCGCGTGGACGGGGGCTGCCTGCCCCGGCGCTGCCTGACTGCCTGCCGTTCTTCGGGACTGGCACCAGTTCCCTGCTTCTCCCTGGCCCTGCTGCCAGGGTGAGGTGGTCCCCATACCTTGCCCTCTCTCCACTGCCACCTGGCTCCCAGGTTGCCCGGCTGGAGCCCTGGGACCACCACCAGCGTGGCAGGGAGCCAGGTCCACCACAGGTTCTGGGGTTGGAACTGGTGCCAGGAGCGCTGCCCAGTCCCACCAGTGGGACTCTGTGGGCCAGTTGGAGATGACGGCGTGCCATGGCTGCTGCTCTCCCCGCTGAGCAGCCTGGGGAAACCTCAGTTTGAGGAAATCTGGGCACACAGTGGCTGGAGGGGCACCACGGGGAGCTGGGCAGGATGGTGCGAGCTGTAGGGTCCCCTGCCTTGCACCACATAGGGGGCAGGTGGCCTGACCCCCCCTGGGCAGCTAGTGGCAGCAAGGGCTGGAGGCACCATAGTGGGAAGGTCATGGAGAGCGGCTGGGCCCCGCGCTGGGGGATTAGCACTGTCCTTGCTGTGTCACTCAGCCCTCCGGCCTGTCTCCTGCCTAATCCTCTCGCCCCAGGCGGCAGGCTGGCACCGGGCAGGGTCACCCAGCCCCCTCCTGCCCTGTCCGTGCTGGGGAAGCACAGAGCTGTCCCTGTGGCTCCACCGTGCCTCTCGGAGGGGCTTGGCCCTGCTATAAAATGGGGAAGAGGAGGTCGCAGCGCCTGTCACTGTGAGCCAGCAGGGAAACTGAGATGCTGGGATCGGCAGCTTGCAGTGCCACCTCAGGGGCACATGGCAGGGGCTCTGGGCAGTGGGGTGCAGCAGGCAGAGGTGAGGCAGGAGGTGTCCCAAACCCCCAAGTCTGCTGAGTCCTGTGGGGTTTTGGGGCGGGCAGCTCAGCCGCAGTGGCTGATCCCAGTGCACAATGGGCTGGGTGGCAGCACTGGCACAGCCGGGGTACCTGCTGCACCCCACCACCTCACCCTCACTGCTTTTCTTTCCCCACAGGGTGCCGGCCCCGCAGGCAGCTGGCGACAGGATGGTGCTGGCGCTGGCACTATGGGCTTGCCTGGTGCTGGGCACAGCCAGCAGAGAGAGCCCAGCACCGGAGCCCCTGGCAGGTGGCCGGCCTTTCGCCGTGGTGTGGAATGTGCCCACCGGCCGCTGCCAGCGCCGCTTCGGCGTGGGGCTGCCCCTCAGTGACTATGGCATTGTGGAGAACCAGGATGGCCATTTCACCGGCCAGAACATCACCATCTTCTACAAGAACAAGTTTGGGCTGTACCCCTACCTGTCACAGCAGGGCGTCCCCCACAACGGGGGCATCCCCCAGCGCGTCCCCCTCAGTCTCCACCTTGCCAGGGTGACCAGGGACATTCGCCGCCTCCTGCACCCTGCTTTCCATGGTCTGGCTGTGGTGGACTGGGAGGAGTGGAGGCCCCTCTGGACCCAAAACTGGGGGGCCAAGCGGATTTACCGGTTGGCCTCTGAGCAGTGGGTGCAGGACCGGCATGGCCTCCTGCCAACACGGTGGCGGCTCCGGCTGGCCCGGCAGGAGTTTGAGCAGGCAGCGCAGGCTCTGATGGAAGAGACTCTTCTGCTGGGCCGGACCCTGCGCCCGGCGGGACTCTGGGGCTTCTACCGCTTCCCCGACTGCCTCAACGGCAACTGGGCCAAGGAGCCCAACTACACCGGGCAGTGCCGGCCGGCGGAGGTGGAGCGGAACAACCAGCTGGGCTGGCTCTGGGCCGCCTCAGCTGCCCTCTACCCCAGCATCTACCTGCCGCTGGCGCTGCCGCCCGCCCTGCGCCCCCGCTACGTGCACCACCGGCTGCGCGAGGCCCTGCGGGTGGCTGCCTTTGGGGCTGGCAGCCTCCTGCCCGTGGTCGCCTACTCCCGCCTCTCCTTCCGCCGCTCACCCCGGTTCCTGGAGCTGGTAAGAGCCGTGGGCACGCTGGGGGTCTTGCTGGGTGCTGGGGTGCATCTTGTTCACCGCAACGTGGTGATGTCTCTCCATCTCTCCCGGGCAGGCTGACCTGGTGCACACCATTGGGGAGAGCGCAGCGCTGGGGGCGGCTGGACTTGTACTCTGGGGAGACATGTCGTACTCCCGCTCAGCTGTGAGTACAGCCCCTCGCCACACCATGGGCATGGGAGCTGGCATGTGGTGGGCAGCGGGAGGTGGCACAGGCATGGGACATACGGGATGGCCATTCTCTCCCTCTACTCTGCACTGGGGAGGCCACAACTGGAGTACTGCGTCCAGTTCTGGGCTCCCCAGTTCAAGAGAGACAGGGAACTACTGGAGAGAGCCCAGCATAGGGCAACACAGATGATGGCGGGACTGGAGCATCTCCCTTATGAGGAAAGGCTGAGAGAGCTGGGACTCTTGAGCCTGGAGGAGAGAAGGCTGAGGGGAGACCTTATTAATGCTCACAGGTGTCTGAAGGGTGGGTTGGAGGAGGATGGAGCCAGACTCTTCCCAGTGACAGGATGAGCGGCAACGGGCACAAGCTGAAATGTACAAAGTTCCATTCAAATGTAAAAAAACCTTTCTGGTGAGGGTGACAGAGCCCTGGAAGAGGCTGCCCGGGGAGGGTGTGGAGTCCCCTTCTCTGGAGATGTTCAAGACCCACCTGGATGCAGCCCTGAGTGATGCGCTCTGGGCAATCCTGCTTTAGCAGGGGAGTTGGACTGGATGATCTCTAGAGGTCTCTTCCAACTCTGACGATTCTGTGATCCCCTGTGCCCACCAAGGAAGGGCGGCTGGAGGGGCGCCAGCATTGGGGCGGGTTCTCACTGGTGGTTCCCCCCACAGGAGAGCTGTGCCAGCCTGCGCCACTACCTTGTGTCCACCCTGGGTCCCTATGTGGCCAACGTGACGGCAGCAGCCTGGGAGTGCAGCTATGGACAGTGCCACGGGCACGGGCGCTGTGTGCGCCGGCAGCCCCACGACCTGGGCAACCTCCTGCACCTCGGCACTGGCTCAACAGATGCTTTCCGCTGCCATTGCTACCATGGCTGGGCTGGTGAGGACTGTGCCCGGCGAGTCAAACCCAGCCCAGCCGCCTCCTGCCTGTCGCCCACCCACGCTCACGGCCTCTACGGGCACAATGACCTCCTGCCCGCTGACATCTGTCTGCCACGGGGCACGTGGGGCTGGTGACCAGGGCTGGGGACTGCCATGGTCCCCTACCCTGGCAGCACTGCTGCTTCCTATGATTTTGTTAATTTAAATAAATCTTTGTGGCACAGCTGGTGTAGTCCTTGTGGGTAAATCTGGGAGGGCTCCATGGTACCCCAGGCTGGGCACAATTGCCATTGCTGCTAGGAGGTGGCAGAGACCCCAGTTTGGCACCTGCTGGGCCCACCTGTGCCTCCGTTTCCCCATGCAGTCTCTGCCCTGTGATCATCCCCATCCCATGGTGAGCTGGCAGCCTCTTTATCCCAGGAAGGGGACACGGGGCACTGCCAGAGCCTGCTCTCCCTTTGCCACGCTGGCACCGTGCTGCCGGCAGCCCTGACCGCACCGCTGGTCTCCCCCCACCCCTGGCTATTTTTATCGCCCCCCCAGCCATGTTTCTCACTATCCTATTTTAAGCTGTGCAGTTGGTGCACTGGGAACCCAGTACCCAGCTCCCGGGGGCCCCGCACCGCCTCGCTGCCCGCTCACGCCACCCGGGCACAGGGAGCCATGCCCAGGGAGGCTGGAGAAGGTAGGCTGGGGAGTGTGCTAGGGGCTCGTGGGGACCCTGGCACCCTGCGGGGGGCACGACTGGGTGGCACAGGGCCATGGGGTTGGGATGCAAACAGCAGCCAAACTCTGCCCTCCGCCACAGCGGCTGGTGGCAGAGATGCCTGCCCGGGGAAGAAGGGGGTGCTGGTGGGCTGTGGGCACAGGGAGCAGGGTTTGGGGAGGGGGCAATTGGGTGGCAGAGCACCACTGGCACCAAACCTACACCAAACCTGGCTGTGCCCCCCAGCTGTTGGGAGAGCAGATGCAGGGGTGATGGGGGTACTTGCGGGCCAGCCTCCAGCCAAGGACAGGGCCCTGGGGAGGGTCTGGGGGGAGCCTGGGCACCAGCCAAGGACCCCCATCCCTGATGCCTGCCAACCCTGCTGGCGGCACGCACGGCCCCGAGGGCAGCAGTGCAGCGCCACACTGCCCTGCAACACGCCACTGACCCCAGGAGGGATTGGGAGTGGGCACAGTGCCACCCTGCCCTGCTCCACCATGGGAGCCCATTGCTCTGCCCACTGCTAAAAAATCTGCAAGTGCCCAGAAAAAAAACAACCTTTCCCTCTGCCCCAGCATGGGCATAGCCACTTCCCCAGAGGGTGACAGAGCCATGCCTGTTCCCAAGAAGCCCCCTTCCTCCCACTGGAGGACAAGCTCACCTGAGTGGGCACAGCATACACCCCACACCCCCATCACTGCACCCCTAAGCAGTGCGTGAGCACGGTGACCACTGGGCAAGCCAAGCCACGCCACAGGCTGGAGCTGGCACTGCCCTGCCCCTGCCAGAGGACTCCCAGCTGGCCTGGGGAGCTCCAGCCACTACCTGGGCTACCCAGGCTGGGGGGTGGCACATTCCTGCCCCCAAGCCAGGGCCAGATTCCAGCCCCACTAACGAGGCTCTTTGATCGTGGCCACCAAGTGCCCGCTAACTGCTCCGATGACAGCGCTGGGGCCGGGGGGGTCACAGCCAGCACTTGCCCGCCAGCGGCTGCAGGGCTGTGCCAAGGGAACG
Organism: Thinocorus orbignyianus; assembly: GCA_013400375.1. Taxonomy (NCBI): domain Eukaryota; kingdom Metazoa; phylum Chordata; class Aves; order Ciconiiformes; family Thinocoridae; genus Thinocorus; species Thinocorus orbignyianus. The sequence goes on along the minus strand of VXBW01002731.1, from coordinate 102,642 downwards.
CCGGCATTGGCTGCCTGCCCCAGCACAGCACCAGGCTGGCATCAAAGCTAGGGTCACCCCCATGAGGGGTCTGGTCCCTGCAGCGGTGCCCAGGGTGGACAGGTCCCACGCTCACCCTCTGCCTCCCTCTCAGCAGACAGCATGGGAAGGGCTGAGGGTCCCGCACCGGCAGAGCCTGGGGACCCTGATGTCAGCGAGTCTGGAGCCATCAGCCTGCGTCCCGTTGAGTCCATCAGCGACCTGCACTGGGCCTCAGGCGGGCACAAGGGCACCGAGGGTGAGCACGGGGTCATGGGGCTCCACGCAGACCCCAGCTGTGCCAGTAACTAGGCTCTGACTTCTCTCCCTTGCCCACAGGCAATGGCCCGGCTCCCTCCCGCAGCCTGNTCCTGCCCACCCTGCGCCCCGTGCCCACTGCCAGCCCCTGCCCCTGCTTCGGCCCTGGCTACCCCCTGGTCCTGGCCCTGCTGGGGCTCCTGGCCCTGGCAAGCCTGGTCCTGGCCACGCTGGCCATCTACTTGAGTGGTACGTGGTGCTGGGAGGGGGTTCAGGGCACTGCAGGAGGGCCAGGTCGCCCACCCCCAGTGTGTCCCTGTCCTCTCCCCACAGTCCTGCAGAGCCAGTCGGTGCGGGCACTGGCCCAGTGGCTGGAGAGCCAGGAGGATGCCGTGCGCCAGCTGCGGGTGGCCAGTGGGCAGCTCTGGGCTCACCTCAACGTCAGCACTGAGCCCGGGGGGCACCGCTGAGCTGTCCCCCGCCCCGCCGCAGGCACTGGGACACCAGGCCACCACAGACAGGGGCACCGAAGGGCAGGCGGGGGCAGCAGGCAGCTCTGCCACCCCCCCATCCTGCTCAGACCTAGCAGCATCGCCTCACGGAGCAGTGGGGACAATGCTGGCCCCTACCCCAGGCTGTGAGAGAAAAGGACAGGGCTGCAAGGACTGGCACCTGCCCCAGTGACAGCCCCTCCTCTTCACAACAAGGCACAAGACACCCTCCAATTAGCCTTTTAATTACCTCCTGTAATCAAAGTCTTAGAAAATCACCACCATAGACACATTCCTGGGGTGGCAGGCATTCCCAGCTGCTGTGGCCCCTACCTGCCCAGGCAACGGCCCCTGAGGCTGCACAGACAGCAGTGGGACTGGCTTGCTGTGCCACCCCCCTGTAATTAATTACCCAAAAGAGAACTATTTCATATAAAGCATTTGGCTGGTAAAGGGCTCAGAGTGGGCAGCTGGCAGGGCTGGGCAGTGCCTGCCACCCCACGCTGCTCTGCCACCGCCCCTGGGTGCCAGACAGGCTGCAGGGGCTGTGCCCAGTGTGGCAGGGGGGAGCTGGGGGATCGCTCCTGCCACAGGTACGGACACCAGGGCCAGCTGCCCCACAGCCCTGCATGGTTCTGCCCTCCCACCCAGCCCTTCAGGCTGTGCCAGGCCACTCCAGTGCCCCCACAGGACCCGGGAGGGGGGATATGAGCCCTGTCTGCAAAAGGGGCTGCAGGAGCTCTGTGAGACCCCCTCCCACCATGTCATGCAGAGCCCCAGCCACAGAACAGACACACAGTAGCATGCCACACACACCCCCAGCTCTTCTTTTATCCTTCTTTGGTTAAAAAAATAAAAGAGAGGGCAGCCCCTGGCGGGGCAGCTCCAGGCATTAAATACTCTGCTGTACATGAATAAAAGCCCGAGGGCTGGGGGCACCTGCCCCTCACAGTGCTGGGTCTGCAGTCCAGGTGGGCTGGGGGCTCTGCCCCCCCTCCGCCCATCACAGCACGTCAGCGCGCTTGTCCCGCACCCGGCTCCGGGCTTTCGTGCGGGCTTTGAAGGCAGCCGAGTTGTAGAGGTGCTGGGAGGGGAAGGAAGGAGAGATGTGGTTAGGGAGTGCCCCTCTGCACAACTCTCCACCAGCATCCACCACACTCAGGCACTGGAGCCCATGGTGGCACAGGAGGGGACTGCAGGTACAAATCAGGGTGGACTCTCACCTTCTCGAAGCGAGAGACCTTACTGGCTTTCAGAGTGGCCGCATCCAGCACCAAGGGGGGCCCGAGGCCCAAGATCTCCCGTAGCAGCTCATTGTTCTGTGGAAGCAGGGACCTGTCAGCACCAACCAGCACTGGCCCGGTATCCCCGGTGCAGCCACCCAGCCCCTACCTGGAGGTGGTGGCAGATGCCAGAGCCTAGCACCTCTTTAAAGGCTTGGTAGGTCCGCTGGCGTGCCCAGCTGTCCAGATACATGCACTCCAGGCCAAATCGTATTGTCTCCTCCTGGTACTCCCCACTCTGAGCAGAGAGAGGGGCATCAGTGATAACCCAGGCACCAGCCCTGTGCCTTGCTCAGCAGGCAAGGGCACTGCCAGCCCCCGGTACCTCAATGAAACGCAGGATGTCCCGGAAGATGGAGCGCTGCTTCCGTCGGTCTGTCTTGGCTCGGTACTTATTACTCTCGGTAGCCAGGACCTTGAGCTGGGCACACAGGAACTCTGTATCTTGATGACACAAGTCCTCCTGTCAAAAAAAACAGTGGAGTTTGGAGAGGATGCAGCTCTGGGCACTGCCCACTGCCGCCATTGCCAGGACAGTGCTGGGCGATCACCGGGGCCAGCGGCTCTGACTGGGCACCTGCTGGTGACACCAGCCTGGAGTGCCCCAGTGCTGTCAGTGCCAGTTCAGCTGGGGCACACGGAGTGTGCCTGTGCCAGCAGCTCCCTGTCGCTCTGCTGCCTGCCCACCCGCTGCCTCCTGCCACCCCAGTGCCCTGCAGTACCTCCATGTCCTGGGCCAGCTCGAAGACCAGCGCGATGGTTTCCCCAGCCAGGATGCGCAGTGTGACGTTGTTGCTGGACAGCAGCGGGGACAGCTTCAGCCAGCGACTGGGACAGGAAGGCAGGAGGGCAGTCAGGGGGGGCAGCTACCACTCCAGGGGCTCCCCTCCCCACAGCTGGCTGCCCCACAACAGCCCCTGCACTCCCCTAAGCTCCACTCACTTGTCCAAGACACTCTTGATGTGGGAAGGGGGGCAGATGGTGAGGAGTAGGGACCACGACTGGAGCGCACTGCAGTGCAGAGGGCCGTGCTGGGTGGGTGTTGAGCCCCCCTCGCCTATGCTGGGGGGGCTGAAGATGCCCTCCAAGCAGCACAGGCACATGACCAGGTCCTGGAAGAGGGAAACCTGACCGTCAGGCCACAGCTGCCAGGAAGATGTCAAAGCGAAGCTACACACTGGGGACCAAAGCAGACCCACCCAGCCCAGGGGCACCAGGAGCTCCCCCCTCAGCTCAGCTCCTGCTGCTCAGGGAAAGGGCCTGGACTGTCACTGATGCCCCGTGCCCCTTCCCCAGCTCAGCTCCAAGCTCAGGGGTACGGATGACACCTAGGCACAGTTACCTCGAGGTCAGCTGCAGCAATGTAACAACACATGCCCAGGGCCGTGGCACACTGGTGAGAAACGCGGGGAAAAGGCAGTCAGAGGAAGCAGTGCTGGGCCAGATCCAGCATCTGCCCAAGGGTATACCCCACCACC
>VXBW01002731.1:52676-75434 GCA_013400375.1 Thinocorus orbignyianus | reverse complement strand
CCCGCTCGGCGGGGCGGGGGCGGGGTTGAGGAGGGAGCGGGGCCTGGAGGAGGGTGGGCGGGGCCCACGGGGGGCGGGGCCTGAGCTCGGCGACGAGGGGGCTGGCCGTGGGATAGCGGGGCTGAGCATTTTGGAGGTGGGGCTGGCCGTGGCGTGGGGCGGTCTGGCCACGGGGTGGGGCGGACTGGCCGTGGCGTTGGGGACAGGCCGTGGCGTGGAGCAGCTCAGGACTGCGGTGGGGCTGGTGTGGGCACCCCAGTGCCAGGGCTCCTGCTGCCAGTGGTGCCCACGGTGGCGGGGCACGGCTACCGCCGGCCACAGCTCCGGTAGCCTGGCCGCCATCCCCTCCTCCAGGGCGGGCGTGGGGCGCAGGCAGGGTCCCCTTTCCCGCACGGTCACGGGGTGGCAGCATCCCCGCGTGGGCGGTGTGCTGGGTCACCAGTGCCGTGCCCAGCACCGCAGCTGGTGGGAACCAGGAGGAGCCGGCCGGTGACAGCCAGGGCACCGTGCTCACCTTGCCGGCGGCAGGGAGGCAATGCTCTCAGCGGGGCCGGAGCAGCCGCCTGTGCCCTGGCACCCATGTCCCCTCCCACTCGAGGACCGGATGGAGCTGAAGTGCCAGGCAGGTAGCTGGAAGCCCGTGTCCCTGTCCCAACCCCAACCACGGTGCCACCACTGCTGGTGGCAGTGTACCCTGTGCCCATCCTGGCCATCTTGGCCATGCTTCTGCGGCCAACTGAGTGAAGTGTTGGTGACAGGTGGGACACCTGCTGCCTGCAGGCAGGATAGGGGTCCTGGGGGGAAATTTGGGTGTCCTGGGTATGAATGGGACCAGAACCAGCCTCTGATGTCCCCCTGGCCTCCAGCAGGAGTGGGATGCCCTTCTGAGAGGGGAGCTCTGGGACAGGGGCCAGTGGGGGGAATTTCCATGAAGCCCCGTGATCTGCCAATGGAGAAGGGTTTCAGGGAATTGGGATGGGGGGGTGGAATGTGTAGGGCAGCTGGGCAGGGCTGAGGCACGTGACCCCGGCGCATGCTGCCCGCTCCCAACTGGCCGGTCCCAGCTGGCCCCCAGCCCCTGGTGACTGGCCCAGCCCCACAGCAAACAGCGCTGAACTGGACAAGCCGACCCCTGGACTGGGCAAGGAAGGACTGTCCCATACCCAGGGCCAGCAGTCACGGGACCACCCCGGCGCTGCCTGCGCCCTTTCCTCGCTGCACTGGCCACCCCTGCACAGCCCCTCTGCCAGTGCGGTGGGTGCTGCTGCTGATCCCCCCTCTCTCCTCCTGGCTCAGCCCCCCCAGCCCCCAGGGTCCTTCCCACTGTGGGGCAGGGGGATCAATACTGCTAACCCCTCGAGCATTGCTGAGCAGGGTGGTGTTGGCAGCTCTGCTCAGTGGTGGGGGTCCTGGGGATGGGGGTGCTGGGGGTGCCGGGTGCCTGGCTGCGTGCCAGTGGGGAGGGGGGGCCAGCTGGGGCTGTTTTCCTCTCTGTTTGCTCAGCCGTGGGGACGGCCAGCCATGCGGATCAAGGCCGGTGTCCCCTGGGCAGCCAATTGTCGGCCAGCTCAGAGGGGAGGGAGAGGGGCAGCTTTCCCTGGGCTTTCCCAACCGTGGAGGGGGCCATCATGCCAGCGCTGCCTGGCCAGAAATGGTGCCAGGCTGAGCCCACCCAAGCGATGCTGGTGGGGATCTACTGCCCCCCGGCTGCCCCCTGGCTGGGGTGGCCTCCCTCCACATCCCACCGCTGCTAGAGCTCGGTGCTGGGGGACATGGCAGCCTTGGACCTGAGCGCTGGCACGTCCTTTTGTGCTCCTCCCGATGAATCCTTTTCCCTGGAGGGCCATGAAAGGGCCTTTATCCCTTCTCCTCCTCGTGGCCGGATCACACCCAGTAGGACACTGTGCTGCCGTTTGGACTCAGGGCTGCCAGTCACCCCAGCCAGGGTGGGGACCCAGCACAGTACTGCCAGTGCTTCCCACGGGGAGCCCAAGCAGACCATGGCTTCACCTGTGCCACGCAATTTGTATCTGCTTCTGGGCTGTCTCCGGACTGACTGCTGCCACCTGGGGAGAGGAGGGACACGGCTGTGGCCACTTCTCTGTTTTTGGCCTGGTTATTTATATATTTTAAACAAGGATGCTACAGTTGTCTGAGCTGAAAGGCGTTCCTGGTCTGGCCCTGCTCCCCAGTCCCCAGCTCCCCAGCCATCTGCCACCCCACCGCCCAGGCTCCCCGCAGGGCTCCCCCAGCCGGCTCCGCTCTCATGACAGCTTGCTGGGGAGCTGGGGTTTGGACAGGAGACCCCCCTTCCTGGGTGCTGAGGACCCACCCCCCAATGCTGCCCCACATTCCCTTCTGCTGCCCCATGCTGGGGTCCTGCTCCTCCTTTGCTAAACATTCACTGCCCGCCCTGGCTCTGGACCTGGTGTCTTGTCTGAGAGTCTGGCCCTGCATTCAGCCCAGGTGGGTTTCAGCATCGCCTTCTGCCTCCTTGGAGGCCCTGGGAGCTGCCTGGCCTCCCTCCCCATCCCTGGGGAGCTTGGGTGGCTGCATCATGTAATGCCGAGCTCCCCATGGGATGGAAGACTCCAGGACTTAGAGAGCTGATGGAGAGCAGCTCACAGCCTGGAGAGCCTCTGGCCTCGTGCTCATGGGAGTGTCCCCTGCCAGCTGGCAGGTCCTCCATGTCCCCCTGTGAACAGGTGTCCCCCAGCAGAGTGGGACCCTGGCACCCTCCAGAGGGATGGCTGACAGAGCATCCTCCAAGTACCGGCTGATACCCGGTACTTCTTTTCCTGCTTGAGGGAAAACATTGCCAGCCCCATGCCTGCCTTTCCAGTGGGATGTGGGGAGCAATGGAGCCCAGCAACTAGGAATTCTGGGCAAATGGGCCAAAACCCAGAGTAGCTGCCCTGGAGTAGAGCTCTGGGCACAAGGCACCAGACATTTCAAGAACATCACAGCCACTTGGGCTCATTTGGCTTAAAGGCATTTAAGTTGCATTTAAAGACATTGAAGCCCCTGCTTAATTGTCTTAGAGGCATTTAAGCCCTTGCTGGAGGACAACAAGCCCACGGGAGCAAAGCCCCTGGTGCTGGTGGAGCTGTGGGTGCTGCCAACAGGGACAGTGGGACACGGCTGTCCTGCCTGGGTGGCAGAGATGAGCAGGCTGCTGCTGGCACCTCTGGAGGTGACAGAGGGGACTGTCCCCCTATCACAAGAGGGACAGTTTGTCCACATCTCTTATGGTTAAGGGCATCCTCCAGCGCTCAAGCACTTCCAAGTGGACTTGGTCCTTGATGACAGGAAGCTAAAGGATTCTGTGTGGGACCAGTGTCCCTGCACTGGCTGTGGGAGCTGGAGGTGGCCCAGGACCCCCTTCCTAACCCTGCAACGCCATAGGAAGAAGTGTCAGAGTTACCCCGGGGCTCGTTCTTGGTCCTTGGTTCCCAGTGCCATGCTTGGCAGGGAAGCGATTGAACACAGAGATAACCCACCCTTCAGGTCTGCTGAGCAGCGCTTTGCTTCTGGCTTGTGTAAAGTTAATTGGTTTCGAGGTTCCAGGAACAAGCGAAGGAGAAAAACCCACTCTCCTGATGTGCAGGATCATTGAATGCTCTCTGGCCAGTTATAATTGCAAATCATGTTTTGAAATCACATTAACCAATTAGTCCTTGTTGTTGTTGTTGTTGTACCCTGCCACATGACAGCATGTACCGCGAGGGAGCCAGCGGTCAAGGGCGAGGGAGGGGGCCACGAGTGGCCCCCTGGCCCTGGCCCAGGGCCCAGATGCCATGCTGCTGGCATTGGGGGACTTTTTCAAGTGAGATGGCTGGGGGGAGGCAGGGTCCTGCCCTGGGCACGGTCTTGGGCAGATGTCACCCTGGGGTCCCCCTGTCCTGCATTACTGGCCATGGGCATCCCCCTCCTCCTGCCACCAGCATTCCCAGCCCCTTTCATGCCTCACCCGCTCCCTGGTGATGGAGTCTGGAGACAGTGGGGGGTCTCAGAGCCTGCGGGGCTGAATGGAGCCAGGGATTCCCACCAGCATGTTCCTATCAAGGACAAGCACTGGGAACCTTCTTGCTTGAGCAGCAGCACATGTCAGGGGCACCACTTTGGATGCAGAACTACCTGTTATCTCTGCCACATCTTCCTGCCATCTCCCATCTTGGTCCTGGGAACAGCAGGCAGCAGCAGGCAGCAACAGGCAGCAGGCACAGAGGCTAGGCGAGGAACCCAAGCGTGACAAGGAGACCATGCCCCAGCCATGCATGGCACCCTGCTCTGGGACGCTCTCAAGGCCAAGGTGTTTTATGGGCTCCCTTCAATGTGCTCGATCTCTGAGCATGGCCAAGGAATGAAAAACGGGGAAGACTTTGGCTGGGGGGTCTTGGTGAGGGGGGCAAACCAGGCAGGGGTGGGCTGTGAGTGAGGGCTGAGAGCACGGCACAGCCAGCAGGATGCTGCCGGTGGGACATGCTGTGCTTGCCGTGCTGTGGCCACACTCCCCTGAAGGCTCCTCACATCCGGGAATCCGGCGTCAAACTTTCCAGCTGGCCGGAGAAAACCGCAGGGCTGCGGTTTCGCAATTGGCTGGAGCCTGGCACAGGCCTGACACCCCCAGAGCCCACGGCAAAACGGCCCCGGGCTGTGCCAGGGAAGCACTGTTACTCAGGGGGTTGGGGGCTGAGAGGAGGGTCTTAGCCCACCCCTCTCCTGGGCAGCTCCTTGGCCGTGGTGATGGGACCGGTCCCTGTGTCAGCTCCCTGGCTGCGTGGGACTGGAGCCCCTGTGTGCTGGGGACCCTCTGCGCCAGGGGCTGGGAGGTTTGGGGACACCTTTGCTCCTTTTCCCTCTTCTTCTCACTGCTTTGGTTTTTTTTTGCAAAGCTTTATCTCGGCATGGTGAGGATGATGTGGGCATCTCCTCTGCTCAGCTGGAAAAGGTAAAATGATGGAGAAGGGTGTCACTCACAAGAAGACAAGAGAGCAGACAATAAAAAGGGGGCATTTCTGCCAACAGGATCAGAAAGGCAGCATTTGGAGGCTGGGAAGGAGCAGTTTTCCTGCATCCCAGCTCCCCAGCATGCCCACCCCACTGGCAAGCACTGCACCCCCTGCCACGGAGCCACGCTGCTCCTGTGGCAGCTGCCTGTGCCGTGTTTGCTTTACAGGGCGGCAGCTCTCCTCCTTTTACAGCCCCCGGCGAGGCGTGTTGCCGCCAGTTCCTGGGATGTCTCTGCACTGGTGCCACGTGGCTCGCACCCGCCTGAGCCGGGCTCGCACCCGCCTGAGCTGGGGCTGGGGAAGGGTTAAGTGGATGGCTTGAGCCCAGCCATGTCCATAGTTCTGGGTGCCTCCGACTCCCCCCTCGCCACCCTGCCAAACCTGGCTGCCTCCGGTCCCCCGGCATGCCAGCCAGCGCTGGTTCAGCACTTACGCATGCTGCTGTTATTAGAAATTAGTTAATGGATGTCTCTGGCCAAAGGAGAGGGGCCGTAACAGGAGCCGTGGGATTGCTGGGAGCCGAGCTGCCGCTGAATATTTAACGTCCCGCAAGGGCTGGGCAGTAGGGTGCCGCTGCTGCCGGCGGGATGAGGGGAGGTTTTTCCTCCTCTCAGCCCGATGGTGACGCTTGCTGCCGGCCAGTGGAGTCGTTTCCATCCCAGGCTGCCCGAGGCTTCCCGAGGATTTATGAAAGATATGCGTAACACAAATAAAGCCTCCCAGCAACGCATGGAGCCGTTTTGCCAACGTGCAGCAGCGGCCCTTGGGCTCCATCCCACGTGCTGCTCAGGGCTCCCTGCTCTGCACGGGGAGGTGGGTGCATCGAGACCCTGCCTCGTCACAGCGGGGAACCCAAAGATTTTCCTCTGAAGTAAAATCCAGGCAGGGCAGAGGAGCAGGTGCCCTGCTGAGTCGGGCAGGAGATAGTTTGGGGGTGAAAGGCCGTTGGAAGAGTCAGGGAACCTGTGGGAGTACATCTGGTGACTGACCAGGAGATTCTAGCTCTCCGTGCAGTGTGTAGGATGCTCTTGGGAGAATAAATTTCTTCTTTGGGGTACTTTTGTGGGGATAAACTCCACTATTTTGTCTCCATGAAAAAAAGAGGTTTTCAGCTCAAGTGGGAAAGTTTGATGGGGACTGTAGGAGGAGGCCAGAGTGTGCTCTCCACTCTGTGTCACAGTGTCACATTGGGATGGTCTCACCCGAATTGTTTGCTCCCAGTGTTGGGAGGTGCCAGGGCGGTCACTACACGTGCAGCAGTGGCCCTCTAAGCAAGGCATCCAGATGGGCTGGTGGCTTGAATTTCCCAGGCGGGGGAGAGAAGCTGAATGTGAAGGGAACCAGGGAGGAGTTTCCTGGGCTGTCAAGTGGCTCTGCCCCTTGCCAAGTGGGGAGAAAACCCGGCACCCACACTCGGTGCCTGCTGGATTTAGACCTTTGGGTTAGAACAGAGCAAGTGTGACAGCCCTGTCACTTTGAGTGCCAGCCACTGGCCCCCAGCCAGTCCTCTGATTACGATGCCCCGTGGGGTGTTGGTACCCAGTGGGGTAGTGATGCCCGGTGGGGTGGCGATGCCAGGGGGGACACTGATGCCCGGGGGGTGTGTNCTTCCCCCCGTACTAACACCACCCCACAACCCTATCTCCCTTCGGCTCCCGGCCGGCCCCGCTCTCCTCCCGTAGCGGGGTGCTCCCCTCCTCCTCCTCCTCCTCTTCCTCCTCCTGGAGCCGGACAACTCCCGCCGCCGCCCGCCGGCGGTACCAGGGGAAGGCTGCGGGCTCCGGGGCTCCGTCAGCCATGGCAGGTGGCATCGCCCCGGGGCTGTTTGCTTTGCTCCTGCCACTTCCCTCCCCAGCTACCCAAACCCGCCCCGGGGTGGGTGACAGATCCTGCGAGGGCAGAGGGACGGCAGAGCCTTGTCTCGCCGCCTTCCCACCCCAACACCCACTGCACGCTGCTGGAGGGTGCTGACATCGCCACCGCTTTGCTCTTAATAAATAAGAACACCGGCCCCCAAACCCCCTTTACTTTCCTTTTTTTTCCGCTTTAATTTTTAATCGCCCGTGGGAACGACATATGTTTCTTAAGGCTGGAAGCGGTGGTGGCTGGGATCGGGTGTCAGGGTGCCAGGCGGGGGGCACGGCCGGGGAGAGCGATGCCAGCCACCCTGGGCGCTACCAGGGATCGGCTTGGTCGTGCATGTGGTGCTTCCTCAGCCCCGGGTATTTATAGAGCCTGGCCGGCCAGCGTGGATGGTGGCGCGAAAAGGCAGGCGGAACATTGCATTCCCACCAGCCACGCATGTCCCACGCCAGCCGGAGTGACGGTCGCTTCTGCCTGGGGTGGCTTGGAAATGTCCCGCTGGAGAGAAACCTCCCCCAGGGGGAAACTGAGGCACGGCAGGAGGCTGCTGTGCCAGGGGCTGGCTCTGTGGTGACATGGTTGAGCCAGGGGACCCGGGGAGTCCTCGGCAGGTGGGGTGCAGGGGAGGCAGAGCCCCGGTGCGGGGCTGAGCCCTGGCTGTCCACGGAGGGCATGGCTGTGCAGAGCTGCCGTGGAGGAGATGGGGAATTTTCCACTGGCACTTGGACCTGGCCCAAGCTGAGACGTTAGACCTGCCCTGTCCCTGCTGCTGGCCAGCAGTGTGTGTTTGCCCCCCAGCTTCGTGAGGGCCCCCCCAGAGAAAGCCCTCCGTTCCTCAGGATGCTGCCCTGCCCCGCAGGGACGGCGTGCTGACAGGCACCGGCTCCAGGGATGGTGGGGGGGCAGTGGGGACACCCCGGCCAGCCTGGGGGTGACATGAAGGGGGTGCCGGCACCATGGGGGAGCCTGGCCGAGGTGCAAAGGGCCCTGCAGCACCCGGCCGCGCTGCAGCTGTAATCACACGCCGGGGCCGCAGCCACGGCAAACAAACAGGCACCGGCAGAGCCTATTTTCCTTGGCGCGTGGGGACGGGGGGAAGGAGCGGGATCCCACGGGCTCCTATGGAAATGCAGCCCTTGAGAAAACAGAGGTGGGTCAGGGATGGGACGGGCCCCCTGTGTCCCCGTTCCTCCTCGCCATGTGGGTCTCGGCCGCCGTGCGCCTCCCCGGCTGCTGACGCAGGTCCAGGGCTGGCTGGGTCCCCCATGCTGGTGGGGGGACAGCCAGTGTGGTCCTGCTGTCCCCGGGCTGGTGGGGTGACCTGATGGTGGGCAGGTCATGGCTCTCAGTTGGGATGGGGTGCTGTGCCAGGGTGTTACGGTGGTGGCAGGTACATGAGGCTGTGGCTGAGGCTGGTTTCTCCTGGTGTCCTTGGTGCTACCACATCAAATGACAGTTTGGATTTTTTTGCCGTTGACACCTTGGTGTCATCCCACCAAAGCCAGGTGTGTTTTAGGGAATTGGAACTCCTGGAAGGCATCTCGCTTCCAAGGCAAAATGTGTCTCCAGAGGTGCGATAGAAAGCCTAAAGTGTTTTTTCAAGTGTTACGTGCCCGTCAGTCCCCACTGTGCCACTGCGTATGCCACCGTCCTCCCTAGGTGGCCCTGAGCTCCTGATGGGCAGTGCATTGACTTTAAGTTGAAAGAAGCAAAACCCAACTTCTAGCCTTGACCTTTGGATTCAAGCTGTTGTCTCACCCGGCCTCCCTCAGAGCCTTGCTGGGTGCCACTGGCCTTGTGCTGTGCTCCCCCTGTCCCCATCCCTGTCCGTGTCCCCTCGCTGCCAGCCGCCTCTACTGCCTGACCTTGTCCCACATGGACTCTACCCTGGCTGCTGGACACGGTTCCCATTGCTCGGCCTCAGTTTTCCCACTGCTCTTCCCAGCTCACCTCGGTACTGGTGCTTGTGTGTGGGAGGACATGGTGTGACGATGGTGGCTGGTACCTGCGTCACAGCCCCTTGCTCCCCCCGTGGCCCCATCCTGGGGTGTGTGGGTGGCAGGGGATTGCTGTGGCTGAGATGCGACATGGTTCCGGTGCTGGAAAACATTCTTTGTGGCCCTCCTGTGACGTTTGGCTCCGCTACCCCCTTCCCCGGGGTGCCTTTCCTCTCCCTGGTGTGTCCCAGACTACAGCACATCCATCACTGCAGGATGGTGCTGGGGTCAGTGGCCTCCAGCCAGCCCAGCCACTGGCATGTTCTGCCTGTGGGCACATCACTGAGCTCGGGCTGCTGCTTGTGCTCTTCGAAGGAAGATCTTGTGTCGACACTGCTCACTGCATGGCATGACAGGGACAGCCTGGAGCTACCGGGGCAGTGTTGGTGCCACCAGAGCCCTGATAGCTGGGGCAGTAGCTTTGAGAGCCCCTTGGTCCTTCTTGCCACTGCCAATTCTTCCTTGGCCAGAGCGCCGGGGGCAGTACTGGGGGCTAGGTGAGCCCAGGAGTGGTGGCCATGATGCCTGGCTTGTGCTGGGACCATGAGTGGGATTGACTGACTTCACAGTTTGGTGGGGCTAGCACATGGGGGCTTCTGGTGGGGCTATCTCATGAAGATCTCCACTAGGTGTATTTAGGGAGGGTCTATTTGGGGCTACCCAGAGGGACTCTCCAGCTGTGCACTGGGCAGGCTGTCTCCAGTCACTCCTGCCCACTGCTGCTGGTGTCCCTGTGCACATGGGGGTGCACCCCAGAGCCCTCATCCCAAAGGTGAGGTGCCTGGCCATGCCACTGGACAGCCAGATTTGTCCTTCTGGGTGCCTGCCGCCTCCAAGGGAGGTGGGATGGTGGCACTGCCTTCCAATGGCTGGGAGGTGGTGGGGTGGGAGAAATGCCATAGGTTTAAAAACAGGTTTGAGGTGCTAAATTTAGGACGGCAGGTCAGAGGGAAAGCCACGTCTGTGTGTGCTGGGGGGGAAGGGTAGGTCCTGCTCCCACAGGGTCGGGCTGGCTCTGCTCCCAGCACCCGCGGTCCTAGGGCTGCCAGGGGGCAGGGGGTTCTCTGTGGAAGGGGAATGGGAGGTGTGGAGGGGTCCTCACTGTGTGTACCTGCCCTGCTGGGGCCATCCTTCCTGGGGAGGTGATGCCCAGGGACTGCCGAGGTTCAAGCTGTTGCCCCAGCTCTGCCTGCATACCCCCGTGGCAGTTCCAGGGGCTGAGCAGGGACCCCAAGGGCTGGGGGTCACCCCATGCCCAGCAGCGGTGCTGAGGGTAACCCCAGGGCTGATGGCAGGGGGGAACATGGCTGGTGTCCCTGCCCGCTTGCCCACAGGCTTATTCGGGGCGGGGGTGCGTGCTGTGTCACCAGCGCAGCCCCAGGGAATATGAGCCCTGTGTGTGCCCAGCTCTGCTGAAACTCGAACAGCCACCTAGGCGGGCAGGCTTGGGTGGGGGGGCCTGGCTGCTGGCCCCCCAGCACACACTGGTGGCAGTGGGGTACCTGGCTGTGAGCACGCAGGCCAGCAGCTGCAGCAGGCTTGGTGCTAAATCCGGATTACCACCCGGAATAGTCCCGCGGCCCCAGCTGGGGTGGATTAGCCAGGATTCATCTGCAGGAGAGGAGATGGGGAGGGGGTCTTCGCCCTGTGGCGGTCCCCAGCCTGAAGGACCACCGACCCCCAGGTAGCCTGGCACTCTTGTCCCCTGTGGGTGACAGCAGTGGGTGCCCATGGATGGGCGCTATGGGCTGTGGGGTCATCACGCCTTGGGCTGGCACCGCGGGGCGCAGGCAGTGGGGGCCAGTCCCCGTGTGTGCCATGCTCCCGCTGGCACGGTGTGCTCTGGCAGGGGCTGTGCCGTGCCAAGGCTTGGTCAGGAGAACCAGCCATGGCACAAACATTAGGCTTTCCTGGCGTCCTCCTCGCCACGCAGCCGAGAACGATGGACCCCGCCATCCAACATCCCACTGGCACCAGTGACAGAGCTCTCCTGTCCTCCCCTGCCCTGCTCCCGGTTGTGCCTCACTCCGAGCTGGGATTTTTCCACTTTTTAAGTAAAGTCTGGGAAGAAGTGAGGTGTCAGGCAGGGGGTTGCAGCCTCTTCCAGGACAGGATCCCCGCAGTGGGGCAAGGCTGGCGGGGGTGCGGGGTGAGCCCAGGGCTGCCTGCCTGCCAGGGCAGGGCAGGGATGTGGGAGCCCTGACGCCCCACACAACGTGTCCCCCCTATCCTGGCCAGGGGAGGGGGGGGACAGGCATCCGTGCTGGCCGGGACACGGCGTGCGAGGCCAAACGTAGCCTGCCCCGTCGCGCAGACGTGGCCGGCGGGGAGGGTACGTGCCGCCCCACGCATACGGCTGGGCCTTCCCCGCGGGGGGGCTGCGGGACGCTCGGGCTGCCTGGCCACGCCAGGGGGCTGGTGGGGGGAACCACATCCCCGGTGAGAGCAGCCCCCAGGAGAGCCGGGGCTGGGCAGGGAGAGGCGGGAGATCTCCGTGCGGTGAGGCTGTCACTGTCCTTGTCACCCAGAGCCGGCAGGCAGCGGCGAGGCGCACGCCGGGAAATCAGCACAGCTGGCTCAGCACCCCCAGGGACGTGGCCCTGGGTGCCACAGCAGGGGGGTGGCTGTGCCCAAACACGTGGCTCTGCCCACACCGTCATGGTGGGCGAGTGGGTGCTGAAGTTAGCGGTCAGGAGGGAGACGATGCCAAGTGACACGTGGGCTGCCCAGTATGGCAGCGAGGACAGCAGTGTCCCATCCGTGCGATGGCACAGCAGCTCCGTGGTGGGCTGGGGCTCTCGGGCTGGCACGCCTTGGGAAGAGATCCCTGGGGAGATGCTCTTTGCCCGGAGCAGAGGATCCTCAAATGAAGTGGGCACACAGGGACAAGGGTGAACCTGTCACCCCCCTCCAGCCCGGGGGGACCCATGCTAACCCCCAGGGCCATCCGCCACTCCACGTGTTTGCTGTTCTGCCCAGCCTTATCGCAAGGCAAACAGCGGCAGGCAGGGCATGCTCTGCCCGATCGAAGCGTCTCCCGTTCCCTCCCCTTTCATCTCCCCCCCTTCACTGGCCACCACCGCCGGGAGACCCTGGACGAGGGGCAAAGGCCGGGGTCGGCTGGGGAGGTGGCAGTGAGTGGTGCCGGGGTTTTGCCAGGGCTGTGCCAGCGCTGTGCCAGCGTTGCCTGGCAGGAGGAAGCGTCTGGGTGGTGGTGCTAAGCCCGGTGCATGCGAAATTAGCCCGACCGTGCCGCTTGCTATTCTGAGAGGCACTCGGGGGAAGAAGCTGGTATTTCCTGAGCCGCCCGGAGAGGTGTAATTATAACCTGGGAGAAGAAAGGGGCTGCAGAGGAGAGCGCCCAGCCTCCCCGGCGCCCGCGGGGGAGTGGGCAGGGGGAGAGGGGCAGCTGCTGCCCATGGGATGCAGCTGAGTCCTGCCCGCGGGCAGCCTGGCAGCGCTGGAGAGGTCCGGAGAGGTGATGGAGCACCAGGGATCTGTTGGTCCCCCTTGAACCTGGCACTGGGAATGGTGGGTTTTGGGATGCCCGCCCCGCGGTGGCGAGAAGGCGCAGAGTTAACAGTGGCGTTGGGACGTGCTGGCAGCCTTGTTCGTGTCTGGATCTGGCCCAAGCGGAGGCCTCGCAGAGGGGATAAATCATCACCCAGTGCTTCCCTGTCTTCCCCTGCACGGCTGAGCGTCCCTGCTCTGGTCCCCACTGGCCTGCACCCTGCCTCAGTTTCCCCACCAGGGCAGGTGCCATAGACAGGGTGGCCCAGCCATGTCCCCCCCACCCCAGGTCAGCCCTAGGGGCTTGGCCCCCCAAGTAGTGCTGGCAGCCAGTACGTTACCTGGGATGACCCTGCCAGGTCTCCTTGGTGGCCTGGATGAGCAGGGACAAGCAGGGCAGTAGCTCAGGATCCCAGAGGTGCTAGCACCCACATCGTGCTGTGGCATCCTTCCTGTTCACTGCCATCTCCAGCATCTCCCTGCCCCAGCAATACCATGGGAGGACCTGCCTGGTCCCCAGGGTCACCAATCCCCTGGGAGCACATGGGGACAGAGATGTCCCCATCGGGACCCCAGACTTTGGGATGGTGGCACAGCAGCATCCTCCCAGGGTCAGGGGTTGTGCTGCACCCGATCCAACCCCTGCTTTGTGCCAGGTGGCATTGCACCTCGGCCAGACGTGGTCCCAGTGTGATGCCCCCCTGGCAGGGCAGACAGGACCCCAGCCACCTGGGGCTCTGTGGGGTGGTGGAGGACCCTACCAGGGCTGCCAGCCTGCCCCAGAAAGCCACCCTGTGCTGTTTTCCAGCGGGGCGGGGCGGGCCAGGGCTTGCACAGAGGCAGCTTTGTGTGGCGTGCCAAGGCGTCCCGCGCTCGGCAGCCCGGCCGCCTTCCCCTGCCAAGGAGCTGTCTCCTTGTCCCCCGCTCTTTCCTGCTCCGTTTGTCCAGCCCTGACGTGCCCCCGAGCCCCCTGCCTCGGAACCCCAGCAGCGCCAGACCCAGGCGGCGGGACATGGGCGAGACTTTCGTGCCAGGCATCGCCACGGGCTTTATGTAACGGTGGTGGCTGGGGGGTCCCCAAGCTCCCCCCCAGTCCCCAGCTGCCCTCCCGAACATCCCTGACAGTGCCTGTCTGTGCCAGCGGAAACTGAGGCACAGAGCAGAGAGCTGCAAGCAGGGGACTGGAGGTGGGCACGGATGGAAGGTCTGGGGCTGGCTCTGTGCCGCGGGCAGGGGAGCGGAGAGGTCTTGTGGGGTGGGCTGTGGGGTGGCTGGCTGGGTGACCGGCGGTCCCACCTTGTGGGGCTGTCAGAGCAGGGGTGAGTTTGGCAGGGTGTTGTGTGCTGAGCAGGCAGAAGGGAGAAGTTCAGCCATGGCAACGCATCTCCATCATCCCTGGGTGCCTGTCCCTGCAATGCCACCAGCACCCGTGCTGAGCCCGACTCCAGCATCCCTGGTGGACGCAGGACTTGTGGGACCAACCTCTCCAGTGCTCCCACACAGAGCTGGACTCCTGTTGCCCCCATCTTGCAGAGCCCAAGGAGAACCCCCAGAGAGATCCGCCACCTCCTCACCATGGATACCACAGATGTGCCCCTCCAGGCTGAGATGGTGGAGCTGGTGCCCAATGGGAAGCACACCGCTGCGCTGACCGCCTCTGCTGTCCCTTCGCTGGCAGGTGACAGGTAGGGACCCTGGGACAAGTAAAGGTGCCAGGGACTTGGGGAGTCCTCCTGGCCGCTCCCTAAAGTTGCAATGCCAGCCAGCAGTGCCTGGGCATGGGTGGGACATGGTGGCCCCCGACTTTGGCCTCACGCCTCTCTCTCTGGCGGCCAGGTTTGAGGAGAACCAGTCTGGCGCGGCGGAGATGGAGGAGTTCCTGCCCCACAGTGCTGAAAAGAAGCAGACGCACTTCACTGACGTGAGTATCAGCATGGGCACAGGGGTGGCAGCAGGATGGGGGCAGCTCCCAGTGTGACCGATGCATCCCCTCCCCATCATGTCTCATGTGCGCAGTTTGAAGGGAAAACGTCTTTCGGGATGTCTGTCTTCAACCTGAGCAACGCCATCATGGGCAGTGGCATCCTGGGGCTGGCCTACGCCATGGCCAACACTGGCATCGTCCTCTTTCTGTGCGTGTGTGTGGCTTATCCTGGGGCATCAGTGGGTGCCAGAGCTGCAGGTGAGAAAAGGATCCCTGGGATCCTCGGCTCAGGGTGACACAGGGGTGGGTGTCCTGCTGCCTGAGCGATGCCAGTCCTTAGCATGAGCCTATCTGTCCCTGCCAGGCTCTGTGCCCCACTGAGGAGGATGATGATGGAGGCTTGGCTTCCTTAATGCAAGACCAGATTTTCTCACATGGCCCAAAGGTGCTGGCTCCCCTCAGGTGTGGAGACACAGACCCACAGGGTAGTGGCAGTCCCTCTGCCTGTGGAGTACCCACACCCTGGGACCCATCCAGTGTGTGAGCACCCAGCTGGTACCAAGCCGAGGGTCCGGGTGGGCTGCCAGGACGGCTGCAGGCAGAGCCTGTCCACGCAGCGCTTGCCCCACGGCTGTGCTGTGACCCACGGGTGATGGTGCTGTCCTCCTGCAGCTTCCTCCTGACAGCAGTGGCCCTCCTCTCCAGCTACTCCATCCACCTGCTGCTCAAGTCCTCTGGCATCGTGGGTGAGTGCCGGGTCCCCAGCGGGGCTGTGCCAGGGGGTTCCCTCCTGACCCTCACCCTGCCACCACTCCCCATCCCACAGGCATCCGCGCCTATGAACAGCTGGGCTACCGAGCCTTTGGCACGCCAGGGAAGCTGGCCGCGGCCATCGCCATCACGCTGCAGAACATCGGAGGTGAGGATGGGGCTGGAGGGCAACCTAGTGGGGCTGGGAACAGGGGACAGGACTGGAGCACACCAGCACAGCATGACCTTGCTCTGCCCCACAGCCATGTCCAGCTACCTGTACATCGTCAAATCTGAAGTGCCTCTTGTCATCCAGACTTTCCTCAACCTGGAGGAGAAGACCACGTGAGTGCCTTCTGCCTCACTGCCTGCCTGCCTTCCCTGGGCAGGCGCTGGGGCTTCCTCTCCAGCTGTGCAGCCCATGGCAGGGATTTAGTGCCATTAAGCCACTACTATTTTTGATAACTGTCAGTGCTGAATAAGCCCCCGGGTGGGATTAAACTGGGCTGAACTTCCAATCCCTGCTCCTCACATCCCCTTGGGATCAAGCTTTCCTCCTTGAGCAGAACCTGGGGCTATGGGACGAACGCAGGAGCTCTGGTTGGGAATGGGGTCCCCCCATGCTGTGCCCACATCCCCACCTGGCAGCACAGGGGGTGAGAGCCCAGCAGATGCTGGGCAGAGCTGCCACTAGGATCTCCACCAGTCCGGGACTGGGCGTCTCAGCCAGGGTCAGTCCTGGCTTCTCTGGCGTGCTTGGCTGCATTTGGGAGCAGGGCTGGGCAGGGATCCTGCCCCAAGGGTGGACGGGGACATCGCTCTCTGCCCGGGCTGTTGAGGACCTGACCGAACCCTCTCACCAGTGCTGATACCCTGGGCTGCCCTCAGGCAAACATGTGCTAAGAACAGCAGTTGTCAGCTGGCCCACAGCAGCTCCAGCTCTTGGGGGTGTGCCACTATGGGGGTAGGCAGGACACCAACTCAAGGGTCGCTGGGGGCACTGGCCTCAGGGGTGCCCAGGGATGTCATCTCAGAGGTCCCTGAGGATGCTAGCACAGCAGGGATGCCAGCCTTGAGGGATACCAGCATCCCTGGAGACGCCAGCCCAGATGTCCAGGGATGTCAGCTCCAGGATCCTCGGGGCTGCCAGCTCTGGGGTCCCCGCAGATGGCAGGCAGCATGGCCCAATGCCTGTGCCTCCCTGGCCCCGGCAGAGCAGAGCAGTGAGGAGGTCTTCTGCTTCCAGGGACTGGTACATGAACGGGAACTACCTGGTGATCCTGGTTTCCGTCACTATTATCCTGCCCCTGGCCCTCATGAAGCAGCTGGGTAAGTCAGGGGGATGCTGCGTGTGGCACTGCGGTCCAGCATCCTGGGGTTCCTGTGGGATGATGGTGCCAGCCTGGGGGTGACAGGGGGCACCCAGCCAGTGTGGGGGTCCTTCCCACACCCACCGGCCTCTCTCCTCCTTCCCCAGGCTACCTCGGCTATGCCAGCGGCTTCTCCCTCAGCTGTATGGGCTTCTTCCTCATCTCGGTGAGCAGGTGCCGGTGACCAGGAATGGCAAGCATCCCTCCTGCTGGGGTGCATGGCTCTGCTGGCATGTGGCTGGGCTGCATGCTGTGGTGACAGCCACAACGGGGACAGTGGGTGCTCCAGGCTGCGGAGACGCTGTGGTGGTGCTGTCACACTGCTGGGTTATTTTTGGCTGAAGGAGCCAAGCGCCGGGGAGAGGGGAAGGGAGAAGGTGCTGGGGGGGAAACCACACACATGACCCTTCCATGTGCCACTGCTCCGCTGTGACCCACTCCCCACCCTGGCAGGAGCAGGCTAGGGGTCTAGCATCGCTGTGGGGCATCACTGGCAAAGGGTACCCCACAGAGGGGTCCCTGCAGGGGCGCACTCACACCCGGTGCAGTGCCATCAGTGGCTGGTGCTGGGGGTTGGTGACGCTGGGTGCTGACCATCTTCGTGTCCACCTCCTACCAGGTCATCTATAAGAAGTTCCAGATCCCCTGCCCGCTACCTGAGCAGGAGGGAAACTTCACAGGCAGCCTCAACACCACCCTTGTCAGCACCAGTGACTACCAGAATGGCTACACTGTCCTCCAGGCATCTGACCAAGGCACCTGCACCCCCAGCTATTTCACCCTCAACTCCCAGGTAGGGACTTGGGGTGCACCTGAGGCTCTAGGTGAGCCCCCAGCCTGTGCACCCCATGAAGGTGGGGCATCCTGGTGCTAGCCAGGTCTACCAGTTTGGCCCCAGCACTCAGCTACCTTCCTCTCCTGCAGACGGCATACACCATCCCCATCATGGCCTTTGCCTTTGTCTGCCACCCCGAGGTCCTGCCCATCTACACCGAGCTGAAAGAGTGAGTCTTGGGTGGGGGCACCCATAGCGAGGGATGGGCTTCATCCAGCCCCAAACCAAATGCAATGCCATCTGGGGGTGGGACCTGCACCAGGCCACTGTGGGGAGGTGGGTGATAGGACCTGGGATGGGTGGGTGAGTGATGTACGATATGAACCCCAGGAGATTGGTGGCATAACCCCAGGTGGGTGGGTGGCTGGTTGATACCGGGTGAAGTCACCCCTGGGAGGTGGGTGATACAACTTGGAGTGGGTGATGGGTAAAACAACCCCTGGAAGGTGAGTGTTATGACCAAGGATGGGTGGGTGGTGGTGGTGGGGTGATTCTACTCACCACACAGCCCAGGAAGGGGAATGCAGCCCCTCTCTGCACAGCCCCCATGCACCCCAAGGTGCTCTGGTGTCACTCCTCATTGCTAGCTGGATGCTCTGTGCCAGCGGGTACTGCGGGGTGGGCTTGGCAGGGGGTGCTCTGCTGAGCTCACCATCTCCCACAGCCCCTCCAAGAAGAAGATGCAGTGCATCTCCAACATCTCCATCACGGTCATGTACCTCATGTACTTCTTGGCTGCCCTCTTCGGCTACCTTACATTCTACGGTGAGATCTCAGGCAGGGGACGGGGAGCCCTGCTGGCACCCGGGGGGTGGCAGTGGCAGGGCTCACTCACTGGCTCCCCACTGGTGCCCACAGGCCGGGTGGAGTCAGAGCTTCTGCACACGTACAACAAAGTGGACCCCTTTGACGTGCTCATCCTGTGCGTGCGGGTGGCTGTGCTGACGGCTGTCACCCTCACCGTCCCCATCGTCCTCTTCCCGGTGAGTGGCCCCTCATGGGGATGCCAGTGGCACCACCACTCCCCAGCTGAAACAAACCAGGCTTTGAGAGGGGAAACTGAGGCAGTGATAGGGCTAAGGCCCAGGCACAGGGTGGCAGTGACTGGTGGGGCCACAGGGAGTGAGGTACATGATGGGCTGATATCAGGGACAGGGCTGGGGCAGGGGAAGGGGTGATGAGGACCAGCAGGGCCATGGGGACAGGGCTGGGGAGGGGTTACAGTGACTAGTAGTGCCATGGGGACAGGGCTGGGGCAGGGACAGGGGTGATGGAGACCTGCAGGGGTGTGGAGACAGGTCTGGGAAAGGATAATGGGGACCATGACGATTCAAGGACAGGGGATGGGATGGGCCCTGGCTCCAGGGATGGAGTGTGACACCCTGTCTCGGTCCCTGTCCCCAGGTGCGCCGGGCCATCCAGCAGATGCTGTTCCAAGGGAAGGACTTTAGCTGGATCCGCCACATCACCATTGCCGTGGTCCTGCTGACCTTCATCAACCTCTTGGTCATCTTCGCCCCCTCCATCCTTGGCATCTTTGGCTTGATTGGTGTGTGGTAGCGCCCTGCTCCTGTGCCCCTCTTGGCTGCTGGGCACCATAGGCAGCACACCAGCTTCTGCCCTGGCTTGGAACTGGGCTTTGCCTGAGCCCCCCCCATTCCTCAGTTTCCCCTTTGCACTGTGCTGGGACCAGAGGGTGGGGCGGGGTACCCAGCCCCATCCCTGTCCTGTCAGGCTGGTTCCTGTGGTGTGGTGGCTCTGCCAGCCGGTGCTTGCTCTTCCCCTGGGTATTTCCCTTGATCCCCCAAGCCAGGCTCTCCCTGCTCGGCATCCGGCTCGGTGCCAAGATGCTGGCTGCAGGGGGGCATGGGAACAATGCCAGGACACGGCGTCCCCGGGTTCCTGGAAGGCTTTGCCAGGATTGGGCATGGTGGGGGGGGGGAACGGGAGGGACAGGACTTGGCCCAGCAGCAGGGCTGGCAGTGCTGAGTCGCGGGGTGGGTGCCCCCTGCCCACTCTGTCTCTCTCTACTCCAGGTGCCACCTCCGCTCCATGCCTCATCTTCATCTTCCCTGCCATCTTCTACATCCGCATCATGCCCAAGGACAAGGAGCCGCTGCGCTCCACCCCCAAAATCTTGGTAAGCACGAGGGGGCCACAGGGATGGGGGTCCTGGGGCTGGACTGGGAACCCCATCACCCTGGGCATCCCTGACCTGCTTCCTTGTCCCTGCAGGCTGCCTGCTTCGCCCTCCTTGGTGTGCTCTTCATGATCATGAGCTTGAGCTTCATCATCATCGACTGGGCCACGGGGGGTGGAAAGAGCGGTGGCAGCCACTAGCCAGCACCGGGTGCCCACGCCAACCTCCCCCCGACCCACCGGTGCCCCAGGTAGAGCCGGCCCTGGGCTCAGCCTCCGTGCCACAGCCCTGCCAGGCTTCCCTGGGGACCTTCCACCGTTGCTGCCCATTGCCTGCGGTGGTGGTGAGGGGGTGTGAGCTATGGCAGGCGCGGGCACCCCCGACCTGTGCCCGGGATGGGGCAACAAGCCTGGGGCAGGTGCTGTACCCCCGCCCAGCTCCAGCGGGTACCCTCCCTGCTCTGCGCCTCAGTTTCCCCATCTGTAAAATGGGGAGAATAATACTGCCCTACCTCACCAGGAGCTGGCTGTCAGGTGGAGCTCGTTCCTGCACACCCAGAGCCGCCGGCAGCGGGCACTGCCCACCATGGGGGCCAAGGACCAGGGCCTGTTCCTTGCCCCTCAGGCAGCATCGCTGATGAACAGTGTCTGTGGGGGGCTGGAGTCCAGCAGGGTGGTCGGACCCATGGCAGTACCAATGCCCAAGCTACCTGTCCTCTCCCCTTGCCCTCCCCTGGTCCCTGGAGAGATGCCACCCTACTGCCCTAGCATCACAGGGGCACCCTGGCCCGTCTTGAGCCTGCCCAGGGAATGGTTGGCTCCCAGTGCCCATGAATGGGCACCTGGGGACTTCCAGGCCACGCTTGGGAACCTGCTGCATCGCTTTGGGGAGGTGGCATGCCTGCCGGGGGCTTGGTTGCCCACTGGCCCCTGCCATTGGGCGCGGGTGGAGAGTGTGGGGGGCTTGGTGCAACGCTTGGTGGGGACCAGCTCGGGGCTCTGGATGCCCAGGGTGATGGGCACTCCTGCAACCCAAGCTGACCCTGCTCACCTTGCACCCGGGCCAGCACCCAGGCCCCTGCAGCCCTCTCCCACCCAACCCACACCACTGGGATGCCCCACGCCATGCCAAAACTGGGAGAGTGGCTCTGCCACCCGCGCCTCCCTTCCCAGTGAGGTGGGCAGTACGCTGGGGGGCGGGGGGGAGGGGCTGCCCTGCAGCAGAGTACAAAAGAGTCGTATTTTTTTACCGGGGTGGTGGAGGCTGGGATGCTTTTTATAAATACTGTATATAAGAGTAGATCTTTTTTAATGTGTCGTGTTGCTCTGGGTAGCTCTGTATAATGTATATATCTATATAGGGAGGAGGGGACAGCCGTGACCTAGTGCTGGTGAGGGGTTTGGCAGACCCTCGCTGTCACCTTGGGGCTGCCAGCTGCAGCGCATCCCTGTCGTCCCTGTCCCCAGCCCAGTTGTCTTGTGGTTACCTCTCCACTGTGCCGGGGGGGGGTGATGCTTTTAAATTATCCATGGGGGCGATGCCTTTGCTGGCGAGGAGGCCGGCGGAGCCTCTGGCCGTGATAATAAAGATATGAACGTGCCCAGGTCTCGGGCGTCACTGGGGTGGGCGAGAAGCTGGCACCCAGGCTGGCACCCGGCATGCAGAGTCCTGGGACAGCACAGACATACGGACACGCATGCACATGGATGCACGCATGCACATGGAGGCAGCATGGATGGATGCACGGATGTTCATGGGACAGGATGGACATACAGACACACATGCAGATGGATATGTGGATGAATGTGAGGACATCAGGGCTATAGGGTCACGTGTGCACAGAGGTACAGCAGGACTGCACGGACATACAGACACACAGGTACAGGGCCAGGGCACATGGATGCACAGCGGGACAGCATGGACTCACGGACACGGATGCACAGGGTCGGTGCAGATGGATGGACAGGCGTGCAGAGGGACAGCACAGACGAGGGGGTACGCGGGCACATGGATGCACAGACATACAGCGGGATGGCACAGCCACATGCGGGGACAGCGCAGACACGCAAACGCTCCCACGGGGACAGACATACGTGGGGACACACAGGAGGGGACGCCTGCCGGGACACACGCGTGGGGGTCGGGGTCCTGCGGGGACAGGCGGGGGGTTGCGGAGCTCCACGGGCGCCAGGGGGCGCTGCGACCCCACGCACGGATCCGGCCCGCGGGAAACCTGCCGTGGGGACCGGGCCGGGACCCCCGGGGAGCGGGAAGTCCGGGCAAGGGGGACCCCCGGGGAGCAGGGACTCTCGCTTCCCGTGGCAGTGGGGACCCAGAGAATCAAGACACCCGTGGGAGAAGGACCCTTGGGGAAGCAGGATTCCTGTGGGAGCACGGCTGGAGGCATCCCGTGCCCAGTGCCAGGGCAGCAGGTCCCCCTCACGCACTCCCAGCACATCCCAGGGGGGCAGCCCCAAGACCCCCAGACCTCGCTCCTGTGGCATGATGTGGAGTGGGGGTGAGCGCCCTCTGTTCTCACCCCCATCCTGGGCCCCTCTCTCCCCTGCCGGCGGGCACAGGGCTTTGGTCCAGCCAGCCCCAGGCCTGGGCACAATGCCAGCTCGTTAGCGAAGCCTTATTAGCGCCATGGCCCGCTCCCACGGGAACAGCCCTGCTCCCTCCAGGCCAGGGCCTACAGACACTGCCCCATGGACCCCAGGGATGGGCTGTATGGAAGGATGCTGTGTCCCTTCCCCTGTCATCACACCTTCCAAATTAGAGCATCCCTTGATGCCCCCCAGCCCGCTCTGTGGGTGACAGTTTGGGGGGTGAGGAGGGGCTGCAGGCCTAGGAAAAGTAAGGCTCTGCTGTGGGGCTGGCACAGAGCTGGGGCGGCTTGCTGGGCATGGGCCAGCCCCGCGGGGCAGCTGGCACAGCTGGGCTCTCTCCTGGGGCTGCGTGGGGGGTCCAGTTCCCAAAGGAGCCGCCCTGCGAGCTGGGGGTGGGGAGAAAGTGCTGGGGTACCCCCTGCCCTGGATGAGAGCTACTGGGTGCTCCATCCTGCCTGGTACCATTCTGCCTGGTTGCATCCCTTCTCACGGGCACCCCCAGTCCTGGCATCTGCTGAGGAGTTCCCTCCTCTGGCATCGTGTATGTGGGTCCCTGAGGGTCGAACCCTATGGTCAGTGACTGGACAAGCAGGTCTCTGGGGTCTGAGCCACTGCAGGTGGCCGTGAGACACAGCATCCCCCGACAAGGCTGGCCGTGGGGCTCCTCTCCCCTCCCTGTGCGCAAAGGACCCCAGGCCTAAAGTCCATCTCCCTCCCCACGTCCGTCCCGGGGCACACGGAATCCCAC
>VXBW01002731.1:33514-52626 GCA_013400375.1 Thinocorus orbignyianus | reverse complement strand
ACACTCCTTCCCCCCTCCCCGGACACCCCCCAGCTCCCGCACCGGGGAGATCCTGGGTACCAGCCGGCGCGGTGCCGGCCCCACGCCGCGCATCCCCAGCAGTGGGATGCTGGGCCCAGTCCAGGGTTCGGGGCCCATCCCACCCCCTTGGGATGCTGGACCCATCTCGGACCCCAGGAATCCCCCCCGAGAAGTGGGGTGCTCGCCACGCCCCAGCCTTCCGGGTTCCCCATCAGGAGTGGGGTGCTGGCCCCACCCAGGCGTTGGGGATATCCCCCAGGAGTAGGGTGTTAGCCCTGTCCGGGCCCCGGGGATCCCCACCCCCTGCAGCAGGCCTTGGGGGTCCCCTCTGGAGCGGAGTGCTGGCCATACCCCGGGCTTTGGGGATTCCCCGGCAGTGGGATGCTAGCCCCGCTCCAGGCTTTGGGGATCCCCCCAGGAGTGGGCTGCTGGCCCTGCAGCGAGCCTTGAAAGTTGCCTGAGAGCAGGGTGCCAGCCCCACCCTGGGCCGTGGGGTTCCCCCAAAAGTGGAGATACCGGCCCCACCCCACTGTGGTTCCGTCCCCTCAACCCTGTCCATGTCCATCCCTTGGGGGTGCAAGTGGGGGGGTCCCCACCCTTCTCCTGACTGGACCCTCCGGTAAAGACCCCACAAGCCTGGATGCCTGGTCCTGCCCGCATGGGACCCCCGGGGGATCCCTCCATGGGCTCCCCTCTCCCCGGCTGGCTGGGATGGAGGTAACAGTGCTGGTGGACACCCACTGTCCCTGCTGGGGCACTGGGATGGGCCCAAGCGCCTCCATCCCACCCTTGCCCTCCCCTCGCCGTGGGAGTCCGAGGGGCTGGGGCAGCTGGCTGTGCCTCCTGTGCTGCCCGCAGCCGGTACCCCACGGATACCCGATTTTCATACCGATAACGGGCCGCTCGCTTTCTTCAAAGCGCCTGGTGATGCTCCTGTGGGCGTTCACAGACCTGCCCTGTGCCTGCGGGCAAGTCAGCCGCTTATTTATTGTAATTTATTTATATTTTTTTTAATAACTGCCAGTTGGGGTTGGGTTTTTTTTGTTTGTTTGTTTGTTTTTAATTTTATTTTTTTTAACTCCCTTTCCGAAATTCCCAGGGAGCGCCTCGCTATGGGTGGGATGCAGGAGCTCGTGGGGCTCCCACGGCACCGTGGGGGCGGCAGGGACCTGGGACAGGCGGCGAAATCCCCGGCTGCTGCTCGGGGAGGGAGCGCCGGCAGAAAATGTCTTTCAGCTCGTTGCCGTCGGCAGAGGAAGCCGCCGGCAGCAGGAAGTCACGCCGAAATCCGGCAGCCCTTTATTTGCTCAACCCCTGCCTGCCTTGAGAAATACGCAGTTAACGCCTCGAAACGCTCCTCTAACAGAGCACTTTGGGGTTGTTGGGTTGTTTTTCGGTTGTTTTTTGTTTTGTTTTGTTTTGCTTTTTATTTTCAGTTTGATTTTTTTACCTTGGTGTTAGTGGTGCCGGTGGCAAGCCCCGTCCTGGGGTTAGAGGGGGTGCTGGGTGGGGGGATTCTGCGCCATCACGGGGACTCCCTTTTTTCCAGG
The DNA here is from genome assembly GCA_013400375.1 of Thinocorus orbignyianus. Taxonomy (NCBI): domain Eukaryota; kingdom Metazoa; phylum Chordata; class Aves; order Ciconiiformes; family Thinocoridae; genus Thinocorus; species Thinocorus orbignyianus. The sequence goes on along the minus strand of VXBW01002731.1, from coordinate 51,055 downwards.
GAGGGTAGGACACTGGCAGAGTGAAACCCCACGGGGTTTGCAGGCAGATGGGGAAACACGTGGTTCCCTCCTTCGCCGTGAGCTGCTCCTGCGCTGGGCCTTGCTGTCGGCTTGGCTAGCGTGAAATAACAGTGCCAGACCCAGGGGTTGGCACCTCCTTCCTGCAGAGCTCTGGGGACTGGCTGGAGTGGGCAGCATCACCCTGGCACCATCAGCACAGGGTGCCTGGGCTGGGGGAGCCCGGATGGTGCTGAGCGTCACCGGGGGCTGGCTGGGTGGCAAGGGCCGTGGTGGCAGACTGGCATGCACCCCCTTCCCCTGTCCCGCTCTGTGCCAGAGCAGAGGCAGGAGGACTGTATTGCTTCTGCTGAGGCCAGTGTTTACGAGGGGCATTTCTGATCTCAGCTGGTTTCTAAGCCAAAAATAGAGCAAAACAACTCTTTTTTTTTCTTAAAAAAAAAAAATGCATATTTTTTCCCCTCACAGCTGTTCAGGTGTAAATAGTACCGGAGACTTGGGTCACTACTGTCTGTTTCTGAGCTGAGCCATGGCCAGAAAATCCTCCCGAGGTGTCAGGGAGCACCTGGGGAGGTGGGGCTGGTGTTGTCCCTGGGGACTGCTGCTCACGGCATCCCCTCCTCCGCAAGAACCTCCTTGAGGAGGGGACACGGTGCCGGGGAGATGCTCCTGGTATCCCTGCTGCCCACCCTTCCTATGGCTTATTTTTTTTCCCGTGCTTGGAGGAAAATTCAGGAGGAAAAATTAGGCAGGAAGATGGTTCCACCCTTCGTGCCGCATCAGCCCACAGCACGAAGAGGGGACGCCTTTTCCGAGCAGATTTTGCCGTACTGCAGCTGCTTGAAGCTGCTGGTGGACCTGGGCAGGACGCGGTGCAAGAGCAGAGCATTGGTCTTGGTGGGCAGCGGTGGCACCAGGAGCTCAGGGCCGTGCTGGACCGGCACCACAGGGAGCTTGGGGCTGGTTGGTGAAGCCACCTCAGCTTGGTGCTGACAACCTGCCAAGGTCTTGGTACTGGGAGAGGCTGGGACTTGTCACCGGTACCTAAAGGTCCACCTGGTGCCACTGCCAGCTCCTCAGCATCGCCAGAGCTCAAACCACTGGAGTCACCAGCTATTTCTGCAGGGCAGCAGTGGCAGTCGAACCCTGTCCCCGGGAGCCAGGATGCTCTGGGGGGATGCAGGACCGGTGGCAGGCAAGTGGTTGCCTGCCTTCAAACTCCCTCATTCCTTGTCTTCCCTTGGAAGATGAGGAAAGCCAAGGGATTTCTTAGCTCCTTGGGAGGCTTTAGAGGCTGTGAAGGCTCCCAGGGAGGGGAGGACGCGGCTGGGTTGATCACGTCGATGGTCCATGGTGGTTTTCAGGGCTGGAGGTGCAAAGCCCGGGGTGAGGATACTCCCCTGGTACCCCACCTGGGCTGGGCCGCACCGGGGTAGGTCAGGCAGGCAGCTGCCTGTGCAAAATCCTGCCTGGGCGAGCTGGTAGCTGGGGTGAGGGTGGCCAGGGCAGGGCTCAGCAGCTTTATTTTTTTTTTTTTGGTGCTTGCATAAAAATAGAGGAAGGGAGGAACCAGCTGCGACTTTCGGAGGCTGCGTTCTCCTGGCGCTGCCCTGGGCTTGCGTGCGAGTGGCCGGGTTTGCTGCACTTTGTTCTGTCTTGGGGTTTTGTTTTTCTTCTCCGTCCTGCCCCAGCCCAGGATGATGGGAGGAGATCAGGTCCTGGTGGGGGCTCGGTTGTGTTTCTGGCCATGGACGGGGAGGTGTTGTGGTGGCAGGGGAGCAGGGAAGAGGTTGGTGCTGTTAGATCTGGGGGACACCACAGCCAACCCCCCCAGAGCTGGTGGCCAGGCTCAGGATGGGATGGGACAGGAGGAAGGAGCTGCGCACCCAGGCCCTGGGATGTGTCACCCCAGTGTTTCTGGTGGTGATGTCCCAGCTGCTCTCAGCTCTGAGATGAGCACTTGGGCTTTGCTTGGGAGGGGTAACAGGCTCACATGTGTATATTTTGTATGTGTTTTTAGACGTACATTAAAAATACCTATTTAAATATATATATTGCTCTTTTTTATAGAGCAATGTATAAATTGATTTTTTTATATCTATTAAAAAGCGCATACATATATATATGTATATATTTATTTATATATAGCTTTACAGAAGGTCTCCCAGGGGCTGAGCCTGCCCAGGTCTGTGGGTACCAGTGGGTGCCAGGGCCAGGATCGTGGTGTGCCCGAGCACCGCTGCTGTAGCCAGGGATAGCCTGGCCTCTCCACAGCTGCCGGGTTTCCTGCTCCGGGCCGGAGGACGGGTTTCCGAGCCGGAGGCTGGCTGAATCACCGGAGCTGGCGAGGGGGGGCTGAGTAATCCTCAATCCCCACAGGTGGAAAACCCAGGCCAGGGGAGCACGGTGCTGGCGGCATCCCGGCTGTGCTAGAGGGGTGAGCCCCTACCCTGACAGGGGGGATGAAGGGGATGATGGCACCCAGGGGCACAGCACTGCTGGGGGTGGCTCTCCGGCATGGGCTCTGGGTGGTTGTGTGGGGAGCATTAAGGCATCCCCATGCCTGGAGCACCTGGGGGGCACAGTGGATGATGGTCTTCGGTAACCTCCTTTTCTAAGGCTGAGCCTCAAAGTTGATGCTGGTGACCCTGAGCGTATCTGGGAGGAGGGGACAGCCCTCTGCCGAGGGGAGGCTCTTCCCCAGCTGCCCCTGTGCTGGCACAGCTGGGGTGTGGGGTGAGGGCATGGAATTGGCTGGTGCCAGCAGAGGGGGAGAGGGACCGCCCCGGCTACAGCAGGGGCAGAAACAGAGCAGCAAAGTTCCGGGATTCCTGGAAAAAAGCCTGGCACAAGGATAGTTTTGTCCAGCTTGCAAACACCAACAGCCGTTGTTGGCACTGGGGGTACGTTTGCCGTGCTCCCCCAGGGAAACCAGCCCCAGCCCACCTTCTCCTCCTCCTCCATGTGCTCCTAATGTCCTTCCCACTGCTAATTTATTCCTATTTTATTTATTTTTGTAGGTTTTTTTTCTGTGTCTTCATGGGCTGGCTTGGCCAGGGGGTCTGTGCCTCCCTGATGCCCTCGGTTTTCGGGGGTCCTGCCTGGAGATGTGACATCCCACTGGCTGCCGTTGTATTGGCTTCTTCTGGGAAGCAGCCAGCCCTGTGCCGGAATGGGATGGCCCCTGGGAAGAACGCCCTGTGTCACTGTGGGGTTTTAAAAAAATGCGATTATTTTTACAGCAATTTTCCATCTATTTTGGGTAGGAAGGAAAATGTCGAGGAGAATCTCTTTTTATTATTATTTTCTGAGTCTTTAGGGTAACTCTGCTTTTAACCACACCTTTGAAAGTCTTGTTTGATGGTGGGGACCCCACAGTGCCAAGAAGGGTGAACTCTGCAGCTGTCCCTCTGTCCAGCCGTCCCTCTGTCCTGCAGGGAAGGGGATCGACAGGTTTGTCCAGCAGTAAAAAACATCAGTAAATCCATGCTCAAATAGTAGCTGCTGTTTGCCAGGCCAGGAAAACTTGCTGGCACAGCTCTGGATGCTGGTGATGGGGATGGCTCCGGACCCGCTGGCGGATTGAATTCCAGCTTCTCCCTCATAGTAATGAAAATTTTCCAGCTGTGCATTGCTTCCATCCACGCCTGGATATTTCAAGGCATAAACCAGGATGGTGCTGTGCGGCAAGATGGAAAATCCCCTCTCAGCAATGCGTGGTGAGGTGGACTCTGAAACCTGTGACCAGCTCCTTAAATATATGGCGTTAAATGTGTGCTTTCCAGAAAGCGTCTTAAATCGCAGGCTGCAAAATATATGTTGGCTAAATACATTCTTCGCTGCTGGATTAACGGGACATTCTGGAGCTGGGCAGCTGCTTTGCTTATTTAAAATTTTTGAAGTTTATTTATATCAAAAAAACAGAGAGAAATTGGCCCAAGAGAGAGCTCTCCTCCTATTTTTGACAGGCGCCGTTCTGGGAATGAGTGCTGCCTGCTCCCAGGAAGGGCAGGCAGGGAGCGGGCAGGGCTGGAAGAAGCCCGGCTTTGGGGTCACCCCATGGCAGTGGGCTTCTTTCTGTCACCCCTTGATGCCTGGTGGGTGTTGGGGGGGGGGAGGGGTCCAAAAGACACACAGCCCCTCTGGTGCTGCCTGTTTTGGGCAGGTGGGTGGAAGCTGGTGGCTGGCACCCTGCCCAGGGATTGTTTTGGGGTTGAATGGACGGCAGCCGGGTTTGTTTTTTCCGGGGATTGGAAGCCTTTCCCCTCCGCTGTACTCCCCTGGGGAGGGGGGTGGGAAGGGTCCCGGACATGGAGGGAATGGCAGGCAGGAGGCTGGGGGTCGACTGTCTGGCACCCTGCCCCAGGGATGATCATAAGCAGGGTCCCCCGTCTTGCTCTGTGCTTCAGTTTCCCTGCCCAGGCACCCATCGGGGAATGCTGCCCAGCCCGGCGGTGTAGGGTGGCCTTGCCAGAAACCAGAGATATTTCATGGAAAAAATGAAGGGATGTGCTGAGTCCTTCCCCACCCCCCCCTACACCATGCTCCCGGCTCTGGGCAGGAGTTGCCAGGGCTGACCACGAACGCTGGCCGTGCCGGCTGCCGCGTCAGCATCCCCAGGGTGCTGGGGGAGGCTGGGGTGGCAGTGCTGGGGAGCCCCCACTGAGCCAAACCCCGACTTCGGGGTTGAGCAAAGCACCTACAGCGTGGAAACCTTGGGGTAGGGTGGTCGTGGCGGTAAATCTAGGGTCTGCGTAGCCTCAGTGTGGCCCCAGCTTTGGGGACTCCGTGTCCTGAGCTATGTCCATGGGGGTCTGTGCCCATCGCATAGGCTGCATTTGTGCCAGTGACACGGGCAGGGGCAGCAGGCATTTGCTCCCTGCCGCCATGTCTCAGTTTGCATGACGGGCTCTGTTTTTCCTGGTTAATTTTAGCATAATCTCCATTTTAAAAATTTGTTAGTTTTTTTTTCCTTCCCTCCTCTGTAATCTCTCTTCCCCCTCTGTGGCTGTGCTGGCACAGCCCCACCACTGCCTGCTTGGGGCCCCCCGTAAGGGCAGCTCCATGGCTGAGGGCAGTGGCAGCGGGACCCCTGAGGGGTGGGAGAGGGCACAGGGATGGGCTTAACTCTAGGGGATTCCTGGAGGCAGGGACCACGCTGTTCCCCCCGGCCAAAGGGTCCTCATCCCACTGGGGGTCCCAGCATGAGGCGAGCCAGGCACTTGTCCGTCTTAGTGGCACTCCCTGCCCAGAGAAGGGGACAAGGGACATGCGCCATCCCTTTCAGCTTCCCCTTTGAGCTTCCCCTTTTCTGCACCCGGGGTTACTTTGCTCCTTCCTCGCTTCCAGCCTGGGGAGGGAGGGCTGGGCATGGAGCTACACGTTGCCTGCAGGAGGGTGACATCCCCAAGAGGGAACATGGTAGCAGAGGGGGAGCCTTAGGCCTTCTGGCTGTCCTTTCTGAACCCCTGCATCCCACATTTGGATGTTGAAAAGTAAACCCACTCCTGAAGCCATTGGCTTTCCCTGCTGGCAGCTGCCTCCGCAGCCGGGTTGGGGCACGGGACCCGGCAGGCAGGGAAGTGCGCGCTATTTAAAAAGCAACCCGGGGGCGGCTGATCCCGCCGGGATTTGCTTGAGCTGCCTGGCGGAGGCGGCAGCTTCTTCCTGAATTCCCTGGGGTGCTCAGCTTCAGGTACCTACCCCCCTGCCTGTACCTGATGGCATGAGCATCTCCTCATCATGGCCACTGCCAGCTCCAGCCGTGGGCTCGTGGTGGGGCTGGTGCTCTGTTGTCCCCTGGCACAGCAGGGATGCGGGGTGTGGGATGTGACAGGTAAGCTCAGGCTCTGCCTGCAGCTGTGATGGCAGGTGATGGGCAGGGATTAGTCCCCCATTGCAGGGGTTTTCCAAGATCAGCCGATGCTGGGGATGTCATTAATCTTGCCCCAGGACCATGGGGCAAACATTAGTGCATTGATGTCATTTTCCTGGCCCAGAGCAGGTGGCATTTCTTCATGGAAGGTTCCCACCCAGACTCCCCATTTTCCTCCCCTTTCTTGGTGCTGACATTGCCAGTGCCCATCCAAGCATCTTCTGTGGCCAATGCTGGGAGCTGTTCTCCAATGGCTGAGGCACCCACTGCTGGGGGGACCCCGCAGGGTGGGAGTCCCTGCCTTCAGGCAGTGCCTCACTGCTTATCCACTCCTTCTCTGTTTCTCCACAGGTGCTGGCGAGTCTGGGAAGAGCACCATCGTCAAACAGATGAAGTGAGTAGCTCCCGCAATGCCATGCAGACCTCAGCTGTAGGCTGTGAAACCCGTGGCAGCTGGGGAAAGCTCCCTATTGGTGCTGCTGCAGAGCATGGGTGGGGAACAGCACCCCAGAGTGCCCTGCAAGGGGATGACATTGCTTGTGTCTCTCCCCTGCCCCAGGATCATCCACGAGGATGGCTACTCAGAGGAGGAGTGCCGGCAGTACAAAGCTGTGGTCTACAGCAACACCATCCAGTCCATCATGGCCATCATCAAGGCCATGGGGAACCTGCAGATTGACTTTGGAGACTCCTCCAGAGCGGTGGGTAACCTGCTCTCACCGCCCCTGGCAGTTGTGGGCATTCTTGGGGGACAAAAGCAGATGTACCAAAGGCTGGACCAGGTTTAAGGGTGCCCCTGCCCAAGCCCTGCTGCTCCGTGGCTGGCTGTGACCTTCCATCCCTGGTGCTGAGGCTGGGGGACCTAAGGATGTCCCATGGCTGGCCTGCCCTGGCACAGCCCCTGATGGATGCAGGGGAGGAGGTCCCACTGCTTCCCTTGGGTCTTGTCCCCATCCACCACTGCAACTCCTCCCCTGCTGTCCAGGTGGGACATGGCGGGCTCTGGTCTTGTCCTTTGGGGCAGAGTGAGCTTTGATAACTTGGTGCTGCTGCTTGAGCCCTGTCTTTTCCCTGCAGGATGATGCTCGGCAGCTGTTTGCGCTCTCCTGCACTGCCGAGGAGCAGGGCATCATGCCGGAGGACCTGGCCAATGTGATCCGGAGGCTGTGGGCTGATAACGGGGTCCAGGCTTGTTTTAACCGCTCTCGAGAGTACCAACTGAATGACTCCGCTGCCTAGTGAGTACCCCTGCTCCTCTCCTCCAGCTCAGCTGGGTCTGAGCCCTGTGGGCTGCCTTTATTGAGCAACAGAAAATCCCCCTGGGGGCTGCTTGGGAGCTGGTGCTGCTAATTCCCGCCCAGCGCTGGGGATGAGCTGGAGCAGAACTGGGAAGACGAATATTTTGAAAGCTATTTCCTCTTCTGGGTGGGTGCTGCATCCCCCAGGAGGTGGGCACTGGGGCATCCCCTTCTGTGCCCACCACCTTTCCCTGAGGGTGCTCTCCCCTGGCCTCCCTGAGGTGGCTCCCCCCGGTGTGAGCATAGCCAGGGGTCCTACCAGCCCATGGGCATGGGCCATGAAGGCAGGGAAGAGCCCCAGAGACAGCACTGGGGACCCTTATGTCTGAACAGGGTGCACAAGAGGGATTTCTTCTTTTTAAATGAGTTTCTGGAGAAGGACGTGGCGTTACGCTGGTGCATTAGCCAGCGAATTGGTGTTAGGTAGTTAAATTGCCTGCATCTGGTTGGGTTTATCCCTGAAGAGATTTATTAAATAAGTTTATCTGCCTAAAGTATGATTGCTGGGGAGGGTGGTGCGGCCGAGGCTGCGCTCAGCTCACATTGTGCCCTCCTGCCCGGACCCCTCATGTTAAAGCAGTGCTGGGGAAAGCTCGTGGTGTGCTGGGAAACCCCACCAAAGCTGGACCTGCTGGGGATTGAGCACCCTTGGGTGCCACCATCCTGGGGGCTACTTGGTGCCCCAAGTGCCAGCCCAGCTGTCCTCCCAGCTTGGCACTGGCAGGTCACCCTTCTGTACTGAGATCATTGGGGGAAAGAGGTTGCAGGAAAGCTGCTGGCAAGTGTCAACCCTGGAGAAGCTCCTGCTGGCGCTTTCCTCCGGCGCCCGCAGGTTTCGCTTCCTCCTTCCCGGCACCTGCCCGCCCTCTCTGGCCCCTCTCCCGCTTGGTCCCATCACTCCCCAGCCGGTGCTGGTGTCGTCCTGGCAGTGCTGCGCTGTGCCCACCGTGGGTGCTGTTTTGGGGGCATGGCAGACCCAGCGGGTGCCTGGCAGCTCGCACGCATGCACAGCTCCAGCACGTACATCTGCAGAGTGTCTGCAAATTGAGTACCTCTGTAAGTGCACTTAAGGAGCATTGGGCACGTGGTGGGGGTTGGGCAGGTATTCATTAGGAGCCACCTTCAGCTGTTTCTCCAGCCTTTCTTCAGCCCCATGGAGGTGCCCATTCGTTCCCATGGGGATGGTGCTGTGCCCACAGTGCCACCGGCACAGGCCACCCTGCAGGGTGAGGAGCCCCGTGCCCGGCACCCAGCCCACCCATGCCCCGGCAGCAGCACCCGGCCGCCTCCTCCACAGCCCCACGGGGTGCCTGGAGCCCGGGGTGCCAGGACAGGCTCTCACTGGCACCTCGGGGCTGGGTGCGAGGTCCGAGTGCTGCCGGCGCCGTGCACGGCCCTGCCACGGTGTTTCCTGTTTTTTTGTCAGCCGGAGGCCGCCTGTGTTTCCGGCTGTTTTTGAGCTGCTCCGCAGCGGCAGTGTGCCGGCCCCCCCGCCCTCCCATTGGCAGCGGGGTCCCATGGCTCCAGCTTTGCCCCAGCACACCGGAGGGCTTCCTGGAAGCGGGAGAGTGGCTGCCCTGCTGCTGGAGTCCGGGTTCTCCGTGGCCTCGCGAGCTGTAATCTGGCTTTCACCAGATTACGAGCCTGCAAAGGCCTTAATGAGTGCAAGCCTAATTTGCTTAAAGGCACCCGTTTATAATAACCCAATTAAAGCAACGTGAGCTGGAGAAATTGAAACCTGCCCTGATCCCCCCCGGCATCCCTCGGCAGGTCTGATGGTTGCTTGGGGACGGAGCCGCCACCGCTGCCAGGAGCCGGGCTCTGGCAGGGCCAGGCAGGCAGCAGAGCAGGCGATGCTCCCCTGGGGGGCTTGGGGTGTACAGCAGCCCCCCGACCATGCTGTTCCCCATCCCTCCGGCCGTCCGCCTCCCGCTTCCTCCCAGGACGCTGTCCCTTTGTGTTTTTTGACTATAAATGGCACGGCGCCATCGATTGTTTCCGCTGGTGCTGTGGCTGGTTGCCATAGCACTGAATACTTTCCTCTTGCCGTTTTCCTCTATGCAAACGGCTGGGGGAACAGGGAGGGAGCCCCCCGGCCCTGGCTGCATCCCCTGCCCAGCCCCTGGTGCCGGCACGCTGCCCCCCGAGCCCTTGTTCCTCTGCGTCCCCTTGCTGGGGCGACAGCACGGGCCGTGGCAGTGGGGTGACCCCAGGGTGGGGATGGGGTCTGCTGTGCTGCCCAACCTCTTGCTGCCCAGCCTGAATGGACAATGTCAAGGTGTGGGCAGGGGTCCCTGGAGGATGTCCCATGGGATTTGGGTGGGTTGTGCTCCCTGGGTCTAGCTTCCCCAGCAGCTTTCTGCTCCCTCCCCAGCTACCTGAACGACCTGGAGAGGATAGCCCGTGCCGACTACATCCCCACCCAGCAGGACGTGCTGCGCACCAGGGTGAAGACCACCGGCATCGTAGAGACCCACTTCACCTTCAAGGACCTGCACTTCAAGTATGTTTGACCCTTTCCCTTTTGCCTTTTCCAAAACGAGAAGCCACCCTGCCTGCCTCTCCGTGCTGGCCTGGATCCTGGTTGCATGATGCACGGAGCTTCCTCCCCAGCTTTGCTCATGGTGGTAGCTGCCGCCTCGGAGAGAGCGGAAACCACTGAAATAGCTGGAGCAGCCTCAAAAACGCCTCGCAGGGCTCAGCCTGGGGGCGGATCCAGCCTCTGGCGAGGAGGGAAGGGGGAAGGCGGCTCCGGGTGCTGTGACGCTGTTTCCGCAGCAGGAAGGGCGCTGGGCGGGAGCCGGGGGTCTCCGGGTCAGGAACTGTTACTGCTGCCCACTGGCACTCCAGCAGTGCTTCCCACTGAAAACCATGGGAAAATATCAGGTTTCCAAGCCAAAAAGCTGGCATCGGGCACATCATGGGGGATTTAGTCACTTTGCAATGGAGCTGCTGGCAAAAAGCTGCTGGACTCCTCGTCCAAGTGTGGGGGGCTCGCAGGAACCCCTGTGCCACCTTGGTGCATGTGTTTCCAAGGCCGTGGTTTTGAGGTGGCAGCGAGGCAGAGGATGGTCCAAGGGGGAGTATGGCAGTGAGGAAACCTCTCTGCCAGCCAGACGGTTCGCGATGGATGTGGGGCAGCAGCCGGGCTCTTCTCCATGGCATTGTGAGAAACGCCGGCTCACACACAGGATGTAAGAGAGGACAAAGCCATTGAAGCAAAGGTTAAAAACAAGTATAAAAGGGGTTTATTAAAAAATGACGAAACAGCACTGAATCCGGATACATCTCCAGGCAGATGCACAATTCTCTTTTCAGTTTTAGTTTTATATACATTTTATCCTGGCCGCTTATGTGTCTGTCTTCCCCGCTTGTTGGTTGAGAAGTCAGAGCTCACATTCTTCCTGACCGCTTAACCTATTAGAAATTGAATTTCCACCTTCTTACCTTGTAAGGTCTTAACACGCCTACTCGAAGAAGACATTATCCTAAACACGCCTTTGGTGGGTTGATTGGACTCCAAGTTATCCCACAGTCTTTTGCCCCCTTCTACTGTCCACTGTTAGTAATTACAAGCACTCTGGTGGTCATTTGCTTCATCAGGTGGTTGTATCTTCCTCTTCATCAGTTGTCCTCTAGATGAACCTAGCCTCTTTGGCAGCCTTCAATAGCCCCTTTGGCATCTTAACTGTCTGAGCCTGGTTTCTTCTGCCTTGATGATACTCCCTCTCCTTTCCCTAGTGCCACAAGTTGGTTGTCATCCATTTGATTGTAACACAGAGGGATGGTCATAAGGTTCATCTGCACGGTAACATAAAGCCTGCCAAGGTCTGGCATGGTTCTCCTTCCCATCCCTGAATGCCTCCTGGGTTGCCACCAGCAGTGGAGATCACAGAAGGGGAGTGAAGAAACCGACCCAGTCTTGCCCTTGGCTTTAGCTTATAGAACCTTTTTCTGAAAACTTTCCCAGATATTACAGTTCCCTCAAATTTACAATCTCTTTTTCTTAAAAGTCAGTTTTAATGGGTCACTTCCCTGGGTTACCGTCCACTCTCCAGAAGGTGGAGTTACCGGTCCTTTTACTCAAGTAGCATGAATCTATTCCTTTTCTTTAGTTTGTACAGCTTCTTCCATTGTCGGGGGCACCAGGAAAGGTCCTTCCCACCCTGGAATCAGAGTATCTTCTCGCCAGGACTTTACTCATACCCAGTCTCCAGGTTGCACTGGTGCAATCTGAAGTCCAGAGGAGCTGTCTGAGACAGCAATACATACTGTCTCAAATCTTTTAGAGATTGGGCTGTCCCCCGCAGGCAGTTTTTGAGATAGGCATCATTAATTTCAAGAATCAGTACACCTTCCTTTCTTCCTAAATATGGAAGACCAATTAGCATCTGGTATGGAGATACTCCCAAATCTTTCCTTGGAGCAGTCCTAATTCTCAACAAGGCTAGGGTCAAGCGTTTAGTCCAGGATAGCTTAGTCTCCATTACAGACTTAGTGATATGTATTTTGAGAGTTGCATTCATCCTCTCAGCCCTGCCAGAGCTCTGAGGATGGTTGGAGGTGTGGAAGTCCCATCATATCTCCAAGGCTGTGCATATTTGAAGCTAAATGAGTTCCCCTGTCAAAATCTCTTCTTTCTGTTATTCCATACTGGGGAATGATTTGCTCTAGTAAAATTTTTGGCAATGTTAGAAGCAGTAGCAGTAGTAGTGGGGAAGGCCCCTACCCAGTGTGTGAGATGTTCTACTGTCACTAATAGGTGTTTCCACCTTTGTACCTTAGGGAGCTCTGTGTATTCCACTTGAATACTTTGGAATGGTCTGAGGGCTAGGCTCTGCCCCCGCCACCCCCCATTAGGAGCTTTTCTCATCACCCTCCTGCCCACTTTCCAACAGATCAAACATTGCTCTTCTACCTGTTGGGCTCAGCACACACACTCAAACAATGGTAAGTCCTCAAAAACTGGGCACATAAAGCTTGGGTTCTGCAGTGAACCTCTCGATGCAATCCAGACAGTACTTCTCAAGCAATTGCCTTATTCAACATCTGTCTCCCATCGGGGAGAACCCATTTGCCCTCTAGGGTTTTTACACACCCCATCTCCTGAAGAAATTTCTCCTCCTCTTCAGCAAATACTGGCAATTTAATAGGTGTTTCTTTACCAGGTATTAAGGTTTGCATTTCCATGGTAGGCTCCCGCCGGGCCGCTTCCCTTGTTTGCCCACTGCCTCTGGCCTCCAGTGCACTCCCTCTCTGGTGCCCAGCCACATGCACCACAGCAGCCTCCTCCAGCCTGTTCAAGGCCTGCAACACCCCTGACACCAGTCGTCCACGCACTAATCCTTCTCCCTGAGACAATACCAATCCTCTGCTTCCAACAGCTCCAGAGTTTGCTCCAACACACATCACGTAATTCACATGTCTGAGCTGACCAGGAACCAGGGAGCGCCGCCCCCTGCTCCAGGGATATAGGGTGTTGCTTCACGTGCATAGGTTGACTTTCTTTCTTTAATTCACTTTTCAGCGGGAGTATGTCCAATCCCTGCCCCAGTTATCTTCCGCTGCCCAGACTATGGGATTAATCGCTTTCTCATCCTCGGTTGTTAACTTAAAGGCTGCACCGCCATCCTATCATTCCTTGGAACTATTCCAATTCCCAACAGGACTTGTAAATTCTTTCCCAAGAAATTTGCTCCTACCTCAAGTATGACTTCTAGGTCTGCTGTTACTTCACTGTTATTCCCCTGCATAGTTACTTGCTCCACAATGGGGACTGGAAACCCCTCCCCTTTTATTCCAACCACACTTGTCATTTGTTACCCAATTTTGTAACCCTGTGGAATTGCACTTCTCGTTCTTTCTGCTCCCATGTCCACCAGAAATACATACTCCTCCTTCTGGGATCCTAATTTTAAATTTGTTAAGGGCTCAATGTAATAGTTAGACCCCAGAAGATAGAGCCCCTGACACCTCTATGGGGAATAATCAGCTCGCACCATCACTTGGAGCACTCTATCTTCTCTCTGCCTCATTGGATACTGCCTTTTAAAGTGTCCTTTCCTCCCACAAGGAAAACACTTCTTGGGACCCGTTTGCTACCCAGGGGCGTTCCTTCCCCAGGCCGGTTGGGCCCTGTATCCCCCATGTCTGCATCACGGTACATAGCTGGGACCTCTGCCACAGTCTGGCAGTCTGTCTCTGTCCTGCTCCAGCTGCCACTGCATTACTTGTTCTACCCTAGCCACCATCAATTTAGTGTTACGTTTCTGTTTCTTGTCATCTCTCCTGAAATACGCTTTCTGGGCAACTTGCAACAAATCATTCAGATCTTGTTCATGCCAATCTTCCAATTTCTTTAACTTTTCCTATATATCAGGCCATGCTTTGGTGACAAAATTAATCTTCAGCAGCTTTCGCCCTACATCATTCTCAGAATCCATTCCTGAGTATTGTTGTATACTGCTCCTCAATCTCTCCAGCCAATCCGCAAGAGATTAATCTTTTTGTTCTTTGCTTTTAAAAGCCTTATCAAAATTCTGACCTTTTGGGACTGCCTCTTTTATTCCCTTAATAACCAGTTTTCTGTAATCTGACATATTATTCCTCCCTTCAACATTATCCCGATCCCAGGCAGGTCTTGCTACAGGGAATTTCTATTCCGCTGGGACTTACCCCGGGCATCGGGAGGATTTTCCTTCTCCCAGACTCTAATACTACCAGCTCTGATCATTTGCCTTTCTTCTGGTGTGAACAGGGCTCCTAAAATAAACAACATTTCATCCCAAGTGTAAAGGTTAGGGCCCAGAAATGGATCAAATTGCTCTGACACCCCAAAGGATTGTCTAATAACTTCTTAATCTCCTTCTTAAATTCCTGTACCTTGGTGCTAGTTAAAGGCACATTCACAACCCCCGTGCCCCTGGCATGGGTACCTCTCTCAAAGGGAACATAACCCCTTTGGCTCCCCTTTTAGACGGGTGGCAAAGGGAAATTCTGAACATCCTTTATAATCTGTTCTAATTCTGTGGCCCGAACCCTTCAAGCTTCCTCAAGCAGGGGAGCACAGGGTTTCACATGACCGCCCTCCTCCCCCATGTTATCCTCCTCCCCCTCCTCATTCTCTTACTCCTGATGTTGGGGTTCATGTCTGCGGTCTTATGCAGGTGGCAAATGATCCAGGAGTTCCCCTTTCTTCTCCTTTTCATCTTTTTTCTTCCTGAGATCTTTTGTCACAAATAAAGAGGAAGATCCTTTCCAGCACAAAGCTTATTCACTTTCTCCTTGGTTTACTGGATTCTTGTTATTTACATATAAATTTAGAACCTGGCATATCCAAATTTCACACGGTCTCAGTCCCACTCTCCCAGCTGCCCGAGTAATACTTAACAGTCAGTTTTCTTACTCGGGTCCCATGCACAGAAATTATCAGCTGCCACGGTAATTCAGTTCCTTCAATTTAGCAACTCTTTTCTCCCCCGTCTTTGCTTCGAGAGCCCTCCATTGGGGCAGGACCCGCTGCCCCTCACGGGTCGAGACAGTTGGTTGGAGACCGCTGAGATCAGCGGCGCACGCCTTCTCCCCTCACTGTCCCGTCTCGCAGAAGCTGGAGTGCTGATCCTGGACGAGCCCCCAAATTGTGAGAAACGCTGGCTTACATGTGGAGTGTGAGACATGTGGAGTGTGAGAGAGGGCAAAGCCATTGAAGCAAAGGTTAAAAACAAAGTATAAAAGGGGTTTATTAAAAAATTACGAAACAGCACTGGATCCGGTACAGCTCCAGGCAGATGCACGATTCTCTTTTCAGTTTTAGGTTTATATACATTTTATCCTGGCTGCTTTTGTGTCTGTCTTCCCCGNTCTGTCTCCCCTCTCGTTGGTTGAGAAGTCAGAGCTCACATTCTTCCTGACCGCTTAACCTATTAGAAATTGAATTTCCACCTTCTTACCTTGTAAGGTCTTAACACGCCTACTCGAAGAAGACATTATCCTAAACACGCCTTTGGTGGGTTGATTGGACTCCAAGTTATCCCACAGTCTTTTGCCCCCTTCTACTGTCCACTGTTAGTAATTACAAGCACTCTGGTGGTCATTTGCTTCATCAGGTGGTTGTATCTTCCTCTTCATCAGTTGTCCTCTAGATGAAGGTAGCCCATTTGCCAGCCTCCACAGCCCCCTTGGCATCTTAACTGTCTGAGCCTGGTTTCTTTGGCCTTGATAATACTCCCCTATCCTTTGAGCTCCTATCATGAAGGTTGCTTTCCCACCTACGTTTCCTTTACTTAGATAACATTCTGCAGAACAAGAATATAATTCAACAGGGGAATGGCATTTCTGATGATTAATTAAGTCTAATTTATGAGACTCTGCTATCACTAGGCCCCTTTTAGTACACACATACTGACCAAAATATACAAAGTAGCTGAAGCAAAACTTAAGAACCAATTTCTCACAGCATCAAGGGCATCCTCTGCTGCCGACAGCAGGAGAGGCACACAATGACCTGGGATCATCCCCTGAGCCTTCGTGCTGCCTGTGATCCCGCTGAGCCCCTGGACACTTGGCTGAGCACCAGTGGGTCCCATTGGTCCAAGCTCTGTGTCAAAACCCTGCAGTGCCTGCTCTGGAGCGGGTCTCCAAGAGCATCTGCTGGAGCCTGGCTCCAGGAAGCATTAAGCCAGCAGAGTCTGGGAAAGGCAGCCTGATCCTACCCCAGCTCATGGTGGGGATTTGCTCCAGCTGGGAAATAAGACCAGACACCACCTGGGATGGGCACGTGCTGGGGCAGATCCACGGCAGCAGCAAAACCCATGGGCAGAGACACCATGCTTTGCCCAGCCAGCTTCTGTCCTGGGAAGCTGGGGAAACTGAGGCAGGGAGCAGGGTGAGGATGGTGGGGCTGAGAGCTGCTGCCCACCACCCTGCTGTCTCCCTGCCCAGGATGTTCGACGTGGGTGGCCAGCGCTCAGAGCGGAAGAAGTGGATCCACTGCTTCGAGGGGGTGACGGCCATCATTTTCTGCGTGGCCCTCAGTGCCTATGACCTGGTGCTGGCTGAAGATGAGGAGATGGTGAGTTGAGGAGGGTGGAGCTGGTGCCATGAGCCCTTCCCGCCTTGGGATCCAGGGGAGCACCTCCTCCTCTGTTGGCCACCAGTGCCCTGGCCAGTGTGGCCCAAGTCTTGCAGGGCCCTCAGCATCCCCTGCCTGGGGGTGGCAGCAGTGTGGTGGGCGCTGCCTGGGGGTCCCTGCCCAGCTCAGGTTGCCATCTCCCCTGCCAGAACCGCATGCATGAGAGCATGAAGCTGTTCGACAGCATCTGCAACAACAAGTGGTTCACAGACACGTCCATCATCCTCTTCCTCAACAAGAAGGACCTCTTTGAGGAGAAGATCGTGCACAGCCCCCTGACCATTTGCTTCCCTGAGTACACAGGTATTGTGGGGTCCCCTGGTACCCCTCGCAGTTCCCCTGGGCAGCATAGCAGTAGATGTTGGGGATGGAGATGCTGGCTGTCCTGTGCCTGGGGAGCAGTGTGTTGGGGCAGGAGAGGGGATGCGGGGATGTTTGGGGTGCCCCAGGGGATGGGAACAAGGGGCAGCAGCCCTGGGCAGGGATTAGTTAAGGCTCTCTGTGGCTGGAGAGCATCAGTTCAGTATCAGGGTGGTGGCTGCAGTAGTGTGGGGAGCCAAGCTGAGCCCAAACCCCTTTGGTGCCGGTGGCAGTGGGGTCTCCAGGCAACTGTAAGGCAGCCCAGTGTTTCCTCCTTCCCAGGGGCCAACAAGTATGATGAGGCGGCCAGCTATATCCAGAGCAAGTTTGAGGACCTGAACAAGCGGAAGGACACCAAGGAGATCTACACCCACTTCACCTGTGCCACCGACACCAAGAACGTGCAGTTTGTCTTTGATGCCGTCACTGATGTCATCATCAAAAACAACCTGAAGGACTGCGGGCTCTTCTGAGGGCTGGCACTGCCCAGGTGGGTGGTGGTCCCAGTGGTGACCCCCCAAATGGGTGGTCATGGAGCACCCTCTGGGGATGGTGTGGGCGCTGCCTGCCATTCTGCTGTGGCACAGGCTGGCAGGGGGTGCCCATGTTCCTCCTTGTCCCCAGACCCCATCTGCTCACCCCCTGTTCTCTCCTAGGACCCCCGGCCACGTCGGCGAAGGAAGGACCATGCCACCTCCCCACTCCTGCTTCTCTTTGGATTCATCCCTCCGCCCCCACCCTATAAAGAGACGTTTTGGGTGCCAGCATGGCGGCAGGGCCCATGTCCCCCCGGCCGCCCCTGCTCACCCCCTCCCCATCCTCCTCCTCCTCCCTGTCGGCGTCACCCTTTCTGCCTTCCC
>VXBW01002731.1:11520-32898 GCA_013400375.1 Thinocorus orbignyianus | reverse complement strand
GGTGGCACTCAGGGTTCCCCAGTGCCACCCAGTCCTTGGGGACACCCGGTGACCTGAAGCTCCGAGGGAGTCATAGCATCCCACTCAACAGCCCACAGGGGCCCCCAGCTCCAGGGGGCACTCATGGATACTCTGAAGCACCCAAGGGACCCCAGCAGCCCTCTGCTCCAAGGGGACACTCAAGGGACAACCCCCCCCAGCACTGCTCAACTCAAAGGGGTACCAGGGACCCCCAACACCCTGCAGTGCTCCAAAGAACCCGCAGCACCTAGGGGCGCTCAAAAGACCCCTCCAGCCTCTCCAGAGCTGAGGGTCATCTGGGGACTCCCAGCGCCCCTCAGCTCCAAGGGATTCCTGGAGAACCCCCAGCCTCAGAGAGAACCCAGGACCCCCCAGCACCCCTCAGCTCCAAGAGGACCAGGGATACCCAGCAGCCAAGGGACTACCAGTACTCCCCCAGCTCCAAGGGGTTTCTGGGGATCCTCAACACCCCCAGCTCAAAGAGCTACTCAGGGACCCCTAGCACCTCCCAGCTCCAAGGGTACCAGGGACCTCCAGCATCCAAGGACACTCAGCACCCAGGGTCACCCAGTGCCCCCCACACCTGGAGCCCTCAGGGACCCCCAGTACCCAATGGTACTGAGTGCCCCAAAGAGCTGGCCGGTGGGAGGGGTGACTGGGAGGGGAAGTGGGACTGTGCTCCCCCACCCAGGGGTGGCTCTGGGGCTGAGTGGGCAAGGGAAGATGGTTGTGGAGGTGGGATGGGGAAAGCAGGAAGGAGGTGGGGTGGGGGCTGGGCCCCAGGGGAAAGGGAGGTCAGGGCTGGGGAGGGGACACTGGGGCTGGGGCTCAGAAGAGCCCGCAGTCCTTGAGGTTCTCCTTGATGATGATGTCGGTGACAGCATCGAAGACGAACTTGACGTTTTCGGTATCGGTGGCGCAGGTCATGTGAGAGTAGATCTCCTTCACATCCCGCCGCATGTTCAGCTCCAGGAACTGCAGCTTGATGTAGTTGCCGGCGTCGTCGTAGGTGTTGGGACCTAGTAGTGAGCAGGGTCCCCTCCTGGGCTGTTGTCCCCCCACCATGGGTGCTGGCCCAGCGTCACCCACGGCTCCCCGGGGTGGGCAAACCTCGCGCTGTCCATGAGCTAGGCTAGTGCAGCATCTCTTTCATGGGATGCTGAGGCCACCTGGTGGGTGGCTGCCGCAGAGTGCCGGCACCCAACCCTTCACCATCACCCCATCGCCACCCGCCTGCACCCGATGAGAGAGCTGCTGCCATCCTCACCGTCGTAGTCAGGGAAGCAGATGCTGAGATGGGCCTTCTTGATCTTCTCCAGGAAGACATCCTTCTTGTTGAGGAAGAGCACGATGGAGGTGGTTGCAAAGTAGCGGTGGTTGCAGATGCTATTGAAGAGGTGCAGGCTCTCATGCATGCGGTTCTGTGGTCGGACACAAGCCCATCAGCCCCATGGTGACCTCCACGTCATGATGGGAACAAAGCAGAGGGGAGCATGGGCTGGTGCGCCTTCCTCACCACTTCATCATCCTCCACCAGGACCATGTCATAGGCGCTGAGGGCCGCGATGAAGATGATGCAGGTCACCCCCTCGAAGCAGTGGATCCACTTCTTCCTCTCCGAGCGCTGGCCACCCACATCAAACATCCTGGGCAGGACAAGAAGGGGTCAACGCCCCCTCCCAACCCCCTTCCCACCCCCTGAGTGCCAACCTTCACCGGAAGCTTGGCCCCCACCTGAAGTTGAGGTCTTTGAAGGAGAACTGGGTCTCGATGATGCCAGTGGTCTTGACACGGGAGCGCAGCACATCCTGCTCCGTGGGGACGTAGCCGGGGGTCACCAGGCGCTCCAGGTCTGACAAGTAGCTGTCCCCGAACGTGGTGGGTATGAGACATGGATTGACATCCCCACACCTCCCCCTCCCCAGCCAGATTCCCCACCCCACATACTAGCCAGCTGAGTCATTGAGCTGGTACTCAGAGGCACGGTCGAAGCAGGCTTGGATGCCTGCGTCCNCCGCCCAATGATGTCTGACATCTCCTTGGGCATGGTGCCCTCCTCAATGGTGTCCGAAAGGTGCAGCAGCTTGCGGGCATCATCCTACAAGGCAGAGGGTCTTAGCCAGGCCGGGGGGCTGGGGCGACCCCTGTGCCCAGTGTGGAGTGCCCCTCACCTGGCGAGCCGTGTCCCCGTACTGGATGTTGAGGGTGCTCATGGCCCGCACAATGGCCAGCATGGACTGGAGTGTGTTGCTGTAGATGATGGCGATGAACTCCAGACATTCCTCCAGTGAGTAACCATCCTGGTGGATAATCCTGGATGGGGGGGAGACATGAAGCTGAGCTGGGAGATGGGGACAGTGGGTGCAGCATGGGGCTGTGGTGAGTGCTGTGGAGTGAAGGCACCAATGGGGTTGGGCACTATGGTGTGTGGGATGTCCATGGATGCAGCATGGGGCTGAGGTTGGCACTGTGGCATGGGGGCACCTGTGGGTGCAGCATGGGGCTGAGCTGGGTACATGCTTTTGCTGTGGCATGGGGCAGAGCTAGGCGTGGTTGGTCAGGGGCACCCCATGTCTGCCACATGGGGCAGGCATGTGGCATGGTGGGGCATGGCCAGATGTCACCCACTGACACTTACTTCATCTGCTTGACGATGGTGCTCTTCCCCGACTCTCCCGCTCCTGTAGGGGCAAAGCACATGTCATGGCAGTGCCTGCACCATGGACAACCTCGGCTATACCCCACACTGGTCCCTTGGGACCCCTGGTGCCTGTCACGGCCAGGGGACACTGGTGGCTATGCCACGTCTGTGTTGCAGGGCAGGGGGATTACAGCCTGTTTCCAGTGGGCATTAAGATTGAGATGAGCCGCTGTGGCTAATGGGATCTGTGGCGGCTCAGCCAGGGACACACCTGGGGACCCAGGGGAAGGGTAGGGGACATGGTGGCATTGCAACCACACCACCCACCACCCAATGACCCAAGCCGCCTGTGGCAGTACAGGAAAACATGTACGGGGACGGGAGGACAGCAATAGCACCCATGGTCCCACCATGTGCAGAGCATCCAAGTCCTCAGACACCACTGGGGCAGCTGGAAGGGACTGGGACAGATTTGTAGTGCTGGGGAGGGGGTGCAGGAACAGAGCCCAGGGCTGGGAAGAGGGGTGGTGGGGCGGGCTACAGAGAGATTCCTGGGAGGAATAAGGAGGCGATGCCAGGGTTCACAGGGGATGTTGGTGAAGGCTCTAGAGATGGATTGGTTGGGGTGAGGAGGCCTGGGAGTGCGAGGATGTTGGGTGGGTGTTGGATTTGGGGGATATCTGGAGGCTGAGGGATCTTAGGGTGGGCTGCTGAGATGGGTTGTTGGGCTCAGGGCTGTTGAGATGAGTTGTTTTAGGGGAGCCTGGGAATGGGGGGCTGTTGGAATGGGCCAGATGGGTTTAGAGATGCTGTAGGGGAGAGGGAAATGTTGGGTGGGCTCTTGGGGTTGGTTGGTTGGGTTTAGCTGTGCTGGAGTGGGGAGAGAACAGGGAAATATGGGAGGGGGCTGTTGGATTGGACTGTTTGGCTTTAGAGGTGCTGGAGGGGTCAGGCAAACATTAGGGGCTGGTAGATTGGGCTGGCTGGGTTTAGGGGTGCTTACAAGCTGCAGACTGTTGGGTGGGCTGTCGGTTTAGGGGGGTCAGGGAAGCTTTGGGTGAGTTGGGATGGAGTGGTTAAGTTTGGGGGTGCCTGGGGACAGGAGGCTGTTGGAGGCACTCTTGGAGTGGACTGTTTTGGTTTAGGGGTGCTAGAGGCATTGGGGAGATACTGGGTGGGTTTTTGAGGTGTAGGGGATTCAGGCTGCCTGGGAAAGGGGGTGCTGTTGGGGTGGGCTAAATGCTTTTAAAGGTCCTCGAGGAGTTAGGGAAACATTGGGTTGGGGGGGGGTGTTTGGGTTTGGGGTAGTGTCTGGGGGCCAGGGGAGCATTGGGTGGGTTGGTGGGGGTTAGGAGGGGCTGTTGGGGTGGGCTGGTTGGGTTGAGGGATGCTGGCAGGTCTCAGAGAAGCATTGGTTGGGCTGTTGGGGTGAGATCCATAAAGGATAGGTATCTCCTCCAGGGTGTTGTCCCCCCAGCATCATACCCAGCAGCAGCAGCTTGACGGTCCTGGCATCCTTCTCAGCGTCCTCCTTGAGCTTCTTCTCCAGCTCGCGGGAATGCTTTTCCTCGGCGCTGGCCCCGGCGCCCATCCTCGGCCCTGCAGCCCTGCGGCTCACCCGTTCCTTGGAGGTCAGCACCAGGATGGGCAACGAGTTCCAGCCCCCTGCCGCCTCCAGCGCTTGCCTCCCTGCACCCGCTGCGCCCGCCGTCAACTGCCACCCTCGCCACCACTGCCACCGCCCACCCAATGTGGGCCAAGGACGGGGCCAAGGTCCCGGAGGCCCAACCGGAGGGTGCTGTGCTCAGCACCCGTGGCTTAAACTGCTGTCCCCCCCCTCACCCTCCCCAGATAAACCCCCTTAAATCTGCAGTGGGCTGAGCTCAGCAATCCTGCAGCTCCCAGCGTCAGCGCTTCTGCTGGGGGTGGGGGGCAAGGACAGCCAGCCTCGCTCTTTGCCCCCACCCTGAGGCTGGAGACAGTGACTTGGTTACCCTTGGCTTTGTGGGACCCCCCACCCAGCTCTGGCTCTGGGGAGCTGGAACTGGGGAGGTTCTGCTGACATCTGGCAGAGTCTGTGGGCTGTGGGGGGAAATGTCCCTGTTGTCCCCAGCTCATGCTGGTCTTCCCCCCCGGCTCTGGACCAGTGCCCATAGCTGCCCCCTCAGTAAGCCATCCCATCATCCCCAGAGGCACTTCCCCAGTGGTCAAATGCCAGCCCCAGTTACCCCGTCTTGGGCCCCTTCCAGGACCCTCCACTAATGTTCCCAGACACTCACCAGTACACTCCAGTGTCACCAGGCCAGCCCAGTATCCCCCCTCCCGGGGTGTCCCCAGACCCCTCCAGGAACACCTGCATAATCTCCTCAGGGATGCCCAAGTACCCTCCACAGGGTCTCCAAGCCCTTCCCCAGTAACACTTCCCAGTATCACTATAATTACCACTATCTCACCAGTGTCCCCAAGCAATCCCACTCCCCCGCCTTCCCAAAGTGTCCTCAGGACATGCTCCCCAATACCCTACAAGCTGCCTGACATCCAGGAGCCCCCCAGTGCTCCCACACCAACCACTGTGCCACCCTCAATGCCCCCACGTCCCTCAGGGCCCCTCCCCAGTGTCCTCGGGTGACCAGTTCCCCCCTTCTGTGTCCCCAGCACCACCCATTGCCATCGTGCCCATCCCAGTAAGACTTAGTGTCCCCAGGGACACTCCAGTAACCCCTCTGTGTCCCGGTGCCCTCGTCCCGAATGTCCCCAGGCACTACCAGGACTCCCTCAGGTGTCCCCAGTATAGCCCAGTGCCCCACGGTCCAACCCCGGTCCCCAGTGTCCACCCCCCCGGCACGGCGGGGCTCCTGCAGCGCCGCTCTGGGCCGCCAGGGGGCGAACGGACCCAACACAGGTCCCAGTACAGCCCCAGTATAGCCCCGCAGCGCCCCCAGCGTGCCCAGTACTGCCCGCAGCATAGCCCAGGATCTCCCAGCAAAGACCCCAGTGCCTCCCAGAACTGCCCAGAGGAGCTCGGTGCCACCTCCATTGCTTCAGTACCGATCAGAGTGCCCCCAGTACAGCCCACTACCAACCAGTGGCCCCTGCAGGACCACTCCCTCTCCCCCTGCCCTGTGCCCCCGGTACCACCAAGTAGCAGTTCCCAGTACCAAATCCTGGAGTACCAGTACTTAACCCAGCACTCCCAGTACTGACTGTGTGCCCCCAGTAACACCCAGTACCCACTGCAGGTCCAGCCCAGTGTAACCCTAACACCCAGACAGTTCTTCCACCTCCCTGTGCCCCCCTGTCCTGCCCAGTGCCCAACCCCATCACCCAGCGCCCTCAGGTTCCCAGTGTTCCCATTGTTGCTCCCAGGCCCTTGACCCCCAGCAGGGCTTGGGGGCAGAGTTATGGGGAC
Organism: Thinocorus orbignyianus; assembly: GCA_013400375.1. Taxonomy (NCBI): domain Eukaryota; kingdom Metazoa; phylum Chordata; class Aves; order Ciconiiformes; family Thinocoridae; genus Thinocorus; species Thinocorus orbignyianus. The sequence continues at coordinate 26,827 of VXBW01002731.1, read as the reverse complement.
TATGCGATGGGGCCAGCCCCCAGTGCCCACTCCCCAATCCCGACAGAGCACACGCAGGCGCCCGTGTCCATCCCAAAGCCAGTGTTTATTTGGGGGTGCCCCCGGCTGTGGTGGGGGGCACTTTCTTGGCCCCGGCTGCCCCTGCACTCCCTATGTACAACTATTTACAACCCCCTCACAACTGCCAGGGTGCCCCAAGGGGGTGGCTCATGGGATGCGTGCCCCAAATGCCTGGGGGTGCTGGTGCAGCCAGCCTGAAGTTTTACTCTGGCACAGCCCCTTCTCCTTCTTTACCCCACCCAAAGACTCCAACTAAGTCCCCACCATGGCCTGGACATCTGGATCTTCTCTTGAGGGTCCCATCTCTCCCCCTACCAAGTCTCACAGATCCTTTCTCTGAGGTCTGCCTGGTGGTCTGCAGCTTCCCCATGGAAAGCACTCGCCCCTCAATAACCACATGGGGAAACTGAGGCAGGAATGTGTGAGTGCCATGCCAGATTGTGGGGGCAAGACCTTGTCCTGTACCACCTGTCCCCTGCCCCTGCCTCATCCTCTCTGGCTGGGTTTTGCCCCCCTCCCCAGAGCATTATCCCCATCCCACACCAGCACCCAGTACCTCCAACCCCTGGTGTGCTGGTGTGCCCCAGACAGGGGGAGACAGTGGCCGCGGTGCCCAGCAGTCCCTGCACATCATGATCCTGGGATCTCAGGGCAGGCAGGAAGACAGTGAGTGATGCTGGCTGTGGCCACTCTAGGGGTCCCCACACCCCCCAGGGCTAGAAGGCAGGGGTCATATCGCCCCAGTGACTATGTACAACCTACAAATAAATACCATCTCCTGTGGGAAGGGGGAGCGCGTGTGTCTGCGTGCGTGTGTGCCTAGATGTGTGTATATATATATATATATTTATTTATTTATAGATATTTTTAATATTAAAAGGGGGGAAAAATAGACCACTGTGCTAGCAAAGTCCCTGATGATGGTTTCATGTATGCCCGTAGGTCTCTGGCTGGTGATTCCGGCGGTTTCGAGGCTTCTTCTGGTCCTGCTGCTCCTTGGCTTTGAGGCCAGCCAGCGGCTGGGGGGGGCTGGCGGCCGTGTGCCGCCAGTAGCCCTGGCAGTACTGGTCCAGGAGTCCCATTTCAGGCTGGGTGAGGAGCTGCAGCAGGTCCTCATAGCGGGGAGTGGGGGCACCTGGCAGGCCGGGGGGGCTCTCTGCCTGGACCAGCACGGCATGGACGGCGCGGCTGCTGAGGACACGGAGCTGCACCTTGGTCACCGTGTGCTTGAAGTTGTTCTCGGTGGCGGTGCAGGAGTAGAGGCCGCTGTCGGCCAGCTGGAGGGCACGCAGCAGCAAGCCCTGCTCCGTCCGCAGCACCCGGCCCTCCACCCGCAGCTGAGGAGGGGAGAAAGGGGGAACGGCTCAGTCGGTTGGTGCCTGGCACCCACCCTGGGTCCCCCTGCACTCAGGTGCACGACCCTGTCCTACCTCTTTCCGCCGGTCGCTGTTGTCCTTCTGCAGCAGCCACTTGATGCTGGCCTGTGGGGAGCGGGGCTGGCACTCCAGGAAGGCGGTGCTGCCCTCCACCCCGTACTGCACAGCCTCCACTGCGTTCTTGTTAGCTGCAGGGGTGGACCACGGGCAGCCAGGTCACACATGCCCCTTTGTGCCCTGCTGCCCTCCTGTGCAACCCACTGGCTCTCCAAGGGAGAGCTCCTGTCCACCTCCAGCCACATGACTGCCTTCTCCCCAGTCACCCAGCAAGTGTGCTCCTCTAGTGTAGTCATGCTTCTACAAGGGTGTCCATCTGCCCATCCATCCACCCATCCATCCATATCGATCTTCCTCTGAAGAATCATCCATTCAGCCACCCATTCATTTATCTACACGCCCACCAATTTGTGGTCATCTTTCTCCCACTGAAACCATCCATCCCTCTATCCACCCATCCAAATCTGTTCATTCTCGTCCCCAGCATACCCACCTATCCATCAGGTTCCATCCCCAATGTATCCATCTATCCTTTCTGTTCATCCTACTCCCCAATGTATGTATCCATTCACTCATCAATCCTACCATTCAACAACCCATCCATCCATCTATCCACTCACGCACCCACACACCCATCAGTGCTAATCCTCATCCCCATTGTATCCACTCATCCATGTTCATCCTCCTGTCCATCCTCCTCCTCCTCTTTCGTCAAATCATCCATTATTCCATTCATCCATCCATCCGTGATCACCCTTTTCCTGTATATCCACCCACACAACCATCAACCCACCAGGGTTGGATGGTGCATCCACCCATGTCCCCCCCTGGCCACTGCTCACATCCTCCTGCCCTCAGGACCCCTCACCTCCCCCCAGTGCTGCGGGGCCATGCTCCAGACCTCACTCACCGTTGGAGTTGTAGCCTCGGCACTGGCGGATGGGGTTGCCATGCCGGACGTCCTGCCGCCGGCTCCGCCTGTGGAGAAGGCAGGAGGTGAGCGGGAGAGCCTGGGGCTGGGGGGTCCCTTCCTGCTGCTCCCCCCCGGCCCCCCATACCTCTTGGAGGAGGCAGAGTAGCGGGTGCAGGCGCTGCCATCCCAGGCGCAGTAGGGGTCCCGGGCCAGGCAGCAGTCGGCACAGGCTTCCCCGTACACATCGCAGCGGTGCAGGGCCAGGTGGGTGACGCCGACAGCTGAGGACACGTACAGCTGTTGCTGTTGGGGGGACAAAGAGGATGGGGTGAGATGCTATCTCGTCCCAGCCCTGCAAGGAACCCCCAGAATGAGCTGCAGTCTCACAGTACTGGGACCGGCTAAGACACCAGAGCCACCTGAGGCCACCAGAGCCAGCTTGTCCTGTGGCCACCCATGTGCCCCCCTGCCAGCCACCTCTGGTGGTGTAATGACACTGGGCAGTGCCATGCTTGGGCCCAAGGTAGGATCCTTCTGCCCCTCCATCACCACACGCCGTGACTCACCCTCTTGGAGGAGATGGTCATCGTCTTGATGGGTGCTGGCACCTAGACAGTAGCAGGAGCAAAGGAGATGGAGGGGTGACTGCCTGCCCTGACACTGCAACCCTGAGGTGGGCACCCCAGACGCACTCCCCAGGCAGCTGGGGTGAGCAGGGGGAGCTATGAGAGGCAGCAGGCAGGACCACCAATACTTGGGTTCTCTCCAGAGCCAGCCAAGGGGTGGCTGGTGTCCCAAGGGGCTGCTTGGTTTCCCAAAGGGCTGGTTGGCTGGGTTGAAGACACGCAGCAGAGGGTGGAGGACAGGCCAAGCCCTTACCTTGAACACCTCAATCTCCTCCAGCATGAGCTCCTCTGTCTCCATGTCATCCCGGGGGAGGACGATGACCTTCTGCACAGTGCCCCGGTCTGCAAGATACCATGGTGCCCAGGTGCTCAGTACAACCCCTGGATACCCATGCCCTACCCTCCTGGATTGCAGGTCCCTGCTGGGGTTGGGGGGAGAAAGGACTCCCCAAGCCCATACCCATCTCCTTCATACCACACTGGGCAGCTGTGCCCTGGAGTGCAGCATACCAGCTCAGGTCACCACTGGTGGCTAGAGACTGCCACCACACAGGGCAGAGTGGGGACAGCAGCTGAGAATGGGCATGGGGGCAGGGGAAGGATCAGGATGGATCACAGGGACTCTGGGACGTCTGTGAGAGCAGGGTGGGCACTAGTGTCCCCAGGATGGGCACCAGGGCTGGGGAAAGACAGGGCAGGATGCTGGTGCCTTTAGGATGGGCAATCGGGCAGGAGAAGCATGAGGCTTAAGATGAGCAATGGGAAGCATGAGGCTGGATCACGGAACCCATAGAATCGGCACTGGGGTTCGGAAAAGATAAGGTTGGATGGTGGGGCCCTGGGGCATGGAGGGAACCAGGTTGGATGGTGACATCCCTAAGATGGAAGGTATCATGCTGGATCCTTGGCCCTAGGGACAGGAACCAGGTTAGGGGAAGGATCAGGCTGGATGGTGGGGTCTGTGGGATGGGCACTGGGGCAGGAGAAGGACAAGGCTGCAGCCTCGAGGAGGGACAGGGGTGTCAGGGAAGGGTCTCAGCCCCTTGCCCAACTCCAGCATGGCAGAGGGCACCGTGCTCTGGCCAGCCCTGCTGGTGCCCATGCCCTCCGGGGCCGCGCCGGAGCATGCTGCGTTCTCCGCGGTGCGCGGCGTGGGTACCTGTGCCCAGGAAAAGCACCTCATAGCGCCCGTCTGCTGCGTCCACCTGGTCGACGGCCACGGTGGTGAAGCGGTAGTTGACGTTGGTACGGACCACCAGCGGCTGGCGGTGGGTGGGGTAGACAGCGTGGTACATCAGCGGGTGCGTGCGCATGAAGTTGATCACTTCGTCAGGGTAGTCCTTGGTTGACTTCATGGATGGGGTGAAAGTCCCCCCGGGGCACTGCAGCACAAATGTTGCCAGCGCTCGGTGACTCAGTATCCGGACACAGGTCCGAGGGTGACGGCTGCCCAGCAGGTGCCAGCTCACCTCCCTGTGAGTGCCCAGGGGGTACTTACAGTGCCTGGCCGGGGGTAGGGCATCTTGCCCGTGTAGGGCATCCACTGGTAGTTGGGTCCCTCTTTGTGCGCGAAGGGCCCGTTGAAGACCATGCGGATGTCGGCCATGGAGTAGACGCAGACAGCAGAGCCTTTAAAGACCGACCTGGGAGGAAGGACCTTCTGCCACTCTCTGGCTTGGTGCTGCCCACCACCAGGGCACCACTGAGACCCCTACCCAGCTGGGGACCCTCTCCTCTCCTCCATGCTGGGAGGGTCAGCACTCACCCCGAAGCGGAGAACACAGCGTAGATAACAGGGTTCTTGGTGTCCTGAGTCTGCTGGATGAAGACGTCCTCTTGGGACAGAAAGAGGGGGATGTCAGCATGGGGGATGTGAGACATTCCCTCCACACACCCAGGGACACCAGGGCGGGGGGAGAGCAGCTCCATGTGGGAGAGGGAAGAGGTGGGGGGCAGAAAGGGGGATGCCAGCCCTCCCCATGGTGCCCCCCAAGCGCACAGGGGTGCAGAAGGCCCTTGGTCCCTGCCTCGCCCACTCACGGAGCTCATCAAAGTGTGTTTCGATGCCGTCAGGTCCTGGCACTGAGCAAACGAGCCGGGCCTTCAGGAAGGTGCTCCACTTGTTCACGAGGCAGCAGTGGCCCCCGTCGTCATTCTGCAAGGGAGGAACCCCTGCGCTCAGCCCTGCCTGTCCCCACTGCCCACTCCCCTGCCCACCCGCCCCTCCACCTACTAGGCAGATGCGCCCAATGCGGGAATAGACACCGGGGCTCAGCGGGGCATCAGCCGACTTCTCTCGAAAGAAGAAGTAGAGCTTGTCATCGTTCCTCTCGCTGCTGTCGGGGATGAGCTGGGCACGGACGAAGGCTGGGTCTGGAACGGCACAGCATGGCACTGTCAGCCCAGCAGCACCCCTGCCCTGTGATGCAGCAGGATGCTGAGCCCCCCTCTGCTCTGTCGTCACCCCACTGCCATGGTCACAGGGCAAGAGTTGTATCTGGACCAGAACTCCAGAGATGGGTTGAGGATCCAGGTCTGTCTGGTGATCGCTGGTGCTCTGGGAGGGGCTCAGGGCATCCCTGCGGTCCCTGGGAACATCCCTGAGGTCCACAGGGTGGAGAGCTCTACAGGCTCCATGAGCAGGGCTGTGGGAACTGGTCTTTCCCCCTGGGGAGGAACCACACTGCCTGGAAGCTTCTCAGGAAGCTTCTCCCTAACATCCATCAGCCGGTGCCCAGCCTGCGCTGACAGCTCCCCCTCTTCAGGTTACCGCCCTGCCGGCTCCCTGGCCCGGCAGGATCAGCCCATCTGCTCTTCTCTGTTTACTCAGCTGCCGCCCTGCAGGCAGGGGTGCTCCAGGGGGGGCAGGATGAGCGCTTGGGGTCACTGACTGCAGGCGACACGGTTGACATCTCAGCCCCGCAGAAACCCATGCATGGACTCTGGAAGAGCCAGTCCCATCTCTCACTGGTGGCTGTTCCCACCATCCAGCAAAGTTCCCAGCATGTCTGTCACCATGCTTGATACAGCTATCCCTTTGCTCCTCTGCCCAGATTTCCATCCATCCATCCATCCATCCATCATACACTGATTCATTCATTCATCCACTCATCCATCATCTGTCTATCCATCATGTGTCCATCCATCATCTGTCTACCCATCTGTCTGCCCACCTATCCATCCCACACCACCATCGATGCATCCTGCACCACCACCCATCCACCTGTCCATCCTGTCCTGTCATCTCTGTCCTGGGAGAAGGACAATTCTCATCTCTAGGACTGGAGCTGTGAGGTCCCCAGGGAACCTTGGCCAATGACACCCAAACTCACCATTGAGCCAGCGTGAGTTGTACTGGTCTGTCCTCATGGCTGTCTGCTTGCCCATGGTGCGGAAGATGGCTGCATCTGTGCCCATGAAGTCAATGTAGACACCAGCATAGAGCTCTTCATCTGTAGAGAACAGAGATCAGCTGGAGACCCCCACCTAGTCCCATCCACCCATATTCTCCCACTGTGCCAGGCTCCATCAAGCTCCAGCCCCAGCCAGTAGCCACCAGACAACAAAGATCCACTGCCTGTGGCCATCCCAGAGCGCTCAGGAGGTTGGCACCGGTTTGTAACCAGGACTACTGCCTCTGCTGGGCCAGGTGCCCAAGGACTGGGCAGCCTGGGTACCCGGCCATCCACAGCTGGAGTGGGCAGGGGCAGGAACCCAACTCCTTGGGGATATTTGGGGAATGCAGGAAGATGGTGGGAGAAGTTGTTCCATCTTGCCTGCATGTTCGTTCTGCTCAATGCAGCCAGCGCTGGCCCCAGGGAACTACAGGACTCACTTATTAACACAGAGACGGTGTCTACTTTGGGGTCGTAGGAGCACTTCCCCTTGCCTGACTCCAGTTTGTCTGGCTCCAGGTAGAAGATATAATCCTGAAAAAGGAAGCAAACCAAAGAGCTGGTTAGACTTTCACCCCTCCATCCATGTGGCACTTTCCAAAGCCCACTGGGAGAGGCAGCCTCCTCCAGGATGGAGTCCAACAGTGAGGAGACAGACACGGATGGACCGCAGGGGACTGCAGGTCTCCTGAGAAGCTGAAGCCCCTGCAAGATACTTCTCCGAGGTTGCTGGGTATTTCTCCATGCCCTCCACTGCTTGGAGAATTGGCTGAGCCACCAGGCAAAAACAGAACATCCATTCCCCAGGCCCGCTTCTGGGCAAACATCTCCCTCTGGCTGCTTCTTCACTCTGGTCACACTGCTTGGCCAGCTCCAGGTCACGCAGCTCCAGCAGCTTCAGAAGGCAGAGTTTGGTCAGCGGCACAGCTTGGTTGATGGACCCACCACGCTCTTCTCACCAAGACCCATTTTCCAGCAGGCACTACCAGGGTGACGTCACTGTGAGATGCTGTGCTCTTTCTAGGGGACCTGCCCCATACCATTAAGAGCCTTCTCCCCATCATCACCTTCGCCTTCCCTGTGGCCGTCCTCAGCACCATCACATGTCCCCAGTCAGGGATAAGATCCTCAGGACCTCCAGAGATGCACACAAAATCATCTGCTGGTGCTGGCTGGGGGCAGGCAGGGCCAGGCTGGCCCAGCCAGGTTACACCTCACCCTGGCGTATGGATCCCTGGAGACAGGACTGAGCAGCATCATGGCAGCATGGAGAACCTCGAGCAACCAAATCTGGCTGGCAGAGCTGCTGTCAGCCTTCATCGGGAGGCGAGGAAGGTCCTGGCAGAGCCCCTAGCTCCAGGAAGGACAGGAGTGGTGGGAAGCCAAGATGCTCACTACGCACAGCTCCCACCAGAGGGTGTCCTAATGCCAGCTCCTCCTGGAGCACCCTACCCAGAGATTAAGCACGGCCACGCTTCTGCCCTCCTCAATGTGGCACCGCGCTGCCTGTGCCACTGTCACAACCACAAACTCCTCTACTCGACACTAGTCCCACTGCCAGGTGGCCCGTGAGCCACCACGGTGCTGGCACCACCGTTTGGCCCTTGTGTCTTGAACTGTACCAGAGCTGCCGGAAATGGAGGGGGCCAGTAGCCCCCAGGAAGCCCCTCCTCAGGGCACAGGGAGCCAGACTGGGAAGCTCCCTATGGATGCTGGGAGCAGATCCAGCAGGGAGGGAGGAACTGGGGGACCCGATAGGGCTGAAACAGGAACAGGGCTTCCCCACTAGGAAGCTGGTAGTAGAAGCTGCCTGAAGTCAGTGAGATGCCCACAGCCGAGCATCATCCTCTGCCCTCCTGCCACCCACCCTCAGGGTGGAGAGACTGAAGGTGACAGAGGGATGGGCTGCCACAGGGTGCCCGTGCCCCACCTGCTCCCCAGCCCATGCACCAACCCACGTTAGTCCAGAGGGGAGAGGCTCCGGGGGCAACACTGTCAGGGTGGGCTGGATGCCAACGCCTCCCAGATCCCACTTGCCCACAGGGCAGGGCGACACAGCGGCTCAACAATGCTTTTGTAGACCCTACCAAAACTCCTCTTGCACATCCCCTGAACTATCCAGAGGCCCATGGCTCTGCCGACATGTGGCCCTGCTTCCAATGGACATAGAAAACCCGGAGCCGGGAAAAGCTGTTGGTGGGGCATGGGGAGCCATCATCCCTGACAGTGTCCCCTGTAGGGGACCCGTGTGTGGCCTGGGAGAAAGGAGTTAGTGAAAGAAAGAGAGCAGAGGCACCAGGCTGGTGACTGGAGGATGCTGTGCTGAGAGGGGGGAGATGGCGGGAATGCCCATGGCATGGGGCGCCCGGCTCAGAGGTCAAGAAGCATGCTGGTGGGAAGGAAAAGGAGCCCGCGGCTCTGTCGTGGCCCAGGGGAGAAGTGGGCACGGCTGCGGCGGGCTCCCAGACTGGTTCCCACCTTGCTTTGTGCTGGTCTTGGGCTGAGGGGGCTGTCGGTGGATCTGCTTTCCCGGCCTCCCGGCTGGCTCGACGGAAACCCCTGGGGAAAAGGAGCAGGGCAGAGAGTTAGCGCCGGCAGGGAGGAGGGAGCCCCCTGGGGAGGGGGCAGGTGGGGGGACCCCAAGAGCTGGGATGAGAGATGGCCATGGAGCAGGGAAGCTGTGGTCCCCTGGGTGATGCCAGTGGGGGTCTGTGGATGCTCTGGGCTGGAATAGCCTCCAGGAGGAGTTTCTTTGGGATGGATCCTGCCATTTCCCTCAGAACTGGGATGCTCTGGCACGGGGCAGGAGAGAGTGAAGAGGTGGCTGCACACAGCCAGTAAGGTTGGGCTCATGCCTGAGGACACAACGCTGGGACCTGCCACCAGCTGGCAGTACCCCACGGAGAGCAGTGACACCACAGGGGTCACTGGGACCCCCTGCCCTGCCACATCATCACTGTCTCTGCTGGGAGGACACACAACGCTGTCCTCAACTGCACTGGCACCTCACATGCTGCCACTGCCCAGTCCTGTTCCAATTTGGTCCCAATCCAGTCCCAGTCTGGTCCCAATCCAGAGTGGCCTGAGCAGAATCTGCCTCTCTCAGTGCCTGTGCCGGGCTCAGGGGAAACTGAGGCAGACCCCCGTTCTCCATGTCCAGCGCCGTGCTCCTCCCTCAGCTCAGGCTGGTGGTGTCCAGCTTGCTCCAACCACAGGAGAGGACAAAGCCCAGTACCTGCTGCCCTGGTGCAGAGGGGATGGACACCTTGCAGGGCTCAGGGCTCACCGCGACACCCATGCTGCTACTTGCAGACTGGCTCCCTCCCAGGGCTGTCCCCAGAATGCTCCTCCATCTGCCACACATCCAGCCCAATGGCATGCAGCTTCGCTGCCACCCTCTTGCCGTGCACTGTGGTCTTCAGGGCCGGCTGACATCCATCCATCCAGAGACATCTCCAACACAGCCACATGTGCCAGCCTCTGCCATGCTTCTTTCTCCCTGTGCAACGCCGGTGCTGGCGTGGTGGTACCAGCCATCTTCCACATCCGTGGCAAAGGGCTCAGTGGCCTGGAGGCAGGTGGGAAACTGTGGGGAGACATGTCCCTCTCTCCCGTGGAGATCCAGTGGTGGCTGTGGTCAGTGGGGTGTGAGGGCACGTTGCCTGGAGGCTGGCATCAGGGTGAAGAGAAGTTCTCTGTCTGTGGGGATGGCTCAGCCCCTCTCGGCAGCAAAGCACCATTAGCCACAGTTGCCCCTCATCCTGCCGCTGCCGCCCGACCCTCGTCCCCCCCAACCCTCCCAGCACCAGCCAGCAGAGCTGAGCCATGCTGTGCCACCCCCACACACCCCACCTCCGTCCCACAGCGGCTGTGCTGGCACCGCCGGGCTGGGCACCGAGTCACCCCCCATCGCTCCCGCCCCTCACCTGGGCTTTGCGCCCGCGGTTGACGAAGGCGCAGATAGGGTTGTAGGCACCGGTGCCGCACACGTAGAGGTGGGTCCGGTTCCAGGGCTGGATCAGGCGGATGAAGTTACCACACTCCCCCTGGGAAGCAAAAGCAGGGATGACAACCCCAGTACAGAGACAGGGACACCCCTCTTCCCACTGCCTGCCAGTACCCACACTGGGAGAAAGCAAGCCAAGGAGTCGGGAAGGCGGGAGGCTGGCATGGGACATGGCATGGGGCCATGGGGTGGGGTGGGGCCACAGGTTGGCATGGCCATGGGTGGCATGGCTCATGGGCTGGTATGGGTCATGGGATGGCATGGAGCCATGTGTTGGCATGGTGTGTAGGTTACTGTGGGTCACAGGTTGTCATGGAGTCATGGGTGGCCACTGGGCCATGGCTTGGTGTGGGTCACAGGAAATGGGTTAACTTGTGTCATGGGACGGCACAGGTCAGGGGTTGGCATGGGCTTTTAGCTGGCAGGCTGGAGATCCCAGTCCTGGCTGGCAGCGGGATGCAATATGGAGGCCCCAGCCTCCTACTTGCCCATGAAGCTCTCCAGGACCTGCATGGCTGGGACAGAAGTGGTAGCAGGACACCACGACACCTTGGAGTGTCACCCCACCCCAGCATAGCTGCAGATACTGCTGGGCTGCAGGGAACCTTGGGGATGGTTTTTCCAGGGTAGGACACGAGGACACAAATCCACGGAGCGCCAGCCACCAGCCCCCTCACCACTACCAGAAAAGAGCTTGTGGTGGTCACTCACATTGCTGTTCTTGCCAGACAGGATGCACTCCTCAATCCTCTGCTGGGACGCAGGCCAGTGGATCTGTGGAGATACCAGTCTAGGGGAGACCATGGCTCCCACCTGGCCCAACCTTTCCCTCATCAGCACCAGTGATGCCCATCAAGCTCCTGCCCCAGCATCCAAAATGCCCACCCAGTTGTCCAGTTGCCCCCCTTTCACCCGTGCCCCATGATGGCAGCTTACGATGAGGGGCTCGCGGTTGATGTCATGGAGGTCCAGTGAGAGGACGTAGTCCTTGCTGCCCACGTACATGCGGTCATGGTCCTCGTCTTTCAGCAAGATGCGGTAGTCGCTGGAGTTGAGGAGGAAGTTGAAGAAGTGCGCCGTGCCTGTGGCCTTCAGCTCTGCAGGAGCAAAAGAGCACGCATCAGCACCCTGGGGACCCTTGCCTTCCCCAGTGCCACCCCTGCTCCTTAGTCCAAGCCTGGTCCTGGCTGGACGACCTCCTGCAAGAGGAGGTGGGAACCTTCTAGGCCATGTTGCACACCTTTCAGCCCCATGGTGCCCATCTCATCCTCCATGAGTGCCACAATGCCTTCACCTCTATGTGGGACACGGGACAATAACAGAGATGTTCATGGCTAATTGGAACAACCAAGGGTGGCCAGGGGAGGGGGCAGCAGGACCTGGGTTCAAGAGACCCAGTACCCCACTGAGGTGGGGGAGGAAAGGGGCAGCTTCCTGGTACCCCATGAAAGAGCCTGCAGCTCCCCAAACCTCCGGCATCACTCTGGCTCTGGTCCCCCTGCATCAGTGTCCCCATGTACCAGCCAGGCCACTGGCTTCTTGGATGGGGGAGCTGGGACCCCAAGAAGACAACTGGCAAGGGGACTCCCCCACCCCATGTACCCCATCCCCCCTTGGGATGCTATTTTTAGCTCAAGTGTGGGAGAAACGAGTGAAAGAGGATAATGAGGGTCATGAATATTCACAAGTGCAATGAGGCAGCCAGATGGAAGGCAGAAGTGCTGCAGATGATGTGGGCCGGTGCCAAGGACCACGCAGCAGGGGCCAAGGCACGAGCGACACAGAGGAACCTGCCCTCATGGGACACCAATCTGCCCTGGACGCCAACTCCTGTGGAAATGCCACCCCTTTGGAGGTCCCACCCCTTTGGATGCCACCAACAGCCATCAGATGACACTCTCAGCCATCAGGTGCCACCCCCACAGGACATCATCTCGCTCAGATGCCACCTTCTTTGCAGATGTCACCCCCTTCTGATGACATCTTCAGCCATCAGATGCCACCTCCATGGGATGACATTTGCCCTAGACGCCACTTCCTTTGGAGGTGCTGCTCTCTCTGGAGGTGCCATTCTCTTTGGATGCCACCAGCAGCCATCAGATGGGACACAGTCTGCCCAGGATGTCATCCCCTTCGGAGGTGTCACCCGCTTTGGATGCCACCTCCAGCCATTGGATGCCACTTTCATGGGATTCATATGCTACAAATGCCACCCCCTTTGGAGGTGTCACCCCCTTTGGATACCACCAACAGCCACCAGATGCCACCCCCAATCATCAGATGCCTCCTCCATGGGATGCCACCTGCCCTGCATGTCACCTCCTTTGGAAGGTGAGAATCACCCACCTTTCCACCCCAAAGGGTCACTCCCTTTGGATGCCACCCCCATCAGCATCCCTATCCCAGTTTGTTCCTCCACACAGAGGTGTGCCTGGGTGCTGGAGCTCCCTTGGGGCTGGGTACAGCTGCCCAGGGACCCCTCATTCCCAGGTGGGAGCAGAGGACAGTCTTGCAGGCCAGTAGCGGGAAGGAGCACGCCGGCTTCCAGGCAGGGCCGGGCAGGGCTCCAGCGGCCAGCTGCTGTTCCCAGCCGGGATGCCAAGTGTCTGTAGATCACCCTGACCTCCCTCCTCCCAGCCCCACAGCGGGCTGGCAACATCCCAAGGGTGTCCCTTGGGGTCCCTTCCTGCCCCAGGCACCCCAGGGACATGGGGGTCTGCCCTCTTTAACAAGCAAAAGGGATGAGAGGGGGGCTGCACCCTGCACCCTCACACCCCAGCAGTCTCAGGGACACCCAGCTTGGCATCTCAGGGATGGGACAGGGAGCTGGCAGGGGGTGAGCGCCTGTGGGGCAGGGTGAGTGCCCATCCTCCTGTTAGCTGGGGGGAAGAGAGGTCTCCAGGGGAGCCCACACCAAGGGGGCACAGGGGTGTCCAGGCATAGTCAGGTCCATGCTCACTGGTGTCACTGGCTTCATCCCAGTTCCACAGTGGGACAACCACAGCCCACTCGGCACTGCTCAGCCATAGCGGCAAGGCCAGTACGTGCTGGGCACCATGAGGCGGAACTCCCCTGAGACATGCTGCGGGAAATAGCGTCACGGGACATGACATCAACCTCCCCCTGGCCCAGGGGTCCGCCCGCCTGGAGGGGCTGGATGGATGGGGCGAGCGTGGTGGGCAAGCAGAGGGGCTGGTGGTTTGGGGGGTGCCCCCCGCCATGGCAGAGGTGGGGGTGGTGCAGCATGAAGGGGGGGGTTGAGGGGGGTCTTCCCTTCCCATAGCACGTTCCTTCTCCCGCCTCTCCCATCTGGGCTCCAGATGCTCCCTGCTGCCAGTGCTGGCTTGCCTGCCACCCGTGGTGTCCCCTGCCTGTCCTGCAGTGCACTAGCTCTGGTTCCTGCCTGCCCCATGGTCCATGGCTGCCCATGTGGGGTGTGCACAGAGTAACGTGTGTGTGTGCACCACACACCGTGTGCGTACATGTGTGTGTGCATGGAGGTGAGTGCCCCATAGCATGTGGGTGCCCCTGGGTGGGTGCCCATGATGAATTTGTTGGGGCCTCCCCCAGAGCGATGCTGGTGCCGGTGGGAGCTGGAGCTCAGCCAGGGCAGAGTGGCTCCAGAGGAGTAGGAGAGGTTGTCACTGGCACTGGCGACCCACTGCTGGTGTTGGCAGCCATCAGGCGTGGGGAAGAGACAACCCTGGTGCAGGCAGAGTCAGGGATGGTGGTGGGACCAGCTGGGGAGACCTCATGTGGGACAGCCCCACACCTGCCATCGCTGCCTGGTCCAGGGGTGCCACGTCCAGCCTTCACAGGGGATGCAGTCCCATCCTCATCCACCCCTCCCAGCTGGGGCTGAGCCAGGGGACACCAGCAACAGAGGGTCCTGTGCCAGCGATAGTCCCAAATATCCCACGTCCATCAGGATGGACAACACCAGGGCTCAGCAGGGGATGGGGTCAGAAGCACAAAGGGCCCAGGCCTCCTGCCGGGAGCCCCATTCAGCCCCCCACGCCCCAGCGATCAGAGGGGCACCCCCAAAGCGGGGCGGTGATGGACCCACTGCCCCGTGACGCCCTCTCCAAAGGGGACGGAGGGGCAGGCGAGCCCCTGCCCCAACCTCTGACCTCCCAAACCACCACCCCCTCACCCTCCCTGCTTAATCCCCCACTGCCATGCCCCCAAAACGTGCCCCCCGGCAGCGACAGGGTGTCCCCAGGGATGGAGCAGGGCAGGGGAGTGTCCCCCAGAACTGGAGAAGCTGGCTCGTTAACGGATGCGCACTGATGAGCATATTCCCTCCTGCAGCCCCGCCGCCAACCCCGGCACCAGCGGAGCTTCCCTGGCTGGCCAGGAGCCTAATCCCATTTTAATTGCCCAGCACCAGAGCCAGGAGCCGCTGGGGTGGCCTCCCTGGGGACAGTCCCCTCACAGCATTCCACAGAGCCTCCCACTGAGGCCTCCCCCAGGCACTCACCTCCCCAGCACCGTTTGGTGGCCTTGGGCGTTGAGATTTAATTACCCTGTGCCCTCAAGCAATGCCCAGCACCCAGACCCTTGGCCGGCAACACGGGGCCGTGCTGGGCTCTGCCCATGATGGTGGCGAGTGGCACCACCCGATTACACACTCTGCAGAGCCAAATTCCCCTTGTAATGCCAAATTTGGGTTGAATTTACAGCTCCGGCAGCTGCCCACATCTCCATCCTCTTTGGCTGCCACCACCGTTCCCGCTGGGCAGGGAAGAGCAGTCCCTATCCATCATCACCCATCAACACAGAGATCGGCGTTGATCTCCAAAGCAAAAGTGAGATTTTGGGGGGAACCCAAAAAATCAGTCACCCACGGGTGCTGCTCACCTCAATCCTCCAAG
>VXBW01002728.1:105295-135845 GCA_013400375.1 Thinocorus orbignyianus | reverse complement strand
AGGCGAGGCAAGGCACGGCAAGGCAAGGCAAGGCGAGGCAAGGCAAGGCGCGGCAAGGCAAGGCGCGGCAAGGCAAGGCAAGGCTAGGCAATGCGCGGCGTGGCGCGGTGCGGCGCGGCTGGGCAAGGCAAGGCAAGGGGTGGTGCGGCGCGTCAAGGCAAGGCAAGGCAAGGAGCGGAAAGGTAAGGCAAGGCAAGGTGCGGCAAGACGCGGAAAGGCAAGGCCTTTCAAGAATTATGAGCAACATATGATGTTTCTGTATCTGAAACCTTGCCTGATGATCACTTGTGGACTCGGGTTCTTAGATACTCATGCTACATTTCTGTGCCAGTTTCATCTTCCCTCGCATCCCTACCAACTTTTTCTTGATGAGAAAAAATCCTTTAAAACCTGGCAACACATCCTCTGTTTTTCTATTTCTGAGCTTTAATCAAACTCAGAAAGGTAACTTCTTTTCTTTTCTTAAATCATGGCCCCAGCATTAGTCTTTAAAAATGAACCTATTTGTTAAGGAGTGGTTTCTCTTTGAACCTGATCTTTTCCTCCTTATTTTGCATGAACCTCTGCTGAGGCAAACCATTCTCGTAAGAAATATCCCATTACTGAGGATGATACAGAGTACACAGGAATTGTTAAAGAATATACCAAATCCTGTCAGTTGTCTTAGTCATGCTGTAGTGCAGTTTTGTGTAGAACAAAACTTTGTCTAGCACCTTAGAATTAATTACTTAATATTATTCTTTATATGCACCTGAGGTTGAGAGTCAGGTTCTCTAGTTTAATTTCATGTCATGTGTTAGCATAACCCTATGAAATCTATGGTGATGCCTTGAAGAAAAGGCAGAATGTTAAATTCACAACTGTATGTCTTGATGTTGGCAGTTTGGCAGGTCCATAGAAATCCAAACGTCTAGGAAAGTTTTTAGATTTATATTTAGTGTAATAAATCTGTTTTTATTTCTGAGATGGTAAGCTGAAGTTTGTTATATCAGTTTCGAAAACTTTGAGGATGAAAAATTGATTTTACCCAAGCATTTTGTGAAGGTTAATGATCCATGCTGTAAAAACAAGGATGAGGCTCACATCATATGTTAAACCAATATAATAAGTCAAATTTTATTGTAACTGTAAACTGTTTGTAGATGTACTTTAGGACAGAAAATAAGAACTGAATTGGGGTCACCAATCTTTGTTTGACAGAAAAGGTTTGCCTGCATGGACTGCATGATAGCCGCCCCAAACCAAAGGACAGCAAAGTTATTTTGGAGAATGAATTGTTTCATCCATGTGCCGTAAAGCCTCTTTTAAGCCACTCATCTGTGTTTTGCTTTTTATGCCATCTGAAACTTTACAGACACATTTCTCAGTGCCTACCAGTATAACCACCTGTTCAGTTCAGAGCACGGCGGTGATGAGCTGGGAAGATAGTGCTGCTGGAAGGGTGCTGCTGCACAGACCTGGGGAGATGGTCCCCCCCAGGGCAGGGTGAGAGGCTGGAGGTGTCCACTGCTGCATGATGCTTCCTAGAATTCGGCAAGCCTGTTTTGGTCAGGCTCATGCAGAAGTTTATAACTATCTGGTTGGCCTTTCAGTGGATTTACACATTTTTTTCAGTTATTAACTTAATTTCCTCCCTTATCAGTGTAGCTTTTCTATAGAGGATAACGCTGTTTAACTGGGCTTGAAACATACACTTTTACAGTGTTACAAGCTCATATTACCCTGATGTCACTTGAAATGTTCATGCCTCGCAATAAAATTTTGATGGATGTCTTTGAATCTCCAATTTAGCAACTTTGCATTATATTACTAGTCTTCAGGTTTTGACAGGACTGTCAATATGTTTTGCAGGTCTCGTCTGTACTCAAATCTCTAGGGTCCCTGTAATGTCTACAGAAATCAATAAAAAGACTTTTGTTAATCCTTCCTGTTGGGTTTGTATGTCTACGTTCGAGCATACACTGACTTTAGGCCTCATGATTCCTTGTTTTTAGGATTTGATAACATAGGAATTTCCCATGAGATAAAAACAAGGTTCCCCTGTCTCTCTACATTCTGTCTAGTGATAGTCAGAACCAGCTTTATGAAGGGAGAATGAGAAACGTTGATGGGGAAATACAAGAATAGCTTGCCCCAGAGGATTTTTCTTCCCCCTTACATCAGTGATAAGCTGAATAAAGACTTGAAGCAGGAGAAGTTACACTCGTCAAAATTTTAAATCTTCTTAGTGCTAAAAATATTTTTTCCTCTTCTAACTGGGGTAGTTTTCCTTCCACTCTTCCCCTGCTGCTAATTAAATCCTCTTCATCTGTTGATAACAGAATGTGAGTTTTTCTTAGTATTCTACATAGACTAGTTGAATTCTATTTATTTTATATAATGTGCTGAATTGTGCAGCATCATTTGCATTTATATCTATCTTATTTTCTTATGCGTGCTTTCCTTGATTACTTTTTGGGCTATGATATCTCTTCATAAGCGTATTTTTTAAACTTCTTATATTTACAGAACTTTGCAAATCACAACGTTTCCTGCAATTTGTTTCTACCTCTGTTGAAAAATGGTTACTAATTTGATAAGAGGTAAGCACTTTTAAAGTGGATGATAAAGTCAGGCTCTTAAATCTATATATAAACAGGAGAATATAGGTTGGCTCATTTCTAAGGTACTGGTTTAGTAGTAGCTTTTGATGTTCGAAGGACTTCCGGTCCTCCTGTAGGTTTTGGAGCTTAATTTAGAGAACCAGAAGAAAACGGCCTGCCCTTGGCTTACACATGGCTGAGCCTGAGAAGACAACACTAGGCATTCTCACAAGTAAACCTGCAGCTCGACCTGGGTGCTGGTTAAATAGATCTTGTTTGAGAATGTCCATTGATGAATTAGTGTCTTGCATGGAAAAGGAGAAATTTAATTATACGCTGCTTTGTATTTCAAATAACTGATCTTTGAGGATGATCTGAATCCCCCATGTCTGTAGTGGCTCAGTTAACTGAAAAATCTAATGAAACCTGACTAAGATATGATTAACAATTGTAGTTTTTATGTAGTAGAGGATGCTGATACAGGAACCCGGTGGCCCTGAGAAGAAGTGAACAATGCATAAGTCACTGCTACGGCACTTCAACAGCTTTCTGTCCTCCAGAGTGCTGTCACCTGCATAGACCATCTTCTGTTAGATGCTTTAGCAATGGGAATGTGCCGCTCATACCTTTCCCTCCCTCCTTGCTTCCTGCACACCCCTCCCGTGTCACACTTTGCTGCCATCCAGCAAGCAGCCAGCTAGGGATGAGCCAGGTTTTGCCGTACTGCAGACTGTTGCACATTCTGGATATATCCAGGTCTGCTGTGTCTACTATGTGCACATCAAAGCAGAGAAATCTTTTTGATTTGATGTAAATTAAATAATGTATGTGCATTGGCTTAAAAAGTAAGTATAACATTACTTAAGAATTGACCAGACCTGAACAGGCAGGTGAGCTGGGCAGAGAGAAACCTTATGAAATTCAACAAGGCCAAGTGTAGGGTGCTGCGCCTGGGGTGGAATAACCCCCTGCACCAGTACAGGTTGGGGGCTGACCTGCTGGAGAGCAGATATAAGGGAAAAGACCGAGAGTCCTGGTAGACAACAGGATGACTACGAACCAGCAATGTGACCTTGTGGCCAAGAAGACCAATGGCATCCCGGGGTGCATCAGGAAGTGGGCAGCCGGTAGGTGGAGGGAGATCATCCTCCCTCTCTACTCTGCCCTGGTGAGACTCCATCTGGAGTACTGTGTACAGTTCTGGGCTCTCCAGTTCAGGAAGGACAGGGATCTGCTGAAGAGGATGCAGCAGAGGACCACAAAGGTGATTAGGGGCCTGGAGCATCTCTCTTATGAGGAAAGGCTGAGGGACTTATGTCTTATTGGTCTGGAGAAGAGAAGGCTGAGCCGGGATCTGATCAACACCTATAAATACTTAAAGGATGGGTGTCAAGAAGGAGCCAGTCTTTTTTCAGTGGTGCCCAGTGAGAGAAAAACAGGAAATGGGCACAAATTTGAACAAAGGAAGTTTTCATCTGAACGTGAAGAGGAGCATATTCACTTTGAGGGTGGCAGAGCCCTGGAACAGGCTGCGCAGGGAGATGGTGGAGTCTCCATCTCTGGAGACATTCAAAACCTGTCTGGATGTGTTCCTGTGCAATGATTCTGTGAAGGCTGATCTAGTCCAATATCCTGGAGTTTTTTGAGGGTATCTAGAAAATGATGTCTGGGAGAGAGTCTCTCAAGGATACCTTCCCTGTCCCTAGAGGTTTGTGGCAACTGAGACTGCTAATTAATGGGTAGCCTCTTATTTCTGTTTTGTTGATGTTGTGCTGTGCCATCCATTGCAGTTAGAGGAGCGTGGTTTAGCAGCAAACTTCATCATTGAGGTTGATTACATGTATGTCAGTATACTGGTGTGTTAAGAGGCAAAAGTAGTTTTGGCAGAAAATAAACACTCTTGCATTCTAACACTCCTCACTGAGGTGGGAGGCTAAGTTTAAATTCTGAGTGATACCTAATTCACCACTATCAGTCCAGTCACATTTAATACACTAAACTATCATGATTCTAGATACACTAATAGTAGACTGCACCTTCAGTCTAGTTATGCTTGTGAACTAGCATGGCCGCTCTCAAGTCTTTGGGAAACTGAAAGGACTAGCTACTTAGCCAGTGCAGTTTATTTAAGCAACAGACACAAATGTTCATATGAGTTGCCAGTGATAAATACACTGTCTGCAAAGCATGTGCAGATAAAAGGATTGCTAACTATACAAAATGTGTGACAGTTACAAATAATACAGCCTGGCTATAAATATAGAAAAGTGACTTTCTAGAGAGATTTCTAACTTTCCCAAGGAAGCACTCTGTGCAGTCAAAACCTTACCCAAAGGCATCCCTCTTGGGGGGGAAAGAAAGGCTCAGCCTGTCAACTGGTCCCAGAAGTCAGAGGCAATCTGTGATGGAGTCCTCCTTGACTTGTTCACGGTTGTGTCTTCCCTCCTATCATCTCTTTCTTGGGCTATTTTTATACTATTTTTTACCTTCGAGGTGGAGTTTGAGTGACTCTAGTCGTAAATACTTTTACTATGATTGGTGTAAAAATCTCTTGCCTTGCATTTAAAGGTATAGCTTACGAAAAAATTAGGGTGCAGACTCAAGGAGTGGTTGCACCTTGGAGGCAGGTAGCCTTTCGGATGGAGGTGTGTTTTGATATTATAATGAGCAAAGTTCTCACAAAGGACAGCCTTTTGTCAGAAATTGACAGACTGTTGCCTCAGCGTAGCATGGAGGCAGCTTATCAGTTTCGTAGGACCATCTTGTTCCCGTATCTGCTGTGTTATCAAGGAGTTTGGCTGTAGAATCTCCACGCTAGTCCATCCTCTGTGTTGCTTTGCAAGTAATTTTGTACAGGGAATCACAATTATAGTGGATTCCTCACATAACAGCTGTGGCTGTATTCTACCTTAGAAGATGTTTGATTTTATACCTTTCCTTAATGGGTGAACGATGCTGTATTTTCAATATTATTTAGTTTTAGTAATTATTCCACAACCGGTACTGGTATTTCTTATTGTCAAAGGAAGACCCTGTGTGATAAAACAAGGTGTGGTTGTTCGCTTGTTTTACAGAAAATTGATTTCTGCTTCAGAGAAGCCTTGGATCACGTGTTTTTCAGCTAGTTCAGAACAAATGCATCATTATTCTCTTTAATCTTGTTGCCATAGGCTGTGCAATTCAAAAATGTGTAGGCTTTTCTAAAGGAGGAAAAAATTGATCTCAACAGCTAAAGACTGCTGTTACAAGACAGACAACAATGTTTTTTATGGTGTTTTGTCTCTTTTCACATTTGGACACTGAATTTACCAGCCACCTGACTTTTTCTTCTAAATCAGAACTAAAGATATTTTGTTTGATTAAAATAATATCTTGGAGCTACATGGCTTCGAAAAGGTCATGTTGTAGAGCCTTATGCAGAACAATTCGCAGTTGATTCTTTATTCATTAATTCTGCAGAAGCACATTTTTTTAAAGAGAGAACAGAAATTTTTTTTACAGCCTCACATCGCTGCTTTATCCCGCAGAGCCATCAGGTCGTGGAGTGGACAGGTCCTGCCTGGTTTCCACTATCAGTGCTGCAAAGTTGTTCCTCTTTCTCCTGGTTCCAAATTTCTTTTGCCTGTAGTATGCAACTCCTAGCATTTTCTACACGAAATCAACATGGTAGCTTGATTTTTGCTTCTGGGTCACCCAGCATGCTTTCCTGGGTTGTCTCTCATTTTGCATTACTCAAATGCCAGCTGATAACCTTTTCAGCTAAGTTCTGCTTCTCTTCTGGTGATTTGCAGTTGGCTAGCATTCCAGTGAAGTCTGAAGAGACTTCTGGATTGATCTGGGTTTTTTGATTTTCGTAGAATCATAGAATGGTTTGGGTTGGACAAGACCTTAAAGACCATTGAGTTCTAATCCCTCGACAGACACATCCCACCACGCCAGGATGCTGCAATCCCTATCCAATGTGGCCTTGAACACCTCCAGGGATGGTGCAGCCATAGCTTTTCTGGGCGACCTGGGACAGGGTCTCACCAGCCTCAGAGTGAAATATTCATTCCACGTAACTAATTTAAATCTCGCCTCTTCCAGTTTGAAGTCATTCCCCCTAATATTATTACTGCACGTCCTTGTAAAAAGTCCCTCTCCCGCTTTCTTGTAGGTTCCCTTCAGATACTGGGAAGCTGCTGTAAGGTCTTTCTTTATTTTCTTTCTTCCTATTTAGCTTACACTTTACTCTGCCTGCTCAGAAGCTGTAATTCAGTGCTGTGTCCCCACGCAAAGGGTCTCATGCTGGTATGAGTTTCCCAGCAGAGGTTTCAGGCTTAGTGATCCCACCCCACTTACCTTTCTTTGCCCAGATTTCCTGCACAGGTTGCTTACTTCTGGGTAACTTGCATTCCTGGCAGAGGAACCACTGGGGGATGCATGGTAGGTGTTGAGATCTGTTGCCTCCAAGCAGCACACCCTGCTCTGGGCAGGAGTGTAGGGTCTGAAAGTGGCTACAGGCTGCTAAATCCCACTGCTTGCTTTGCATCACCCTGTGTCAGAGCTGCCAGGCACCCACAGCACCGTGCTGGGTAACTCCTGCCTTACAGAAACTGACAGTGCTTGAATGCTTAAGCTGGTGAGGTACAGGGTTTGGTTTTTTTACCTTGTTTCTTCCAATTTCTTTTACATATGCATCATTTGACAGCAGATGAATTGAGGTTTTTGTCAGGAACTATTCCTTCCTCAGTTGTCTGTGCCATTTTCATTTAGAGTTCAGCCTCATTCACCCCTAGCTATGAGAATCCTTTTAAGAAACACTTATCTTTTATTTGCCTTGTGTATATCAAAATTAAGATGTCTACTGTTTTGTGTAATTTGATGGAAAGTGTTAGACTGAAGAGAGTGAGCAAGGGTCAAATATTTGGCCTGTTACTTTGTCATAAGCAGATTTAATT
Source organism: Thinocorus orbignyianus (assembly GCA_013400375.1). Lineage (NCBI taxonomy): Eukaryota > Metazoa > Chordata > Aves > Ciconiiformes > Thinocoridae > Thinocorus > Thinocorus orbignyianus. Next base: position 128,323 of record VXBW01002728.1, on the reverse strand, counting down.
TTTTATTTTTTTTATTGTTTTTTTTTCTACAGAGATGCAAAGCTTGAGCTTTGCTTTCTAACTATTAGTCAGAGCTTTTTCATTATTAGAATTTTCTAGGATGGCAAAATAATGTATGAGTAATTTATTCAGTTATCAAGTTTAACCCTCGCAGGGAATTAATGAGCAAAGCCCTCAGCAGAGTTGTGAATCTGTTTATTTCTGCACAATAACAGGAAAAGCAATCCGTATCTTTTCCATCCTTGAGCAGTTTTGATTATCAGCTTTCAGATATGGGCTACTTGCACTTGACAATAACGGTTTCTACCTTTTTCAAAGCTTTTGCCCAGGTTCATTGGACCCTACTTTTCTCATCCAAAGCAAATGGGAATTTTCAAATGCAGAATCATATGTCAGAGATCAAATCCCTGAGAAAAATGTAATTTTAAATACCTGTTGTGACAAAAATTGTCAGTAAAATGATGTGGATAAGATTGTGTCAATAGGTGAAATAAAAGTATAAGCTAAAATATAGTAACACAGCAACTGGTTGATATTCTGTGCTTGATCACAAACATATTTTATAATATTTCCCTTGTTTCATTGCAATGAGAGTTTGACTAGGTTGCATATACTGCTTATTACATTCATTTACCATTTGTGGCAGCCAAAGGTATCAGTGACATAAACTGACATGGGTAAATCAAGAAATCACCCTCCAAGCATATTCACACACTATCTAGCATAACGTAAAATCCTCTAAATTGCTAATCCACTTTATTTGCCTGTTATGGTTTGAGAAAACCCATAACAATTTATTGTCGTGTAGACAATTCTTCTGTCACCCAATGACCCCTCCCCACCCAGGAAAGGGGAATCAGGGAACGCAAAGAAACAGGAGGGTTGAAATGTAAATAGATTTAATAGAAGAAGATTAAATAGCTAACAATAGTACTAAAGATACAGCATTAATCCTGACACTGATATAAGATTTACAAGAAGTATGCTCAGCCAGTTATATCAGCGGGCAGCTGTGCACTCCCAGCAGGGACAGCAAATGTCAGACACTGCAAGTGCAACGGCTTTGGGAGGAAAGGGAGGCCTCAGGGGTCCGGCACCGAGGCAAGGAGTTGTCTGGATCATCGCCATTATGGGAGAGGGGACCCACGCAGCAAACTTTTATAATTTCTATTGAATGTGACATTCATGGTATGAAATAATCCTGTTGGCCTGCTTGGGTCAAAACACCCAGGCCTTGCTCCTCCTCATCCCTGCACCTGGCAAGGCTCAAAAACACAGAGACCTTGAATCTCACAGAGCTTGGCTGGCTGTCAATATTGTCATGAATTCAGACACTAGAATCCTCCAAAAGTGCCATTTTCCCAGCATCAGAAGAAAAGTTAGTCCTGGACCTCTCAACCCAGGACTTTGCCCCAGAGCTCAATTAGAATTCCTGGTAAACTTACAGGTATGAAATTATAGGCCATTGTAAAATAGCTGCTTTACTGAGTTGTTATGCAGATAACTGTCCTTAGAGCTGTCCATCTGGCTCTGCAGCCATTCTGTTAACTCTGCTTCATTGAACTTGTGAACAGAAAATGTTTGCATGAAGACTTAAAAGCAGTTGAAAATTTTACTGTATATTAGTGTATTATCATGAAATTCATTATCCCAGCTTATTCCAGTCATGAAAAATTCAATTTCAAGAAACAAAGGGACACATTACTGAAAGTATTGTCAGTAGGTAAAGTGCTGAAAGGTCAAAGTGATTAAGAAGAAACCTTGACAAATAACTTGGTTTTCTGTTTCCAAATTTTTCTTTTAACTTGTTTCTTATTCAGATATGGAGAAAAGATCAGTGGATACGATGGAATGTTTATTTATTTACAATAAGAATGGTGTTAGAGAATTTAGCGCATGTTGCCAGCTCACGTTGAGCTTCTCATTACCCAACATCCCCAAGTTCTCGGGGCTGCTGCATTTCAGCATGGGATTGCATTTGACAAATAACTGAGAAAAAAATAGATATAAGTAGTGTCTGAGAAGCAGCAAGGTAGAATAGATCTGACAACGAGCATTCCTCTAGAGACACTGACCCCGTAGGTCCTGAGTCACGTATAATGCCTTCCCACATGTCATGTCCTCCCCTCTCCGAGTTCTGCTCGTGGTCTGTGATACGTATCTGTCAGCAGCTCATCTCCAGTGAACACCTTGTGGGCCCTGTAGCCTGGTGAAAGATGCTGCTTTTGTTTTGGTGACAGCACTGTGCGTTCTGAATTTGACCAGCTTGTCTCCAGGGCAGGATAGAGCTGGCAGCTCCTGGGAGCTGACCATACTGGTTACTGCACCCTTCTTGGGAATGAAAAGCAGGAGAAGAATGGCTGCTGCTCAGAGAAGCATGGTTGAGATAAATAATCATTTCTATGTGCCAGCTTCCTTTGGAAGGGAGGTTTCTAAATTTCCCTTTCCAAGGGATGAATGACTTAGATTTGTACAATTCACGGCCCCGGGACCCATTCGCTTCCAGCATCATCTCTGTGGTAGAGGCTGGAGTATGTCTCTGCAGGGAAATGGTTTGATACCTGATGTGAGACACGTCAGATGTCTGAGGTGAGGGTTTGGGTAAAGTTTGAAGAAAGCTGAGTCTTCTGGTGACCTCCAAGCAAGTCTGGAAATAAGAGGCAGGAGTGCTGTGCCACGGTAGGACCTAGCCATGCACGGCATCATCTGTGTCCCACGTGTCTGCAAACCCAGGAACTCCACCTGCATCTGTGCAGAGCACAGATCTCCACCGTTTCTCTGCTTCCATTGCTCCCAGGGCAGGGAGGAACTGGAACTAGAGCAACACCTGCACTGCCTCCTCTGAGACCTGCTTTGCCCCAAAGCACAGTGAGGACAGGAGTGTGACTTCCACTTTGTGAAGGAAATTTCACCCTGTTCTAGCAATGGTCCATAACGCTACAGAACAGGGATATTTTGATTTAATTGAATTGACACTTTCTTATGGAATCTAGAACACTTTTGACTCACTGCAGGTCCCTAATGCAAGCGCAGTTTGCTAACGCTCTGCAGAACAAGTTGGAAATGTGATATCTGCTGCAAACAACTTAGCTTTGAATTTAATACAATGTATAGTGACATAAGTGTATCTTTTAATATGCCCTGCAGTGCTGAAAAATACTTCAGATGCCTGAACATAGCATTGCAGCAAGTTCTGCTGACAAAACCACATTGTTATTCTCATACTTAATCTAATACTTCCTGTAGCACAGAAGGTTGCTTTTCCAAGCTGTGAATCCTCCTGCTCTGGAAGACATAAAAATTATATTTTCACTGGAGCAAAGTCTCTAAGAGCTGCTAATACATCAATCAAACTTTGGATTTTTGTTCTAATATATTTGATCAGTGAAGTAGAAAAAAATCACTAAGTTTGTGTTTAGGATAAATCATCCTTTCAAAAGCCTGACCTTTCTGATGAGAAGATATTTTATGGTATCAGAACTTTCTTTGTAGTGTTCTCAATCAATTGCAGTAGTTTTCTAATTTAATAGATCATTGCTGGGTCAATGTCACATTTATAACCATTGTCTGAAGATTTTTCTTCCTCTTGTCAGTAGAGGAAGAAGTTAACTTCATAATATTTACAGAATTTACAAATGATTTAACCTCAAAATTTTTGTTGTAGTAAACATGGACAGTTTCCTCCAGAAAAATCTGGGAACTTTTCTTTGACTTCTGAGTATGGAGTACAGGACTAGAGTTGATGAAGTGTTTGAAAATTGAAGCGTGAAAAAAAGAAGTGTTTGAAGCTCTGTGAAGGTAGAGACCTGCCTGAAGTTTGAAGATGTGTGGAGAAGGAACAGGCACCAAAAGCAAATTCTGGGGGACTGTTCTGCTGAGGAGCTGTTGAGTTTCTTGTGGATGGGGAAAAGGCCTGTGTGTAGTTGAGAGAGCTGGGTGGGCTGAGGTGAGTTACTGGGTTGTTTATGGGCAGGTCTAGACACTTGTAGAGACTCACATGCTCAAGATCCTGATCCAAGAAAAGTATTATAAGCACCTGATATAGTCATATTAGTTGAAAACCAGTTTGTATTAACCATGTATACATGTGATAGGTGTTTAGTGAGGTCTGTGTTTCTCATTCGGCTGATGCCAGTAAGTTAACCGAATCATTTAAAAGAGTAAGAAAGCAGGAAAGAGCTCATACCTGTATTTCTAGTGCAGACTTCTACAAGATCAAGTGTAATGATGGTAATTTACTTAAAGTTGCCTGTTCTGCTTTGCTGGAAGGCTGTATTCTAGAGGAGGCAATTGCACTGTGAGTGTTAGCTGATAAATCAGAGAAGAAACAGGTTGTACTTTGCAGCTCTATTAAGGGACATGATTTTATGGTGTACTCAAAACTTGATACATCTAACAGCTGCTTTTTCTTATGCCTTAAAAGAAAATTGGCAATAAATTATGGAATGCCCCATTACTGAGTCTTAATGCATAAAGGACATTATTTTCTTCCTCAAAGTGCGATGTAGTTGTGAGTGTGAGCAGACATCTAGCGTGGAGTAGGTGATTCTGTGCTTGCGGAGGAGCATAACCATAGATGCTGCTTGTCCAAGGTCTGATGGACCTGCTGTAGTCTGGATAATTGGAGCAACAGCTGAAATCTGCTGGGGCTGGGAGAAGTGCAGGAGAAAATCACCAGGGTGTCTCTCTGAGAACTAAAGTGGCTGAGAAGTTTGAAATGAGCCAAGTGTGAAAATCTTTTTTGGGGAACGGATACATTCTTAGACTGTTCTTAGAAAACAAAGTGTCTCTGTTCAAGAGAGATATGAATCAACAGAAACCCCTGTCTTATTTTCTAGGCTGGCTTTGTTAGCTTTTATAGCTGCAATACATGTGTCTGTGAGCAATTTTTCTTGTGCAGAATTCTGGGTTAAAGCCTACAGATTTCCTCTAGGAAATTGTGAGTGCTTTCTACCTCCTCATGAAACTTTAGCAGCCAGCTCTGGCTATGCTTACCTGCTTGCTCATAGCTTCAGATGTTTCTATCTGAATGAATATTTTTGAGTGAATTTTTTATATAAATGGTGGCTTTATGGTCAGCAAAACCATGGACTGGTCTGCAGTTGTATTTGTTCAATGCCAGAACTGTGCTATAGAAGTTTTGCTAAGCATTGCATTTATCTCACAAGTTTTAATGTGCAAGTAATTTGAATACGTGAAACTAGATATTGCCTTATTGTTTGGTGTGGGGTTTTTTTTGTTTATTGTTTTTTGCTGTTGTTTATTTTGTTTTGTTTGATTGCTTTTAGAGAGGTATATTTTAAGTTGTTCATTGATTTTTAGTATTTCATGAACTTTGTCTTATAGTATGCGTCTGTCTGCTGTGCTAACTTCTTGCTCCTTTAAAATTTCCAGTGAAAACATAAAAAGAAAAATAGGAATGTTCTGAAAACTATGGTTCTGTCTTTAATTATTTAAATGTGGTAAACTTATTAATGTGCCCTAGGCATTTGCTGTTGGTAACTGTAAGATCAGTGTAAACCTCTCTGTATTCTTCCACTTTAAGTCTAGAGCAGGGTAATTTTGCAGTAGTAATTAGAAAATATACAGTATGAGCTGTGATTCATTTAATAGCACTTTAAATGGTAACTTTATTTCTTAGTCTGCTTCATAAAACCTGTTCTATTGTACATGAAAGATGTTTGATTTTATTTTTTTTAATTTTTTTTTTCTTATAGCTTCTTTTCATTGCCACTGCCTTTAAGCTTTGCTCAGCTCTGTGATAAAGAGGCAGAGTGGGGCATTATGATTGAAGCCAGTAGTCTTAGCAGTCAGAAGGTGGAAAGTTGCATGGGGGAAAGCATCTTTGTTTAAAAGCCCCTTAACTGGAAGGCAGCAGCTGTTCATTGTCCTTTTAGTGCATTCCCACTTGCTATAGATCATAAACTCCAGTGTGCACAGCTTTTGCCAAGTCTTTAACCTTGCTCAGTTGTAATAACAACTGCAGCTTGTTAGTATGTTGTAATTGCAGCTGTTCCTTTAAAATTATAAAGACAATAGCTTTTTTTGCTCTAACTCACAAGCAGTAGCATAAGTACATATTTTAATGAATGTAAAATTCCTGTGATTTATTAAGAGATCAAATTAATTCCAATTCTGCTCTTGAATTCAAAAGAAGGACATTTGGTTCTTGAGGTTGTTAGGGATATGTCAGCTCTCTGTGCACTTTCTATTTTGAGTGTCACTCATCCTAGAGGACTTTCGGGGTTGTGAGGTCTTGCCTGACACGTGCAGTGGCACCATGGGAGTGTCAGGAGAAGCTCACTGCTGTGTGACCCAAAGGGAGGACAGGTTTTGCTATTTGGACTTGCAACCAGAAAACAGAGCCTGTTTGTTTTGGTTAGAAATATGGATGGGCTAGCTATTAATGCTGAAGAGTGTTCTGCTTTAGCATGGCTTAGATGCTTGCAGTGCCCAGGAATAGTTTAGAAATGGTTGCTGCCTTTATCTCCTCTAATTGAAAGTTTTAGAAGTGAGGTGACAGATCCCTTCAGAAAAACATCTTGAATGGTTAATCTCATCATCGTGTTTCTTGTTTGGTGGTTGGTTGGTTTTTCTGTTTGTTTTGATTTTTTAGAAATATAGATCTGCTAGAGGCTGGGATAAATCAGCCACTGGAGATTTCGTGTTCTCTCTCAGCAAACACATTGTTGCACCAGAGTATACAACTATATGATCAGTCACATGTACAATGTTTTCCAGGATTTTCTACTGGGTAAGCTCTTTAATAAACACTAAAGACAACTGCTGCCCATCGAATGGGCTCCTCATACTGAGCCAGGCAGGAACTCTGGATGCTGCTGGAAACCCTTGTGAGCAATGGGAACCCTTCCAGGCAACACAGGAGTTTAGAGGGCTATAACCAAGTTGGCTTTTGACGCAGCTATGACATGTTCATACTAGAGTTTACAGAAGAGTCTGTTACAGTAATCACTTGTGAAGCTTTTGCTATCCACTGTTTTGGCTGAAGAGGAAAAGTAAACTTCTATTAAGAACTGAATTTTTTTATTCTATTCCTGCTTTGTAATTAGTGAGATACTAAATTCCTCTGAATGGAGATAGAAGCATTTGACAACAGAGAATGGAATTTTAATAATGGTTTCATTGTGGTGAAATTCTGCTTTTTGAATTGTTCTGTAAGATGTCTTGAACTAACATATGAAGAGTGCAGTTTTCTCTGATTTCCACTCCTAAATTGTCTTCTATGTGATTCTGATGGGCAATGTGAAGGACAAACAGAACCAATTTTTCCTGCAGAAGCGCTAGAAAATGTTTAGAGCTTTGCTGTGCTACTCTTAGTGCTTGACAAGACGTGTTTGGAAACTCCATTACAAAAATCAAAATCAGGTTGCTGGCTGGGCTCCAACCTCTGTGTTCCTCATCTCTAGGTATTCTTCCCTCCTGACAGAGGCACCCACTATCCTGAGACCCCCTGGCTGTAACTTATTACAGCAAGAGTAAGAAGGAAGAAGAAAGTCCTGTCACTACCACAGATTGTCACCCCATGCATGGGGACTGCTGTGTTTGATGGGTGCGATTTCCCTTTGGTCCAGGTGAGAGCCCACCTCTGTGGAAAGATCACAGCTAAAATTGTTTCTGGGCTTCACCTGGATTGTGGAATTTACTAAAAATGATCGTGCCAAAGTTGTAGCCATGATGGCTTTCTGACTAGGTTCCTCCCCCCTCACCCCCAGGTGGCCTCTCACTTACGTCTTCTTCATACACTATAAATCTCAGCCCTTTTAGGGTGATAATTACTTAAAATTGCTGTCAGCCAAAAAGCATAGTAGTCACTTCTTCAGAAGATGAAACCTTTTCTTATTAAATAATAGCCCTCAGCTTTCAGATTAGTTTAATTAAACACCACATTCTAAGCCTAATTCAACTAAAAGCTTTTTCCCAGATGCTATTTAGCTTGAAACTGAAGGGCTATTTTTTTTTCTCTCTCTTTTTTTTCCTTTCTGTTTTTTTAGAAGAGAAAAACCTATCCTTTATCTCTCAAAATCCTGAGGAAGTTCCTTGCCTATGTAACCTAGTTCTGATTTTCAAAATTCAGTCAATTTCATTGCCACTTCAAATGGCAGCCCCTTTTTGACAGATTTCTCTGTATTTGAAGGTCTTTTGCAAAAAAATTCTTTTGCTTACATGAAGTTCCCATGAAACCCTGGCAGACTTACCTCAGCTTGGTCAGTGGGCTGGGGTGTCACAGCTGACAGCAGTGTGGTCCAGACCCTGACCCTGCCAAGTGCCATCAGAGCTCTGGAGGCAGAAAACTGGGAACTGAAGGATGCGCGTGTTCCTGGGAAAAGCAAACAATTTAATTTTCTTGGAAAAACACCTACAGTTTCCAGAAGAATATTATTCACAATTTTTCTCCTGCAGGAAATAAGGCACCTTTTAGGCTTTATTCTGATTCAGAATTCTTTTGAAATAACAGAATTGCTCTCAGAAAAGAAAAGAAGTTACCAGCTTTGTCTAGAAGCCAATGATATTTGTCTGTATGCTTTATCTCTCTGCTTTTGGAATAGCTGGATATATTACTTGATTTTTTAAAATCTTTCTGTTACATAAAGTATAGCCTAAAAAGCATAACTTTCAGTACTTCTTTCTAGTCAATGCTTTACTTAGGCTGGCTTCATGTTTTTTGTAGGATGTCAGCAATGATACCATAGAAAGCATCTTCATATTGTTTGGGCTTGGTAGAGTTAGGCCTTTTAGGATATGGTTTGTGGGAGAATCGGTAGAATAAAGGAATGGTTTAATCTGAGGAACGCTTCTCAAGAAAGATTACAAGGGGAGTGGGGGAAGCACAAGAGAACCTCTGTCCTGAAAAATTTCTTTTTCCAAAGATAAGCTCTAAATGCAAAAGATGCAGCTCCTTCTATGAATGCACATTTCATTCCTTGGTAACTGTTTCCAAGCTGTATTGTTAATGATGAAAACCAAATCAAAACTAGTTATAGCTTCTGAAATTACTTGACAATCTTTCCTCTCCTGTTTTAATGCTTGTACGGGTCTGTTGAATCAGCTGCTTAGTGCTTTCTGTCATTATTCCAGTGGCAAGAAGTCTCATGCTGCAGTCAGTGGCCTGGAAGTGCAGGGACTTCTTGAGCGTGGTTTACATGCTGTCACAAAGAGCAGAGTCCAAGCAGCAGTGAGCTGTGCCTGGGAACTAACTCTGGTGTGGGTTGCTGCTTCCCTCTGTCAGTACCTGTAGTTCACATAGGGCAACAACGGAGGAGGTGGGTGCAGGTGTTCCCCAGCATGTGTGCAGTCAGGCTGTAGGGACTGGTTTTACTTTGCCTGCTTCACCTCCATCTGTGCTTCATGTTGGAAACCTTCAGCTGTGTGGATGTCTGCAAAGAATTCCTTGGGACGTGGTATCAAACACCAGCCAGGGAAAATTACTCTTTGGATGGAGGAATGGTCCCATCTCTGGAATGACTTTTTGTCTTGAGTTCACGGTGCTGAGTGCAGAAGGAGGAAAACTGGTGGCTAGCAGTGTTTCTACTTTGGTTTAATTGAAGAGATCACTCAAAAAAATCTCATTTGGTTCTGGTGATTTTTGATTTTACATACATCTTTTCTTTTTCCTACTTCCCAAGGGCATGGGAAACATTTTGAATTTAGTGCCAAAATTTATTCTTCTGCTAATGTGCAGACATGCACCCTGAAGTGAAGTTTTTGCTAATTTGAAGGGTAAGGTGAGAGTGTGTTGAAGAGAAACTGTATTTGGCTGTGGATAAGTGAATTTGCATAAAAGTTATTGTATATCTCTGCTCTTAAATTTCCAATCTGCAGCCCAAATATCATGTTGTCAGACTGATACTGGGAAGTGGATTATTTGATGTGATATTCTACTACCCCTTATCAAATCAAATGTGGAATTTTGTATTTACTGATTGACCAGCTTCCCTGGGCTGAAACACTCACCAAAGAAATCAGATTTAAGTATTTGCCTGTAATTGTATTTCTCTTCTGTGTAATGGGGAAGATTAATTCACAATATTCCATCCCACTAGGAACACTTCACGCTCTGCCTTTGGGGCCCTCGAGGAGCCCTCATAATTCTTTTCTATGAGAAGAGTTTATATGGTGTCTGTTTTCAATCTGGGAAAATCCATTGGTCTCTGAAATTGTAGTGAGCAAAGTGCTGTGAAATCAGGGGTGGCTTCAGGACACAGGGACCTGGGGAAAATCTTTAAGCAACCTGGAGTTTTGCTGAAAATTCCCCAGTGTTTCAAATGGAGATTTAAACTGATACCAGTTGTTTATTTCCTTTGGTGTGGAAAATATAAAACCAAGGAGGCAAAGCAGGGAGGAACAACTATGATACTAAGCATATTAATAGATACTATAGGAGCAGCTTTCCTTCTTCAAGATTAATTCAGCTGAGAACTATATGTGAAGCACTTGTGAAATGAGTCATTCAATTTGCCCATGTTAAATTACTTGGTTAAACTTAAGAAAATGCATTTTACATTTACTGATGTAATTATAGCTATGAAGACTTTTGCTCATGAATTCTTAATGGCATTACCGGTGGCTAATTGGTAAAATATTTCTGTGTGTGACTCCCAGATACAGCTCTGCTGGGGAGGGGAGATGAAAGGCTGATTGTGCAGGACCTTCATTGCTTTGTTCCTTTTTTGAATGGATTGAAGAAGGTACTCAATCTTTGAATAATAAATGTCCCAGCTCTGCTGACTAATCCGGCTGGGCTTCCAGCAGGCTGCTACTGCCAAAATGTTACACATTGGGATTATTCAGAGGTGCCTCACTTATTCTTGCTTCCCAGGCAAGAGTGGCCACTTGCACAGAAATCAAGCATAACTGTATATACAGCTTTATCTCTTCTGCACTTGTCACTGGTGTTAAAGAGGCCCTACCAACAAATGCAGGGAGTATGCAGACTATTGCTGCAGAAGGTCAAGGTTTTGTTGCTCTTTGCACTTTGGTACTGAAGAACTTGATAGAAAGGAAAAGATCAAAGAGGGCAATAATGCTTCTGTAGTTTCCTTTCCCCCCTCTGAAAGAAAGCGCATCTAAGATGCTTTTCTTCTGGCTTTGGAGTCTCAGAGGAATAGGCAATCAGAACTGATAATTGATTTTTCTAGAGTACAGAAGGTCAAATGGTGACTCATGGACTAAGTCCTGTTTGCAAAGCAACCTTCTGACCCGAAAGAGTGACAAATGGGTGTGTGACTTAGGGCTCCTCAGCACAGAGAATGATGTTGGTTCACAGCTCTCCTACTCCCCACAGGAGCGGGTCCCAGCCTGGCTGAGCAGTGGGCTTGAAGGGGAGCTGACAGGTAGTGTGGCAGGGCAATTCGCTGTAGCACAGGTCAAAGGTCCTGTAAGGACCTCACCAATCACTTGCACTCACTTGTGCAGTCAAGAACAAAATGAAACCAAACATTTAATCATAGTATTTAAAGTGATTGCTTGTAAAAATCATTGACACATAGAAGCCACAAAGCCTCTTTAATGTGTTTAAAGCAACAACCCCACTACGAGGGACTACAAGGATCCCCTGCACTGGAAGGTCAGCAGTAGCACATGCTGCAGGATGGGGTGCAGCTGGGGGCAGAGACTGGGTGGAGGGAGGGAGCTGCAATGGGTCCTGCACACAGAGTACTGGGAGCAAGCTGTCTGCATGCGCCTGAGTTTCAAGCTCCAGCTGTAAAGTAACAAAACTAAAATTAGCTCTGTTTGTTATGAATCATTATTAAATGATTTATAATCCATGTGGCTTCTACAGGGACTGCAAATGCAGGTGATTTTTCTATTGCCTTTCTCACTGATTGGAATAAGGTCACTTTGACTCCATGTGACATAGGTTTGTATTAATTACAAACTTTCCATAGAACCCTCCCTCACAGAGACACAGAACTGGGTAAGACTTTTGGAGGTGGAATGACCCATACCAAAGAATAACAAAGTTAATAGTAGCTGTTTCACTTCCGTCAACAAAATCACACCCTTCCTTTTTCCTCTGCTTGGCTACAGTGTGCAGATGGCCTGGAGTCTGGGAAAGCAATTTTGTAGTTGATGAACATCTCAACGATTCTAAAATGGGGTGATGTTGCTGTATATTGCTGGGGTTGTTGGGATCATGGCAGTGGCCTTGCTATTTGTAGCAGGAAATCGGCAGGGTCAGGGAGTAGCTGCAAAAGGCTGTCAGGCCCTTTGTGCATCTGAGTACCTTCTCTCTCCTTCAGGCCATACCATCTCCCCACCACAGCTGTATTCCATCAGCAGGGGAGGTTGTGTCCCTTTTGGATTTTGCTGCCTAACAAGGGGAAAGGAGTAGGCCCTGACAACAAAATAAAATTGGCATTTATGAGATCACTGGGGAAAAAAACCAACAATACACTGTTATAAAGGACTTTTTTTTTTTTTTTGCATTGCTTCTGTAAAGTAGAACCGCACTATTATATTATTTCATGTCCAAAATAAATCTTGATTTTCAGATCGGGTTTGCTGTTTGTTATATGAAAAATGCTTAGTATCAATGCACAAAAAAATTGATGTAAGCCATCCATGGTATCAGAATTTCTAGAAAGGAAAATGATTACTAATTGTAGATTTTTCTGAACCCACAGGAACATCTATTTTTGAATATATTCAACATAATTGCTCATTATGTAAGTATGTTAAAATGTGCAACACTCTTACCATGTCGTTTTTCATTGAATGTTATGCTGTGAATTACAAATCTGTTAATGTAGATGTAGAACTTGCACATTCCAAATGCAAAGATCTCTTTTCTGTTCCAAGTCTTTTCTGAGCCTGTCTGTGATTGCCAGTTTGTAAGAAGTGGATAGGAGCAAGACGCGCGTCTGTCCAGGTTGTACATAAACTGTTCTCCTTCTAACTACTGTAACATGCAGTTTCTCAACTTTAGAACACCAACCAATTTTTTGTCTTAAGTTATGACAATTTATGCAGTATTTATGTACTGAAGGTTTTCCGTAACTGCTTTCTGACTAAGTAACCATTAGGGGCCCAAATTATAAAAATCATAATTAACTGGGTATGAGGTAGAGCTGTCTAGCAGCAATCTTTTTATGCAGAAGTTGTGGTCTGCTTTACAAATGAGTATTTAACCATTAGCTCTGTAATAGATTAGCACAGGGCAGGGAATCCATCACTGCAGGTTAATCAGGCGCAATGGGGACTCTTTGACGGTGGAAGTGGCTCAGTGAGGAGCACAGTGCTGTGCTGATGGGCGGAGTAAACCAGCAGAAACGCGGTGACAAGCAGAGACATCCTGGGGTGACAGAGAGCTCTGCAGTTCACTCCTCTGGAACCGAGCAGGGCTAGTGGCCACACAGGAACCACTGCCCTGCACCGTCTCCTTGTGCTGCAAGTGTGGTCAAACAGGTATCAACAGCAAACTGCTCCACAATCAGAGCCTGCAGAGAAACCGGGGCATTTTGGATTTCTGTGTGTATATATAGATGCCAATGATAAAGTTGCAATGATCCTATGGATTATCTTCGATTTATCAGTCTATCAGTCTTTATTCACCTACCTGCGATTACAGGCCTTTGGGACATGTTTGGGAAGATGATGAAAAGCAAACCTGGAGAACCAGAGTCAAAGAAATTTGTGAGCAGAGGTTCACAAGGTCTTGGAGGCACCTAGCCAAAGTGCCAGACTTTAGAAAGCATTTGCTGCTCCTCTATGAGAAAAGATAAAACAAACATGTTGATTGAACAGCTTTATACTATTACAGCAAGTTTGCCAATCCAAAGGGACAGTTAATGAGTGCTGTGTACTGCATCCTAATAATTCTGGGTTTATATGTCTGTGACCCCATCCTTCAGAAATCTGGTGAGAATCATGCTCCTTGTTTGAGGATATCTGGGATGTTGGTGGTCAATTAACAAAGTAAAGCCAAAAAAGCTGATAAATCTGAGATAGAAGCTAGACAGTTTCCAATGAGAGGCCTTATGGCTTGCAAATTTTGCAAGTGTTTAGAGACAGATACAGTATTTTTCATCAGAACAGTGCCTCTGCTTTTAATGAAATTGCTTCCACTTCTGTATGTGCATAAGTGCTTGCAAGATCTGAAGGTCTGCTGTGTGTACAGCAGAATGCTTGCCTCACCATCTACCACCTTGTCTCCGCATAAAACTTGTGCTATAAAACTGCCAAATAAGATCTATAGTGTTTGCTTTGGATGGGTTCCAGTTTCCATTCTACTCTGAGAACAAAATTCCAGCATCATGCAAAGAAGGGAGGGGACCACCTAGGAAATTGGCACTTGAAATGCAGAGATTTGTAGGTCACCAAGCAGTCCTAATAAAATAACTTGCTCCTTTTAAAATGTTTGTAACAAGAGATCTGAACTGTGAGATGTATGTGATATATAGTACATCTCACAAAACTAACTTCCATCTACTTGACTTTTTCTATAGAGCAGTTTTTCATAGAGCATTTGGCTTTAATAACAATCCAAAGCACAATGAAGAGTCAGTAGACCTCATCTGCTTTCTCTGGCATTTCCTTATAGCACAAAATAAAAAGTGTTCATTGATTATTTATTTATGGATATGGTGAGTCAGAGGTGTGGTAATATATCTTGGAGAAGTTTTTAAAAAATACAGTTGAGTGAATCTCTTAGGAGATTCTTTCCAGTTTTATATGCATACCTGCTGGGTATGACATTCCCTTAATTTATAAACCAGAGTAAATGTCACAGCTGGATTAACATTCTTGCACTTCTGCTGAAACCAACGAAGTGCTTGGGGACGGTAGTGAAAATCCTTTTGAGCAGCAGGGAAACTTCTAGTTCTGCCTGCAGATAACCCTGTAGTACTTAGTGATGAGTCTGCAGCTAGCAAAGGTCTGTGCCCAGAGAAGGTGGAGGCAGAAGCTGTCTGTGGGTACCTGGCAGTACCCAGGGTTACATCACTGCACGCAAATCCAACCTGTAAGTTTTCAGCTTACTGCTGTGCTGGCTTGCCTTTATGATGTGCCATAAAAACTTCTTGGCATGATGACTGTTTTCTTTGGTGCCAGTGCCCTGTGATTCTCACTTTTACTTTTTCCCAGACTTCCGCATTGGATGTATGGGGTTCTGAGAGATGTATGACTCTGGGATGCTGGAAATTCAGATTGGCCACAGCTCAGAAATATGCTCAGGCATCTCTTGCCTGTGCTTAAACCTAATTTATGGCTCTTTGCCTGCAGCAGAGAAAGACCAGGGCAAAACCAGAGCAGGTTTTTTGGGAGTGTTGCAGAACAGTCAGAACTTTCCTGCCCATGCCAGAAGTCCAGAAGTAGAAGGATGTGACAACCATGTACTAGTTTCAAGGGAGGAACATCCTAGATTTCCTTCAGACAAGGACTTTCCAAACTTTTCAGGAGCTGTAAGTTATTTGAAAATCTACGTAATTGTCACAGAAAGCTGCAGTTCTTTGCCAGCATGTGAAATTTGTCATAGAGCCAGAGGTCACTGCTGCCACCATCACTGTTCTGCCAGTAATGGCACCCAAGCAGCTGAATTTGGGAATCAGTTCCGCAGAGAAGTCTCCTCTGATCCATGCCATAGCACACTTTTGTCTTTGGAGGCAATGGAAATACATTCTGACCTTATCTGCAAGTATTGCTACTGCTGAGTGATTGAGATTAATAATAAGAACCTGACATCTTTTCATGGTTAATTAGTTTAAAATGAGAATATCTCTTGTATTCACTGCTGACTATTGGGGACAATAATTACAAGGCTATTTTGTATGAGCAATCTCTATCCTGTTTGCTTGGGCTGGTGCCGCTACCCAGATAAATGTTTCAGAAGAGACTCTTCACTTTTCATGATGATCAGTAAAAATAGATTAATGAGAGAGTTCTCCTCAAAGGGTAAAAGGAGGACAGTCTCCTCTGAGCAGTGCTTGTCAGATAACTGCATATGCTAAGTGCAGAATGGGGCACACTGACAGGGGGTTGCTGCCTTTCTAACTCTGGGAGCTGGGGACTTCTTTTCCAGAAGCTATACTGTGGTGTCTTGGCAATGCCAGGGTGAAGCACTTGTATATAATGAATGTTAGACCAGGGCTGTCAAATTGCAGGGAAGAAACAAACTTTAACTGGGCAAAACAACAGATGTCAGACCCTTTACCTATAATGGAAAAGGAAATAAAGCACAAAATCTAGATGGATTTTCTATGCAGTCACATGTGCTTCCTAGTACCTAATTTCTGAGATGCAAACAAGCTTCAGTATGTTCAATGACATACTTGTAAAGGAAAACATATCTTGAGAAGTTCAATTAGGATCTGTGTGGCAGTGTATTTTGACCAGTTGCTAAGAAGTGCCCCACTATTGGCATAAAATTATGTAAGTTAGCTGATAAGAATAATGTTTTCCAATCCCTGAATTGCTTCTCCTGATTCCTGTGAGTGGTGAGTCTATTTATAATTCTGTTAAGGGACTCTCTCGGGTGAGTATTCTAGAGGAACACTTTCTGGTGCCAAAGGTTCCGGAAAACGGAAGCAACTTCTTCTAGAAAAGCCATTTTGCACAGAAATAGGTCTCTTACATAATGTAAAGAGCACCACAGAGAGTCAGCAGTTTTAGTTGTTTATAAAACTGAAACAAAGCTGTCAATGTTTTTTATTACTGTCCAGCCTGCCAAAGGTGGAGCCCTGTGAGCTGTGATCATTCAGACATATTGACTGACCCTGTATTTGTGCAAGAAAAAGTTGATGCTGGGGGTAGCAAGATGCCTCAGAGAGCTGGGAACTTTGTGAGCAACCTAGGGCCAGTGTGGCTGCTGCTGCAGGGCCGCATCCTGGCTGGGGGGTAAGGTCAGGGCCAGTGCCCTGGGCAACGAGGATGCATATTTGGTTCCCTGGGCAGCACTGCTGATGTGTCTGTCCCTGCACTCTCTTGGCATGTCAGGTGTTCTGCCCAGCTCACCTTTATACCCCCACAGGAAATTCTTTGTTGTTTCCTAGGTTTTGCAACAGCCATTTTTCCCAGAGCAGCCAGAGGCTTGCTAATAGTTACTTTTTAGTGAGGCATTACTTTTACTGTTTTTTGTTTGGTCGGTTGGTTTTTTTATCCTTAAAAATGGCCCAAAGCCAGAGCAAGTGTTTCTGTCATTGAGCCAGTTGCAGTCCTGCTCTAGTCTTCACAGAAGAAGTGCTCCTTAAACCGTATTGTATCCTCAAAAAATTTTAATCTAGCTTTGGAAAGTCTCTGAAAAAAGGAGGACCTATGGCATCTTTGCATAGAAGAAAGTGAAGGTAGCTGGGAACCATTGCTCTTTGGGAAAAGAAGAAAAAGAAATATTTGCTCTCAGTTCTTCACTTTGAGAGATTCTGGGGTTTGGGTCTTCCAGATAATAAGAGATCTGGGAAAGAGATGGAAACTTGTAACCTTCAGAGGTGTTTTTCTCAGCAACTATTGCCTCTCTGATTTCAAATAAACCATTATCATGGAAACTAGTAGTGTTTGTACTAAAAAAAAGAGGCTTTGTTTTTAAAGGTATAGAAGGCAGACTTGCAGACATCTTTTCCCTGTCTCCACAGTTGTATTTGGGGAGGAAATATAGGTGAGAGCAAGTGGAGAAGCCTATTTTTTTTAAACATCGGTGAGTTAAATTTTCTTGTGTGTATATGAATTTATTGTTTGGTTTGTTTTTTGAAGACCAAAGGAATAATACAAGTTGCAGACCAATCTGGGATACAAAAACTTGTACAACAAACAAGCGGTTTGAAATCCATCTTGCCATCTTGTAAGTGATTCCGTTCACAGTGTTCCCATGGTTGGATTTGTCCCATGCTTCAGTTTTAAGAAAAATACCGTTTTGAATAAATCACAGGCTGTTGACTGCTAGATGGTCAGTGAGCCCTTCAATTCTTTGTTAATAACTTAATAAACACATCTACAGAAGAAAGGTCAAAGATTGTTTGTTTGTTTGTTTTTTTTTTAAATCATTCTCTCTTGAGACAGTTTTCCACGTATTGAGAGTTAACAAAGAAAATTTCTCAGAGTTGTTCTTTGGAAAAGATCTAGGAACACTTAAAAACATTTGAGACATTAAAATATACCTGTTCACATCAGAGTATCATTGATTGTGAATAAAAGATTATTTTAGTCTTCATTTTTCAGAAGTATATGTATATTTATGAACAAACATGATTCATTGTGAAATCCCTGTGTTGGGAGGCAGGAATGGCGTAGAATTTGAACATAATCCTGAAAAATGTGCTCTGAAAACCTGTCCTCTTATGTCCTTTCCCTGACTGCCAATCTTTAATGTAGAGAGAAGAGAATCCTTTAATAATACTTGGGGTTTTTTTCACACTATGAAGAGCCCACTGAATATAGTAAAAACCTTCATTAAGAGCTGAACTGAATTTGTGGAAGATAGTGCCTCTGCCGATCAAGTTAGAAATTTTTAAAGTATGACAGCAGTTTATTGTATAAAGTAGCGATTTATCTCTGTATCCTTTTTGATGAGGCATTTAATATACTTCCTGAAGACTAGAATTAAAAACCACCAACCAGTGGAGACAGGCAGTCCTGCAGCTCTGTAGTGTGCTGATACTCCTACACCAGGAACAGCCCAAGAATTCCTCTAAACTTTAAGTCTTGGTCATTCGTATTTAGGCTTCAGTCTCTACAGCTGGAGGGATTCCAGCACTGTCCCTCCAGGCAGTGCTGTGTACCCATGGCAAACGCACTCAACCAGACCCGATTTCCCTGTGGATTGGGATATCCCAGAGAGTAGCTTCTATCTGCCTGACTGAGCAGAAGTCTAACATGCTCCTCTGCTTTTTGAATCCAAATTAATTATATGGCAAACGCTCTGGCCAGTAAAAGCCCTTCTTTAAACCCAGCTGGATGCTTTCCTAAGATAAGATCCTCCAGAAATTCTCACTCCCGTTCATTACTGGGAAAGGAGAGATGACAGTAGGGAGTGGGGTTTTAAGAACTCTCACAGGTTTGGCTACGGCTGTAATCAACTAAAACTCATCATGTACAAATTACACAATTTGCAGGAGTGTATTCGTCACTGTTAGCCGCTCTGCATCCACTGGAATCTGCTGCCTCCATTCCCCTGGGGATTTGCACTCTGACTGCCTATGAGCAGTGAGTTTTTCTTAGCTTTATCTTTTAGGTGGATCTTCTCTTGTCACCTGAGTGTAGACACAAAACCATGCAGAGATGTTTCTGGAGTGCCAATTGAGAATTGAAGGGCAGCTGTATGATAACGTACATCCTCCTTTGTCATCACATGGAGGGTTTTCAAATGTATTCTTTTTAAAGAAATTCAGAGATCAGTAGAATGGAAAAGCCTATTTCTTAGCTAGAATCTGAAGAGGTAAGAATCTGGGGACAAACTAATATGAGATACTGAGAGGCAGAGATGGAAACTTATACTGCATCTGCCTCATTCATTTTCAAACCTGGAGACAGTTAACTCCTGGTGTGTCCACTTTGGGCAGTGTGTAGGAAGCCAGTTTGTGTGTCTGTGTCAGACTGAATGCACTGAGGAACCACTTAGTGACCCAGAGGGAGTACAGTCCACATAGAACGTTGTCTTCGGGCTAACTGCAACCCTTTATTTCTGCAAGTCTGATGCTGGAAGGTCTCAGGAAGTCTCACTATGCTTCGGCTGGTAAATTCATTTCATCAATTCCCTTGTTGCTGATCTGCTATGTAAATCTGACACACAGAAACAAGACGGCTGCATTTATTTCAGGCAACATGGAAGGAGTGTGCACAGTAAGTGCTTAGTGAGTTGTTCAGACCTGGAGAGGGCTGGTATGTCCAACACCTGTTCAGCTCACGACTGGCAGTGGGTCTGCAGTTGAATGGTGGGACACTCACTCATGTGGAGTTCAGACTTCTAAAATCAGAACTGCAGAGACTTTGCCTTGGAGTTATTTTCAAGATGACGCTTGCAGGGGGGACTGAAAATGTGGTTTGTCTCACTCTTCATGGTAAACCAGTGTTACTTTGTAGGAACAGTATGCTCTGTGGGAATCCAGGCAACCTGAGGGCAAAATTTTTCTAATCGCTTAGTATTTCTAAAATTAAATAATTACTTATTAAATAATTATTAAACACTAGCAAACAGTGTTATCAGATGCACTGAAAACTCTGGGTTGCAAAAATCTGTGAAGCCTTCTCTCACTTTCTTGCATGCCTGCAGGTAATAGGATGGAGTGGTTCCGCGATGGGTTTGCCATGTTTCTGGTTGAGGGTATTTCAGTTTCCTGGCTTTGACCTTCTTGATGACTCAAATCATCACTCTCAGACTTTCCAGCACCACTTCTTGTTGGGTGGGCTCTTTCCAGCAACTCTATTTGTCCCATGCTTTGAGATGGAGATGGCGTCACTGCAGTCATCTCTGTGCCATGGCCATGCTGCCCTGCTCTAGGGGCAATGATGCGGTGAAGCAGGGACAAGCCCATCCCTGTACAGCACTGCTCTTTATTCCGGGCAAAGCTATTTAAAACATGTCGTAGAACCAATAAGCAGTTCACAGGTATATTTAGGTGCTATCCTTAGCTCCACTGCGAATAGGCATATTTAATGTCTTCTCTTTGGGTCTGCTTTGGACTTCTATTTTTCATTTCTCAGTCCAGACATGAGAGAATCACCTTCCCAAGTCCTGTTATTATCTCTGCTTCCTTGAATCAATTCAAACCCCAAACTTCCCCTTGCTTACTGGGGGAATGGGCATAAATTCCAGGAGACTTGCTCCCTGTTTTCTGTCAGTATGTGGCATTAATGTTACTTCTCGGTGACATTAATCACCAGTGAGTTAGGAACACAGACAGCTGTGCACTGATCATAACAGGTAATGTATTTCAAAGGTGAATACAGTAATTCTTGACTCTTCCATAGCAGAGAACATATTTGCCGTGCTGGAAGTCCCTTGTCATTTTTAGCCAGCAGGTATATTAATGAATGACAGGAATAAGTATACTTATTGAAAATTCACCCAGGGTGGTTTTTTTTTTTTTTAGGAAATAATTCTGCAAAGTAGCTGCCACTGCATCACAAATATGCTTGTGTTGGAGCCCAGTAACACAGATTTGTGTTTTTCAGGTTGCTGTGTCCTACAATTGTACGGAGTGCTATATACAGTAAGATGCATGCCTGGATCCCCTGCCGAAGAAAGTACTTTAGCAACCTCCCCTGGGAGCTGCAGATCTATGTTCCCTGCATCGCTCCTCACAAAGGCAAAGCAGTACTTATCCCCTTGGCAGTAAAGGGACTTAAGTAAAGAGACAGTAGAAAACATGGCAAGGACTTCTCTCCAGAGGTGTGTCCAAGCCATGAGGCTTAATTGCAAATGCCAGTGCTTCAGAGCAGATTTTAGACAGAACACCTACTAAGCAATTTATTTATAGAAAATTTTGCTACAAAATATTTGGGTGAAGATGACCCAGACGTTCAGGGTAGGACTCTCTTACTTTCAGTCTGGGCGAGCGTCCTGGCTTCCAGCTCCTGCTTGAAAAGGCTGTAGGTCTAGAAGTCCTGTTTCCTACAAGCCCCATGCAGATGTCTGGGATACCATAGGAAGTCTCAGCCAGCACAGGATACGTGCTGACCCTTGAAATTTGCCTGCAGGCTGCTCCAAGAATGTGGAAATTGTTGCTGTAGTTGGTGGGCTTTCTGCCTTGGCTTTGGAAGCAGAGACCTAGTAGCAGCATAGATTAGCTGTATCAACATTATACTTGCTAAAAGGACTCAAGTTAAGATTGTTACTTGCTAATACACTTGGGTTAAAACCTCAGTCTAGATGAGACTACAAGGATCTGAAAACCTGCTCCCAGGTTGTATGCATTCTGCCTCTATCACAACAAACTTCCCTTCTGCTCATTTCTACTTCTTGTTTCACTGCATGGTGTCTCCTGAGATCTATTTCTGGTGCCTTTGTCAGCCATGTGTTGTTCATTTTGGGTATCTGTGGCAGATGTTCAGCTACTGAGCCTCTGCGCAGTTTCTTGTATTTTAGAATCTCTGTGCAGTCTTGTCCCTTTTTTGATTTCCTGAAAGCCTTGAAGGCACTGGAGATGGTGCTCAGTGGTCCTTGGAGACCTTTCCTCTGGAAAGGAGATGCTGCACTGCAGAGGGCTCTAGCATATGCCCTACCACTGATACTGGCTGGACCCTTAACGCTCACTGTGGTTCTGCATCACCACCAGACCAGGTTACTGCTGGTGCCTGCAGGGGTCCAAAGTCATGTTCAGCACCCAAAACCTCAGCAGCAGCAGGGTCTCAGGGTGGCCATGCCCTTTGCCATGAACCTGTTGCTCACCTAGTGTAGATTCTTCAACTTTGATGCTGGATTTTGTTACACAGAGTCACTTTGGTCTCAGTCTCTGTGTTGTCATTTTGCACTGAATGTAACCCAGAGTAATGCAGAGCTGGGATTTCTGAGGAAAAATTGAGTCCTCCCAGAAGATCTGGCCTGGGAGGCCAAGGACTTTGAATGCTGCTTTCAGTTTTGCTTCCCTGAAAAAGCAGGAATTGCTGTGAAGCTGCCAACCTTGATGCATGACTGAGCCTATCTGCCGCATTGCTAGATATGGTTTTATACTTAGATTCATACAGAGAATTTTTAGAGAAGCTGGACATGAACCTACCTTAGAACAGTAAATCATAGAATCATAGAATGGTTAGAGTTGGAAGGGACCTTAAAGATCATCCAGTTCCAACCCTCCTGCTATGGGCAGGGACACCTCCCACTAGAGCAGGTTGCTCAAAGCCACATCCAGCCTGGCCTTAAACACTTCCAGAGATGGGGCAGCCACAACTTCTCTGGGAAACCTGTTCCAGTGCCTCACCACCCTCACAGTAAAGAACTTCTTCCTGATATCTAATCTAAATCTTCCCTCTTTCGATTTAAAACCGTTACCCCTTGGCCTATCACTAGACTTCCTGACAAAGAGTCCCTCCCCAGCTCTCCTGGAGCTCCCTTCAGATACTGGAAGGCTGCAGTAAGGTCTCCCC
>VXBW01002728.1:7864-105023 GCA_013400375.1 Thinocorus orbignyianus | reverse complement strand
TTCATCGAACCCATGACTCTCCAGTTTGGAGACTAATTCTCCAATTTGGAGACTAATCAAGGTGCCAAGTGCAAAACTCTTCTACGTAAGCATGTGTCTTAGCATGGAATAAGTAGTCATTAAGCAGAAAAGGTTTTTCGACGTTAGCTAGGGCAGAGCTAGCACTTTCCTGACCAGGAGTCTTGCAGACCTTCTAGTTGGAAGAGAAGCAGGTGAGGGAGACATCTGTGCCACCCGCCCACCACCTCAATCAGCCCAACTCTGTGATCCCCAAACAAGGTTACCATTCACACCATTCCTGGCATGATCTCAGGGAGAATGTAGGATTTCAGAATTTGGGCAGATCAGTGTTGAGGGTAATACACACTCCTCTGCAAAAGCTAAATATTAATATGAATCACAAATATGACTAAATCTGGGCCTTGATTCCCACATAGACAAAGACCTGTTCTAACTGAAGTGAAAAAAGAGAGAGCAAGTGGGTTAGTTAGTTCATTAGGCTTTCTGAGATCATTTTCAGTAACAAAGTTGAGGAAGATCTCTAGGAAGCTTTAAAAATATTACATCAGATTTTGGTAACTATCTGGAAAGTGAGGAGATCAACATTGTTATTTGAACTGCATTTGCAGCTACTCTATTTGTGATATGGGAAATCTGACAGTCTTCAACATCTTACCGGAATCTTGTTTGTAACAGTGGCAACAGTTTTCAAGCTGGAAAATTCTTGAAGTTCATATGTATCACAAGGTTTAGTTTTTAGTTCTCACTGCTCCCCTGACATCATTCTTTCTCAGTCAAAAGTTAATTGTCTGTAAATCAGATGCTGCTTCTGCTGCTGCCCTCAGATGTGAGGGACTATCAAATTGGATGTCCAGAGATTCTGTGCTGCACTAATAATGTTTTTGTGTAGAGTCCTAACAGAATTTATTTCTGATTACAAAAGTTACGTGTTCTTGCTATCTAACCCTTCAAACTAAATAGCTTCTGCTTACACCTGTTCTGTAACACCAGGCAACAGCATAAAGTAGCATAAATGAAATTAGCAAGTTACTGACTGCATCAATGCAAATTCGCCTACCATGCATCATGGATCGAGTGCTCTGAAATATCACTCCTGAGGACAAATGAGCCAAAGTCAAATCCACTGTGCCAAATACATTCTGGGAACCGTGTCACATTGGGTTACTCTAATTCTACTGTAGCAGTGAATTTGGCCCAAACCAAAATCTCTATAAATCTGAAGGAACAAAAAGGACAGATGCTGTGTCTTGAAAGACAGTCTCCTCTGGAAACTGTAGCTCCCTCTCTCTTGCCTTTTCATCCCAAGGAAGCAGATGGTTTCTCACTCATCCAGTAATGGTGAAAGCATAACGGGTAAAAATAAAAGCAGCAGGTTGGATTCCTTCCTTGACTAATCTGCATGTGGTCCCATGAACCCTGGTGGGAATGCAGAGAATGGGAATGAGAGTGAAGCACAACACAGAGACCTACAAGAGATTTGTCTCACATTTTCTCTTGGACTGAGGGAATATGAATGTGCTCAGGGAGATAGGAATGCACCCTGCTCTGACCACCTTCTCAGGTGCCCTGGCCACCTGGAGCCATCCTCAGGAGGCTGTGATTCTCCAAGTGCTAGTCTTCTTCCTCCTCATGAGGGAACAGGAAGCTCGCTAGCTCAGATTGTAATTAACAAGAGATTTAATTAACTTTTTTTGGCTCTTTGATTAAATGCCTAAATTATGGTATCTGGGGACATTCCATTTGTTGAACAATGGCAGGGGGGAAGTCTGCTTAGTCGAAGAACAAACAAGCACAGAAGGTCCTTTCGTCCTCATGTCCTTTATTTCTCAAAAGAAATATGAAGAGTATCTGTTAGTAGCTGGTGACCAATAGTTCAGTGGCAACCAATGCTGAAATGACCCATTTAATTTTTGTAGGATTTGGAAAAAGGGGGCTGTAGAAGCTTTCCTGAATGCTTTTTAACTCTCTTTAAAACTGGCTTTTTTGTTCCTCTTTAATGAGAGAGGAAGTAAATTTATTATTAATCTAGCAGTGATTCAGGTAAACTATTGCTCAGTACGTTTTTGTTTTCCTGCTCTTCACCTAATATAATCTGATTCATTTGTGCACATCAAAGTGGGGTACATTATTCATGTCATCCTATGTCATGTCTCGTGATGTGACAACTCAATGTAACACATCAATTAGGAGAAGGCAGGAGAAAAGATTTGTTGATGAATGTATATCCAGCTTTGGGGTACAGCTGTTTGGTGTTCAGGGGTGACAAGGAGGCTATTTAAAAACTTCAGAGCTCAATTTGGAGATCACGTGCTGTAATTCAGACTGTTTTTCAGCCCTTCTGCTGGTAAGTACACTAATTGTTGTGCTCTAATACTCCTGTGCTTACTGATATATGACTCAAAGCCTTTTAATTATCACATCTGTCATTAGTCCTGTTCTGAGAACACTTGGGCCCATGCAGATGATGGGAGAATGGTGACTGGAAGCCGGTGAAGGAAGGTGATTTGAGGTGCTGTCTGTGATTCAGTGGAGGCATGACATGGGAGTTCACGTAAGTCTTCATGCTCTGAAAGGGGTCTGATTTGTTCTGAGCCACTTATGACAGTTTGTGATACAGTGGCTTGGTTTCATCCTTTTATGAGTTGGTAGTTGTGGACAAAATGTTAAATCAATAGGTTATTGCTTCTAGCAGGTCAGAGGTTTTTGTGTGGCTTTTGTAAATTGGAGCCTTGGATTAAGAGTGAAGCATGAGCCTTCCTTTGGAAGAGAGAGGTAAATTTGCAGGGATTAGGGATCAAGACAAAACACATCAATCTGCAGGAATGAGGGGTTTCTGGGAAAATAAGCTAAATTCTGGCTGAGACCTGGAGGAATAGGAGCAGGGTGAGAAGCAAGGAGCAAGTGCTCAAATGATGCGGAAGTCCCAGGGCTCTGCAGAGATGGTCGAGTGGTCTGTGGGAACAGCACCCAGCCTTCCTGCTCCCCTGCTCTCCCGGGAACTGATATAACTTCTGGAGAAAGTCCAGGATCCCTCAGGGCGTGAAAGGAAGGTCTCACTCCAGCCACAGCTGCCGTAAGCTCTGCTGGTTCTTGAGGTGTTTGTGGCAGAGACAGGCGTCATAGCTGGACAAGACACCTTGTCACTGACACACAGCACCGAAGTATGACATGAATGAGTGAATAAAGCAAGAGTCCTTGCTTTCCTTTCCCCATGAAGGGTGTCCAGAAAGCTCTCCACTAATCATCTGCCCACCCAAAACAGGGTCAGTGTAACTATCGTGTATCAAACACAAATTTCACGAACCCTTTTCTAAGGACCTCCAGGATGGAGTTTCCACAAGTTCCTTGACTTTTTGTAATTCTGATTAGTCGGAAAGATCTCCTTAACATCTGACCTGATCTTGGATCCTTCCAAATAACAGAGATGATCCATTTGGAAGGAACTGTATGTATGCTGGAGAAGAGCACCAGAAATGGTGAGAAATGGCAAATGTGGTCTGAGACGCAAGGATATAGTTTAGCAGATGCCTCACGGGCATGCCATTCAGCAGGTGTCTGCAGGGATGCATTTCAGTATGATGCCCCACACCACACTGGGCAGTGACCACCAGCTGCAGGGGAGCGGTGGGGCAGTAGTGGCAGGGATGAGATGGGGTGAGCAGAGTGGGTGACAGACAGCTCCATGGTAGATTGGGGGCCTCGCTGCTCTCAAACAAGCGGAGTGGATCTGTGCGGTGTGGAGGAATGGAAAAGTAACCTAGAAGATAATAGATACACTCCAGCTGTGTGTACTGTGCTTCAAGAGAGCTGGGAGCAAACTGGAAGGGGTCTGGAAAGGAGTAACATGAACTGGTGACTGGGAAGTGTGACTGTCGGGGAGAGCTGAACAAACTGGGCTTGTTTAACATCAAGAACTGAAAATGGGTGGTGTGGAGATGCTGCTGCTCTGAAGAGGAGAATGCTCTCCTGTCTATGCCCCTTATAGAGAGGTCTTCCATTGTCACAAGGGAGACTGAGGTTGGGAGCTAGGAAGGAGCTTCCTAAAGGAGCAGTAGTAAACTAACAGGATTTATTGCTCAGGGAAATTCACAGCCTTCATAGGCAAAGGTCAAGTTAAGTGAACAGTCATGGAAAACCTGAGGTGTGTGGTGGAGGGGAGCAGCCCATGGCCCTCTGAGCAGCACCTTCCATCTTGGACGCTGTGCACTCTCAAGCAAGGCCATTTAAGCACCTCCTCTCCCCAGTCCTCTTCTCCGCAGTGTTTTCCAGTCTTCCCAACAAGTTAATTTTTTAACTTTTCTGGCTCTTTTCTCTGAACTCTTTTCCATTGGTCTTGGCTCTTCTTGAGCTTTGGATGGTCTGTTTGATGCCTTCCCTGAGCTAAGCAGAGCAGAATGGAAGGATTGCATTTGATATCTCCCCTCTGTGTGCCTGGCTCCTCTGGACATTGGGCACAATTTGGTGGCAGGGCTTGTTTGGGTTTTTTTAGCAGAAGTGTAACACCACATTGCAATGATCTCATGGTTTATACATGCACAGCATAAAATGCAAATCTAAGAAAGAGTAAGCAGTGTGAAAAAAGAATCTTATTTGATTTTTGTGTGTGTTGTGGTGTTGTTGGTTTTTTTTTATGCAACAGACATTTTCTATGCAGGATCAAGTCTAGATAGCAAAGGGATTATACTGTATATGTCAAATTTCCTCCTGTGTATATTTATAGAGATGTCTGTGAAGCAGAATGTCTTCAGTCAGAATATTTAAAACAAAGCAAACATCCTTGTTGAGAATTAAACAGTAGGAGATGTGGAATTGTGTGTATGCACATGCAGAGTGTTTTGGGAATGGTTCTTATCTTGTTTAAGGCTGTATTAGCTTTTATGGAATATACTCTTGTTAGGCAGTAGTCAGATAGATAAGAAAAGAAATAAAACTACAGTGCATGAAATATATCAGTACTGGTGTTGAAGTTTTTATTAGATTCAGAGTGCATTTAAAGATCAGTAGAAAACCTCAGGCATTTGGCAATCAAATGAACTTCTGAGAGTGCCATTCCTCTGTCTTCCTCCTTGGAGAATGATGGGGACAAGCAAAGACAGGTGAATTGCCAGCTCTTTGGGAGAACTAAATTTACATTGCAATTCAGAGGTTGGTGTGTGAGGAGAGAAGATATAAAATAATTATTTTCGTTAGTGTTGGCTGGAGGAAGACAGATACAGAAGAGCAATGAAAGAATTGCTCCCAGTCTTCCAAGAGACACAGAATATTTGAGAGTACTGTGAGAGTATTGATTTGTAGAGTTTAATACCAGACTCAGTCATTTCAACTTTGTGACACTTTTTTCCCCCTTTGCTTTCTCTGCTGAATTACAGATGCCATTTATGTTCGTAGCTAGACACTTGCATGTATTCTAAGAAGGTTGTTCATGTGCTTCTTCAAGACTTCTACAAGTCACTGTTCAGTACTAGTTTTTCTGTAAGAAGCTCTCTGATTGTTTTTTCGTGAAGCATGGTCTCTTAAATGTTCTTTTGGTGGTTTTTTTTTTCATGTTCCATCATTCGTTAAAAACTTTGAGCTTGCCGCTATGTATGTAGCATTCCAATAGCAGTTTCACTACTGTGATGTAGGAGCTAAAACCTGAAGTGCTCCTGGGCTTCCTTTTGAAATGGTCTGTCTTCCCCAAGAGGAAGCCTGAGTGCAGCTTGTGGGGTAAGGGCTGCAGGGGCTCTGTGGGTCCGGATACAACCTCCAGCTCTCTGCCTGCGAGAGGCGGTGGCCGGTGGATCTGCCCGGTGGGTGGTGCTAATGATTTCAGTGCAGTTGCACGTTATCTCATGATTTGAAAAAGAAAGTGAGAACAGAAGTATTTCTGGAAACTCTCTGGTAGTTGAAGTGTCCTCGAGATTTTGCTACAGCTTTAGCACAGGTGTCTGCTGCTTTTAAATATTAAAAAGAGAAAATCTTTTCAAAATACTTCAAGCTACTTGATTGTTATTGCAAAAGAAAAGCACTTTTTTCCTGAATACCATTGTAAGTTTCTATTAATTTCATATGGTACTGTCTGAGTAATAAAGTTATTAAGTATTGACTGATTCCCTGTTCTCTCACTGCTCTCAGTATATCTACAAAGGGATTCCCAGCAGAGCTTCTGACAGGCTTTAAACAATCAACCATGGCAGTGTGGAGGAAAAAGTATTGTTTGGCTTGCTAATCTCTTAGGTCTTGTATTTTCAAGGTGGTTTTACTACATTTATCAGTGTGGCTTAGTTCCTCTTTCCCTTTATAACCATTGTGCTAGTTTTGGATGTTGGCAGGCTTTGGTACCCCATGTTTGGATGCTCTAACTTAAAATCCCTCAGACCTCTTGTTCCTCAGACAATGCTCCTGCAGAAAGATCCCTGCCAGTTTCCCAGGGCCACCCATAAGTATGTATGGATTGTGGTTTTTCCATTATTTTGTTTGGCCGGTATTTTTCATGTTCTGTTCTCCTACTCTTAACATAAATCTGTCCATATTTCATTGGATGTTTGTCTGCCTTCCATGGGAGGACTTGAATATTAATCCTTCATTTTTTCTGTGTATCTCTACTTTTATTACCCTTCCCTTTCAGTGATTTATGGCGTATGTGGAGGCCAAGATACAGTAAAGGACATAAGTCAAGTAAAAAGAATACAAGAAATTAATCATGTTATTTTTACCTGTCCCCTGTCATAAAAAAAAGCAGATATTAGACTTGGTGATTCCAAGTGGAAGTATCTATCTGCACTTTGCAAAAGGTTGCCGCATCTTAGTGGAAGTTACTATCTTCTGCCTACCGTGGTGATAACCATGTGCTATTACAGTGAGTGGAGTTATCATGTTTTGCAATAGCCCTGCTTTCTTCACATTCAGATGATTCACACATTGATCTATTTTTCTTACAGGGATTAACTTTTGGTGGAAAAAAATCCGTAACTCGAGATGTTCTACAAATTATGCAGTCAACTTTCCTGCATGTGGGAAAATCTCAAGGTCAGAACAACTCGAGTGAGAGGGATTGTTCTCACCCTGGGAAAAATAACTTTCTGGGCATGGGGCTTGATTCAAAAAAGCTGTCATAGAAATATGGAATTCCAACACCGCTTGTATGCAATGACTTTATTTTCAGTGTCTTAACTTTTTTTTTGTCTAGTCAGTTCTGAAAGTTAAAATAATTGATAAAAGCAAAAGGTAGGCAAAGGGCACTTTTCTGTTCATTGTTCATTATGGCAAAATACAAAAACTTTTCCAGTGGAAAGCTTGTGCAATAAAATGCATTGCATAGTGATTTGCTAGCATTATTATTTGCTAGTAAAATGTGCTGTTGTCTTTACAATAGCAAGCCTTAGAAGAAGGAGCAAGCCTAGGAAAAAAGGAGTTCTAAAAAATTAATTCGGAGAGTATTAGATACATTGTTGTGCAGGCTTTACAAAACCTGTGAGTTTAAAAGAAGAATGACTGAACAGTATGCTTTTCATGGTCATCTGATCTCCATTCCATACATGCATTTATTAAATGTTTTTTACTTTGTGCTTCCTTTGATGGTAGATGTCGGTACATTGGCTTGGTAATGGACTGGTTGCAGTGTAAACCTCGGCAGTTCAAAGCAAGCACTGTATAAGCTCGAAAAAGTCTATTCTCACCCTTCCATTAGCCTCTATCAAGTGCTGTGATAAGATCAGGATGCGTAAGCTGATATATGGTAAATTATGCAGCCGACTGACTGCCAGTGCTGCTGGAACTGGGCACTAACAATAGCTATTGTTGGGCCAAACAGAGATGCTTCTTCCAAACCCCTCTTTTATGTTGTTGCTTTCTGAACTTTGCGTATTAAAAGTTTTTCTGTTTAGTCTCTCCCCAAGGACTGGATTTTAATTTTTTTCCCCACAGGATGGTTTCAATGAAAGCACTAAAGCAACTCAAAATAATAGAAGCAGTGGATGTAATTTCCAGAGAATTATTCTTGGATTTTATGCTTCTGTAGTGTCAAACAAGCTGAAGTTTGAAACTTGGTGAGAAGACAATAACTAGCTGAGGCACTGTTTAATAGAATCTTGAAGGAAAAGAGAAGTGTGCTTATCTGAAATCTTGGGGTTTTAGTAATAATTGAGAACCTGTAATGAAAACATCCTTTATTGTGGCAGCTCTGAATAAGGATTTAAAAAGAAATTGGTAGTGGAGAGTATATTGACATGAGTGTAGGCAAGGCACTGAGTTGCACAGTGAGCGTGCACAGTTTCGATATTTATTTTGCCTATATTTTGGTCCTGACAGCCCCAACACAGAAAGTTGACTGGCCAGCTATGGCTCTTGTTTGTAGCCACAGCCCAGGTCTCCAGTTCCTTTTTGGCACTGCTTCTGGAGAAGAAACCTTTATTCTCTTGAAGCCATGGTTCATTCCCCACCTCAACAGTTTATCTGAGGGCTGCTACTGAACCAGGCTGAGATAAACAAGACTACTTTGACATAATGTAGTAAAGAATGAGTTTCTAAAGCGGAGTGAGTAGAGGGGATATTTAAGAAGTTGATACTGAAAAGAAAGCACTTACAGTCCTTGAATCAATCTTACTAGTCTGGAGTCCCAACTGTGGAAAAAGAGATAGCATGGAGAAGGATATATCTGAGGAGAATAAAATCAGTGAGAGGATGGGCAGGGACTGATGGCTGCTCCTGTGGGCAGTGCTGGTCCAAGAGCAGCACAGTGTAGGTATCAAGCCCTGGGTTTGGTGTTAGCAGAGGGAAATCTTCATGCAATGGACAGTCAGCCTAGGGAGCCTTTCCCCAGAGGTGTCACGAGCACAGCAGTTTTTATTGGTTCAGAAGGGAATGGGAGAAAGATCCAGTGAGGTTTATGAAAATGGTTGGATGCCATTAGAGTATAAGGGAGCTTAATCTGCTTTCCCTGCTCTATGTACTTTGCCCTTGGGATCTACCCAAGCCAGGTGAACTTTTGGCAGGGCCCAATATGACTCATGTTCTTGGAGACCTCAGTGTAAAGAACTGAAAATGCATAAGTTCAACGCATCTGCTTTGTGCTAGAAGCAAGTATTTCTTTTCCCATTTATCCCTCCCCATCTAGGAACGTGGGTCAAGGAAAAAAAATCAGTGGAAAATGTAATACTGGATCAACAGTACTCTCCAAAGGAATACTGAAGGCGGTGTGGCCTCCCAGGTTTGTCTAGTGTAAGTCTGCTGGCTCTCACCTACAGAACTGCTTGGTTGAGGCTACAGACTTGTACAGTGGGCTAAGGCTTCTGTCCCAAGCCAGCAGAATGCCTTGAAGCGTTAGTGAATAGAACAGAGCAGGCACGTGTTACTGGAACAGTGGCAACACATTTGGGCAGAAATTGTAATCTCAGGCAGTTTGCATACACCATCCCAGTGGGGTTATTCAGAAAAGGAAACATTCTTCCTTCCTCTTTATTGTCTATGCAGCCCTAATCCTGTTTTTCCACATAGTTCGTTTCAGGCCACAGCGTGGCTTAGGCAAAGGGGTGTCTGTGCTAAACCCTGGTCCTTTTAACGCTTCTCAGGGTGTATGTTTTCCGCTTTGCTGCTGCAGCACATGAAGCAGTGAGGTCCATTGCTCCAGGTTGTGCAGCTTCAGGTTGTTTTCTTTTCCTGGAGAACAATGTTGCTGTTTGCCACTGATTCTCTTACCTCCTGCCTGGCTCTGTAACCTTGCAGCACATGTTTTCCTGTGTTTGCTGCCCACTGGCACCTGGAAAGCAATTATCTATTTCTGTCCCCTGAGTGCCTACAAACCCTGTGTTTTCCTGTCTCACATGGTTGACTGTGTTTAAAAGAGAGTGCAGTGTCCATCATCAGATGTCAGCAGCATCTGCTGTCACCATGGCATCACCCCCTCTGGCAAGCAGCACCCTGCCAAGGAGCTGGCACTCACTGCATTCTGCATTCTCCCCATCTGCATGGACTCAATTAGCACCTCCCGCCCAAGTGGAACTGGCACGTGTCTTACTGTAGGCCAAGAGCCATCCAAACCCTGTGGGCTCACTCTGCTCCAAGGATGTGCAGCAGAGACAGCTTTTTTGAACAGGAACAGGATTCCTGCATAAGAAGGGCAGTGGAGCTTTCGGGTCTGGGACTCGCTTTTTAATTCCCTGTAGGTTGAGTTTGGTCTGACCTGTCTTTCTCTGGCTCTCTTTGGTATTAGTCAGTGCTGTGACAAAGGTCTGTACCAGCTCTTTTTCTCACCTCCGCAGAAGGCCTGATCTTCAAAATGGTTTTCCTATTTGGTTAGGCTATTTTGAAATCAAAGCATTTTAAAAAATCTTATTGCTAATAATGTATATACAGAAGAGTCTGTTTCTTCTGAGGAATATCCTCTGCTGAGGATGTGTGATGGCTTTTGTTGTTTCTGCCATGTCTGTGTTGCTATGCTGTGTCTCCCTGTGGCTGCTGTGATTGGAGAAGGCTGTGGAGCCAACTGCTTTAGCCCCTGTGTCCACATGTCCAAGTCACTCTGCCATCACTCTCCCCTTGCCTGTGTTTCTCAACACATCTTTCTGTGTCCCTAGACCCCAGATTTGGCCTCTAAGCAGAAGTGTTTGAACTTAGTACTGACCAGGGTTGCAGTGTGAGTTCAGTGAAACTGAGGCTGTTCTCTGGAAGCCCCTGCCCTGTCCCCATATGAACCATGCTGATCCCACCTGAAATGCCAAAGCTGCCAGCGAAAAGTGTAATGATCCTTCTGATGAGAAAGTCCGTAGACTCGAACCACAAACCACTTGAATGTCAGAGCCCAAACCCCAAGAAAGGGGCGTAAAATGATATCAACTTTGTATGATGCCCTTGAGTCTTCCCAGCCATTTCTGACTTTCTCAGAGAAAAGCCAAAGAAGAATGTGTCCTGCACATCACAGTCTGGCCCATAGGTTCAGCCATTTCAATGGTAGTGAAGTTTTCTCTGAAACATCTGGCAAAGACATTGGAAAATATTCTCTGAATGGTTTTTCCCTTTTGCTTACTCACATTTGGATGCTCAACAAGCATCCGCTCCATCTGAACAACAAAGGAGAGCACACAGAACATCTGTGATGCAGGGAAGGCTTTCTTCCTGCTTGCCTTTGAAGGCACCAACCAGCAGCTCTGCCCCTCGTTGGCCCTGCCAGAGGGAAAGTGTCCTGTTCCACACCACAGCAATCCCTCCTGGATTTCTGTAGGGAAGTGCATGGCTTACCTCAGTGCTCCTCCCTTCTCCAAAAATGTTATTATTTTGTCTGTTGTCAAAGATACCATTCGTTGATTGCCAATTTCTTTTGTTGAAACTAGTGCAGAGCCAATCATAAAAAATTGGACAGACTGTAGTAGAAGTATTATGTCTGATTGCCTTTCCTTTGGAATTAGTATTCTAGGAATCCTGATTTAGTGATTGTACTGTGCAGCCACTGAGGAGAAACTTTTAATGGGATAATATTGATCCAGTTGAAACCAGCAGAGCTTGCAGAGTATGAGTCATTAGGCAGTATTTGCAAGGGATAGCCTGAACACTTCTGTCATTCAGGCAATTCAGATCAGTCAGTTGGATTTCTGTATTGACTTTTTAAATTGTACTTGTATTAAACATCTATCTGGATTCTGGTATCGTAATAAATCTAGAGGACTCTAACGGATATTTAAAATGTGTGATGCATAGCAAAGTCTTGCCTTCCCCCTCAGTTATATGTAATATCTTTTGCGTACTTAGTAAATGTACCCTTAAGAGACTAGTTGCAGGCCAAATTTTTCCTGAGAGACTGTGAAAGGAATTAAGTGGAAGTATTATTCTGAATTGCAAAAAATAACCGGTTGATCAAAACAAACAAAAGTGACCATACTTTATCCTAAATGATTCACCAGTGCTAGTATAAACATTCAATATGCTAGGTGGAGCTAGTATGACATTTTTAAAGCAGCATTAGAGAAACCTAGTCCCTCTATAAAAAGGACATGTGTATATTTTAGATCACTCACTACTAAAATTAATTATAGGTTTCACCCCACCTGCCAAAGCTTCTTAGTCAGTTTCCTTCTAGCCCTGGTTCAGATAAACCTTTTTACTGCTCCTGGCTTAATGTGTTCAAGCTGAGTGCTCACAAAGCACCAGTGGGTGTCCTGGAAAGGGACAGGGACATAGCCTGTGGCCCTGGCCAGCTGGAAAGTGCTGGGCCAAACCCTCAGCCTGGGCTGGGGCAGCAGCTACGGCACCACAGCAGCCTGTGCCCAGGGAATGGAGACAGGGACACCCTGCACTGGGCAGCTGGGCTCCCTGACTCTTGCTTTGCTAAAATAGTGTGACAGGGGAGTGGAGCAGGAGGCAGGCCCTCCCAATAGATCGTGTGTGCAGAAGGGAACAGTGTTCTTCTCCCTGTGCCCCAGGAAGGCCCTTGAGTGCACACGAGCTCTTGGAGCTCCCAGGGAAAATGGAAAGTGCACAGAGCTATTCCCAGCTGCTCTGGCTCAGAGAAAGCCGAGGCAAAGCTTGCTGAGCCGTCTCAGAGCCAGGCTTTGACAGCTGCTGTGTGAGAAACCTCCTCAGCCCCACGGGCTACAGGAGGAGCAGGTCCCCCTTTGGCGACGTGATTTGTCAGCTGTGGTATCTTGCTCCTCTCTCACTTTCTCTGCTGGGGTTTCTGGACCTTGATGGTGAATCCTGGTTTAAATATCTGACTCTGTGCTCTGATATGGTCACGTGCTGGACACAGACATGGACAGGTCTGCAGCTGAGAAGCAGAGGGACACCACCAGCATGCAGGTTCCTGGTGGATTATGTGAAGACCCACTGCTTGCACAATCACCTACCAGCTCTCTGGTGTTAACATGGGTTCCATTTTCACAAGGTCCTCAGTGCCTATATGTGAGACCCTGTGTGTGGAGAGGTCTTGGAGCTGGTATTTTGGGCAGTGGATTCCCAGGGAAGGGATGCTATGCCTGGAGCAGCAGGGAGCAGCCTGGCAGAGGAAAGGTGGAGGTTGTGCTGTGGGCGCACATCAAGATAGTCTCCAGAGGTGAAGAGGAAGGTGAAGGAGTGAAGGCAGTGATCCAAGTGTGGGCTTGACAGGTCTCTTCCATGTTGCTCGGTGTGGACCTTTGAACGGAAACCAGATTTATCAGATTTTGGTAAATGTATGGGTTAGAATTCTTTTAAAATTGTTCCAAACCCATAAATAAGTAAAACAGGCATAAACAGAAATTTGAACTTGGATATAAACTTTTATGAAAAGGTTGATGATGGAAGAATTTCATTAGGAAGTAAGTCCCTAGAAGGAACATGAGGTGGGTAAAGGTTCCATAAAGCTTCCAATGACTTTGGTGCTAGTAGGCTCCCCCAGCTTTGTGGGTCCTGAGCCCATGCAGCTCTGAACTCTGCTGATGGCACATGAGCTCACCATTTGACACCAGCTGCAGTGTTTCTTCACAGTATTTCCACAATGTTTGTATCTCCCAGATGCCCACAGACCTTGGTCATCACGATTGCCTGGACAGACCTTTCTGGTTTTGGAGTTTGTGGTGTTGCACACAGACTCTGATGGGATCCATGTAGAATTGCTATTTTCCAAAGCACATGAATACATACCGTCGGCCCGGCCCGGCCCGCCCGCCACCGACGCCGCTGAGCGCACCCCGGCGCCGCCCGCCCATATATAAGCCTACGCCGTGAGGTCACCACGCCCACTCCCGGCTGTGGCCCCTCCCCTCCCCGGCCGGCTCCCTGCTGACCCTGGGCCTGGCACACATGGGGTGACGTAGCTGTGCCGGAGAGAGACGGGAGAATCAACCCCGTCCCTGCTGCAAACCAGGACACTCCCAAATGTGTATGTTTTAAAGGATGGGTTATGAGCTTAAATGGGTAGCTCGAAGTAATTTGTCATGAGGGAGAGGCAGAGGCAGAACTGATGTTTCTCAGCTTCCTGGTAGCAGTGAGTGTTACTTTCGTTTTTGCTCAGCAGAAGAGACATGGGCCCTAGAGCCGGGAAGTAAAGAGATCTAAAAGTAGCGTGTTCTTCATACAGCTTATCAGCCATTCACAGCACATATGGCCAGAAAGGAAGTTTAAATAATTCAATCTCAGTCCTTTATAATGCAGCTCAATTTAACCTAGTTATCCCTACAGTAAAACTATTAGCTTCCTGAAATACTTCCAGTTGCAGTTTCCTGC
This sequence comes from Thinocorus orbignyianus, assembly GCA_013400375.1. Lineage (NCBI taxonomy): Eukaryota > Metazoa > Chordata > Aves > Ciconiiformes > Thinocoridae > Thinocorus > Thinocorus orbignyianus. Next base: position 90,830 of record VXBW01002728.1, on the reverse strand, counting down.
ACCAAGAAACAGAGGATCCTCTGCTTGCACTGTGGGGTTTGCATTCTTATTTAATCAAACTTGCTGCACCTGACTCTCAGGAGAGTTTGTCTCTCAGTTCTCAGGTAGTCACCTTTGCCACACTTTGCTACAGCCTGTTTTCCATTTGGTTGTTCCCTTTGTAACAGGTACTTCACTGAACCAGTAAGAAGTACCACCACTGCTGAATGATGCCTTTTCTTCTTTGATAACTCAATTTGACAGTCTTGCATGACATCGTGGTCTCTAAACTGGAGACACAAAGATTTGATGGACAGACCACTTGGTGGATAATGAACTGGCTGGATGGCTGCACTCGAAGGGTTCTGGTCAATGGCTCAATGTTCAAGTGGAAGCCAGTAATGAGTAGTGTTCCTCAGAGGTCAGTACTGGGACCAGTGCTGTTCAGCATCTTTGTCAGAGACGTGGAATATGGGATTGAGTGCACCCTCAGCAAATTTGCCAATGACACCAAGCTGTGTGGCAGAGTCAACACACTGAAGGGAAGGGATGCCATCCAGAGGGATCTAAACAGGCTTTAGAGGTGGGGTCGTGCAAACCTCATGAAGCTCAACCAAGCCAAGTGCAGAGTCCTGCACCTGGGGCATGGCAACCCCTGGCACAGTTACAGGTTGAGTGGAGAATGGCCGGAGAGCAGGCCTGAGGAGAAGGACTTGGGAGTGCTGGTGGATGAGAAGCCTGACACGAGTTGTCAACATGTGCTGGCATCCCAGAAAGCCAATCACATCCTGGGCTGCATCAAAAGAAGTATTGCCAGCAGGGTGAGAGGGGGTAATTCTGCCCCTCTGCTCTGGTGAGACCCCACCTGGAGTACCATGTCCAGTTTTGGAGTCCTCAGCACAGGAAGGACATGGACCTGTTGGAATGTGTCCAGAGGAGGGCCACAAAAATGATCAGAGGTCTGGAGCACCTCTCCTATGAGGACAGGCTGAGAGAGTTGGGGTTGTTCAGCCTGGAGGAGAGAAGAAATGTTTCGTTTTTCATACACACTTGACAATTTCAGAGAAATCAGGACTGACTTCTCAAAAATAGTTCAGGAAGGAAACGTCAATAAAGGTGAAACCAGCGAGCGTGTTAAAGGCAGCTGCGGGACTTTCTAATCCCCAGGTTGTCCAAACATGCCATTTTGATTCTGTGCCAACAGATTCATTGAATTCTGCAAACCCTTCTCACAGTGAAAATACTTCCGTTTCTGCATCACAGATACAGGGAGGGTTGTGAAATTCTAATTTCTAAATACAATAGAATTTAAACACATATAAGCATAACATAAATAGTGATTAAAAAAAAAGAAAGGGCAAAGCAGTGCTGACATTTTAAAGATACACAAACTAATATATAAAATACCTGCTTCTGAACAGTTCAGGTCACGGGAGAATTTTGTCTTGCAAACGTGGTGTTTGAAAGGGCATTTCAGTCTCTGAAGCCCCTGACTTTTCCCTCTAGTAAAGTCCTGTTCTGATCCACATGCATCCCCGTGGGGAAACATTGCAGACAGGTCCTGTGATGTTTCCCAGTGAGGAGCTGTAGCCTTGCAAAGGAGCTTGGGTGCTAAGGCTTTTTTTGAAGTTCTGAAGTTTTCCCATTGTAAATAAACCTCAGGATTGTCAGCTCACCATGCTGATACACATGCAAGTGTTCAAACCTGTGTATGCTTTAGTTGCTCCTCTTGTTAGCTTTTCTGGGAGTTTCCAAGAAAATGCTACATTCAGCTACAGTGCCATTACTAAGAATTGAGGTCTGGGTTGGAGGGGTTCTTTAAAGGCCATCTAGTCCAACACCCCCTGCCATGGGTAGGTACATCTTAGACGAGATCAGGTTGCTCAGAACCCTGTCCAACCTGGCCTGAAATTATGCGTTTTTTAAACATGGGGGCGCAAAGTTTCCCTTTTCCCAGTCACCAGGGACCTCAGGTGGATCTGCCATCTCTGTAGTATTCCTGTGTCCCTGAGGGTAGTTTCCCAGGGGGTCCTATTGACTGACTCTTTGAGGAGCTGGAAGTTTGCTTTCCTGAAATTCAGGGTCCTGAATTTACTCTTCACTTGCCCAATATCCCTCAAGGCTGTGAACTCCCACCAGTGAATAATCACCGCAGCCTAGGCTGCCTCCAGCCTTGACGTCACTGCTTAGTTCACTTGCGTTGGTCACCAACAGCTCCAGTATTGCATCTCCACTGGCAGGGCTGTCTCTTCTTTTTATTAAGAAGTTATCCTCAATATGCTCCAAAGTCTCCTGGATTGCCTCCTTGCTACTTTTCCAGCAGATGTTGGGGTGGTTGAAGTCCCCCAACAGGATGAGAATCTATGAGTATGATGCTTCCTAGAACTGGAATGAGAAGGCTTCATCAACAGACTTTCTTCAATCAGGTGGTTTGTAGTGGATGCCAACCACAAGGTTCCCTGCGTTGCCTTGCTCTCTTATTCTTACCCATTAACTTTCAATCTGTGTGTTGCTATTCTTTAGAGACAGCTCTTCACATTCTATCTGTTTCTTGATACAGAGGACAACACCTCCACTCTTCCTTCCTTACCTGTCTCTACTGAAGAGCCTGTAGTCATTGAAAGCCACACTCCAGCCATGGGATTTGTCCCATCAAGTTTTGGTAATGGCAACTAGGATGTAGTACCAGCACAGTGGTTTCCAGCTCCTTCTGTTTGTTATCCATGCTGCATTGGTGTAGAAGGCACTTCAACTGGGCTGTTGCCTGTGTCACCTTCTTAGTGGAACACACATTAACTCCTTTGAAGTGTTTCACTGGTGTTTCTCTCTTGACTCCTATTACCCCAGGAGGCCCTGGTTTATCTCTGTAAGACTTCAAGTGTGCTGCAGTGTAGCCAGCATATCTCAAAGCAACAACCTGTGGGCCCTCACTGGCACCCCCATTCCTCTAGCCTTGGCATCTCCTCCCACAGCTTGTTACAGGCAAGCCTGGTATTGTTCTCCTCCAGTCCAGTTTAAAGCTCTGCCAATGAGACCTGAAGTCTCTTTTGGCCCGCCTTGGACTATGTGCTGTGGCTTTATCGTGACCTACATGGAAGAGCAGCAGTTGGTAATAGTCTGAACGGCATACCAGGCTAGGATGTTCCCTAGTGATGTCCCTTATGGGGGCTCCAGTAAGGCAACAGACTTCGCTGAGAAGAGGGTCTGGACAGCATGTTCTGGCCACTGTTCCCCTTAGAAGGGAGACACCTACAAATATAACCTATCTTTTCTTCCTTGAGGAGGTGATTGTGATATGGGGTGGACCTTTCTGACTTTGGCAACACCTCTCAGCCATTGTTGATATCATCCATTCACTGGCCTTTCGTGTCCAGAGCTTTGTACCTGTTGCATAGGTTGTACTTCTTATTTTATCCCTCAAGGCTCTGTCATCTGCTATTGCACTTGACCCACTCTCCAACCCTCCATTCTGGCTGGAATCCCCTTACTAGCAACCTAACCTTCCTGAACTGTAGACACATATGGGTTTGTGGTGAGTGCTCAATATCTGGTTGACTGGAAGGGTTTGATGAGAAAAGCTGAGGAGTAGTCGGTGGTACAAAAGGTTTGGGAGCTGCTCTGGGAGGCAGCCTGGAGAAGAGTAAGTGCAGGGAACCCAAGAATGAAGGCTTGGCATATCCATAGCTGTTTGGCATCATCTCACCATTTGACAAGGTGTTTTTTTCTTGAAAGAAATTTTCAGTTCATGATCTGCACAAGGGCTATTCACTAAACTGAGTACAGCTCTTACTACATATTCTAAAAGTGGATGTGAGGCTCATGAGGGACATTGTCCCTGACGGTCACTTACACGCAGTGTCCTGTCTCCTTCTAGGTCTGCTTTTGCCATTGTTATATGCAAGAGTTCAGGTACGTGCCCGTGGCAGTGTACATGGTGCTCTGACGCAGTTGCTTCAGTGCATGAAGTTCACGAGTGAAAATCCGGCCCCCCCCATCACCCTCCAGAAGTCTGAAATAATTGTGCTAACATCGATTTTTAGTACAGAAGCCCTTTCCTCCCACTTCTAAGGATTTTCTTACACATCACCTGAAAGATGTGTGAATTGTTTACTTCCCTGTTACAAACCAATTATGATCACGTGCAACTTGGCAACAGCACATTCCCTAAAAACTGGACAGACTCTTGGAAGATAAATTAGCCTTCACGTGCCATATGAGTGCAGTGGAAGAATAATTATAAAGGGAGGTGAAACGTTGAATTATGAGCATAGGGCAGGATACTTTTATCACATGGAGAAGACTGAGGTCAGGATTCCAGGATCTGAGGGCAGAGAGAGCCACAGTGTTGTGCAGGACCCGTGCGAGTGAGTTACTGTGTACAGTTTCATCCTGCCAGACCTCTGTCTGTTTGCCCCTGCCTGTTTCAGTTGTTTTTCTTTTTTTCTAAAGGAGCCATTTAAACTAGTGTTGTTATTTCTTACACAGTCCCAGTAGGGCTGACACGCTGGCTGCTCTCCAATGTGCCCACTGTCTCATGGAGAGTTGCTGGTTTTCCATGCCGGGCGTATCCTTCAATGTGGACACATCCACCACCTGAAGAGTTGAAGTTTCAAAACAGTTTGCAGTTTTCATTATTATTCCTGGGGTTTAGGGTAGGAATATAATGTAAAGGATGTTTGTAGAAGTTTTGAATAATTGTAGTTAGTTTTCTGACTTCCAAGGTTTTCTCTTTTAAAACTACTATAATGGCAGCTGTGCTTTTTTTTTAGGTTTACATCTATTGATTATGTGTTTAAAGCCTTTGAAGAGGGTTGTTTCTCAGTGTTTTCCTTTTTGTGAAGAGCTGTATGCCCTAATCGGCACGCATATTTTTGGTGGAATATACAGTTTAGTGCAATTACAATGTGAATTTTGGGTTTCACAGTGGTTTGTAGACATCTTTAATGGTTCAGCTTTCTATAGTATGACACTTCATAGCATGATGTCTTCCGTACAGTGAGATCTTTTTTCAAAAGAAGTATCGCATTGCCCTGAATCAAAGAGATGATGGAATTGCTGCAGGTAAGTGTGGCCCACTTATTCCCTCACACCGTGCATCACTCTCAGTGACCAGGAAGAAGTGACCCCGCCAGCCCGGGGCTTTCACACCAAACCATTCCACTACATACCATGAAATAACTCAAATCAGACTTGATCATACTAATTTAATAGGCAGTTCTGTCCCCTGAATTTAATTTTGATTGATCAGTCAGGTCTTGCACTTTAAAAAAATAGTAGTGCCTGTACATAGAATATTTCTATGCAATATGCTGTAGGGAACTGCTACATTTCAGGACAGATACTTGTACTGATGTGATGGCAGTCACGGCGCTGTGTTTGCATACTAATTAGAGGACTTCATGAAGCATTATACTTGAGAAATCCTCAGTAGAACAAATTTGATCTTTGATGCTCAGAGGGGAAACTTCAGGAGTATAAAGCCTTCAGTGCCTCTGCTGACATTTTGATTACTACTTATATACGTTCTGTAGGTCTGGTGTCAAAAACATTTTTTAAGACATGTGATGCTTAAAAAAGACAAATTTGAACTAATTCACTGTAGTGTTTTTCCACAAAGCTGCATGGCCTGGAAGCAGTGAAATTTGCATTGCACTCATTGAGTGATCACATTTTAATGCTCCTCTGTACAGGCAAGCAGGGATTTATTATGCTGTGATGCACACTGGCATCAGCAGTAATTCTTCATTGGTTCTGCATTAATAATGTAAAGTCTGTACCTTTTCTTTTAAGCTCTTTTTCAGAAAAGCCTGAAGTTAAACTATGCTTAACTTACAGCTTCTTTCCCATAGTAATTAATTTCATTCCTGTGTGATAGGGCTAAAATACTCATGCCACTAATAGCTTCCCTTGATGGCACTGAGGGCAGGAATTGCTCAGGTTAATTCTGGTGCCTTCGGTTGGCCTGGAGAATCAAAAGTGTGACCATGATGCTGTGTGACACAAAGCGTTTTAGTGAGTTCCAGGGCTTCACACAACTCCTTCTTTCTCAGAACAGTGTGTTGTGTGTGGCAGCCATCACTACTGAGAAAGGAGTAGAGATGTTTACTAGAGTAAATTCCCTCTTTAACAGACTCTAGAAGGTGTTTCAGGTGTCAATGGTTTGGAGGGCAGGGGGGAAGAAGCTTGATGTGGGCTGGAGTTACTGGCACTGTTCTTGTTGAATCCCAGTTGTGACATACTGAAGGACAAGCTGGTGTCCCAAGGCATACAGAAGAGGTCTCTGGGAGAAGCAGAGGGAGAACATGTGGCTTTTGGCTGGTGCACAACCCGCTGGCCACAGCCATGGGGCAGGAGGCAGGTGGGTGTACCACCAGCAGTCAGTCTGAGACCTGCCAAACTCATCACAGCTCTAGCATGTGTGTCATGTGGAATTTCAGTGTCTCAAAGCTCCTGGCACTGACAAGACCTGCAGAAGAGACGTCCTTTTTGGGTAACACCAGGGTGTGAAAAGGTCCCTGCTGCAGATGTAGCCCTGGCCAGCATCTCTGTCCAGAGCAGTGCCACTAACCAGCCCAGGAGAGAGGCATCGTGCCCCTGAGGTGCACCAGGACCTCCTCCTTGCCTGCTACGGACGAATACTGGGCCTGTGTGTGGGCTAAGGCCCAGCGGTGGCCAGGTTGCCCAATGTCTGGCTGGGCTGCTGGCCCAGGGGTCAGCCATGGGCATAAGCATTTGGGCTCGGGGACAGGGACTTGATTTGGGGTCTGGGGGATGTGAGAGTTACGACACCTAGACCTTGATGAAGGGTCTCCCTGCTCACTGCCCTTTTGGCTCCTGGCTCCTGGTTGCTGTCTGTGCCCTAGGCCAGACTGCCAGGGCTTCTGCAGCAGAGTGAGACCCTGGGGCCGCAGGCGCCTGCATCTCTGACAGGCACAGGCGAGCAATGTGCCTTTAAGACGAGCAGGAAAGAAATAGTATCTCCCTCCCTCCTGTTAATTGTAGCATGTTTTTCAGCCATGCTTTCCAGTCACATTCGCAGGCTGAGGAGGGAGCCGTGCTGGAGCTGCCGGCTGAGAGCCTGCATACCCACCGGTGACAGGCAGCGCTGGTGGCCGGGGAGCTCTGTGCCAGGAGCAGGAGCCGTGCAAGCCTGAGTTTTGGTGACACTGCCGGGCTCACTGCGCCACCTGCAACCCTTACCTCCTCGTCTGCCTGGCCCTGGCTTCCAGCCTCGGTCCAGCGCTGGCCAGCCCACCCCAGTGGCCCGGGCAGCAGATTTGCCGGTAGCCAGGGAGCTGCGGTGCATGGTGCCTGGCCGGGGATGCCGCCGGCTCCCCCAGCACAAAGTGACTGCAACTAACTCCAGGTTGGAACTACTTCTCGGAGGATGCCCTGCAAGTCTCCAGTTGCTGCTCTCTGGCCTCCCCGCGGAATATTTGGAGTTGCTCACCTGCCTCTGCTGAGGGGGGCCAGAGGCGTAGGCCTCCAGAGGGTTAAGAGCATCTGCCTTTACGCCAAGTGCTGGAGCAGGAAATAATCTGCAGAGATACATGTGCAGCAATTCACCGGCTGCTGCTCTGCCAGGCTGCTGCTGCTGCAGTCCGGGCTGGGAGAGGAGCCGTGCTGCTGACAGAAGATGCTGTCGTGGTGTGTCCGGAGTGGCAGGCATGGCTGCAGAGCCCCAGCGCCCTGAGCTCCAGCCAAGAGGAATTATGGTGACTTGCTGGCTTTGTTGGCTCGCTCAGGTAGGTGCTGCTGCCTGTGTAATATGCCATGATCTCTGCTGGGGGGATGCAGTCCTCAGCCTGGGCTGTAAAATTAAAAAAAAAAAATCTTTCAGTGGGAACAGGGTTTAATTTGTAGGGGTTTTATGCCAGGCAGAAGTATGTACGTGTGTGTTTTGTGTGTGCAGCAGGGAGGAGAAACTGAAGGATACCTTAGTGGTACCTTTCATGCCTGGCAATAAAGTTGTTTCACCTAATTGGAATAAACTTGCCTTGGTCTCTGTGGAAGCTTTTGCTCCCCCCTGTCACACGACCTTTCAGAGGGGCTGGCTGTAGTGTGCTGGGTTCCGCTTTGCCTCAGGAACAGGGACACAGTGCGCTCTACAGGTCCCTTCATTCTGCTTCCCCGGACCTGGGGAGGACAGAGGACACCCACACGGAGACAGAAAATGCTGCTGACAGGGAGGTGGTGTGTTTTGGAGGATTGAAATTACACTGAAAGGAAGAAGAGAAGTGCTTTTCCCCAAGCAAGAAGTAATTTTAAGGTCCTAAAGGTTGATCTTGGTGCTTGGAAGCAGAGAAAGACATTTGTTTCAGAAGCAGCGTGGGTATGAGTGGGTTTTGTGTTTTGCTTTCTCAGCTCTGCGGAGAGGAGTTTTGTTCATATCTGCTAACTGCTTTATGACCTGCAACCTTTGCTTGAGGATTTTTTTCCTCCAAAACCTGGGAGAGAAAAACTACCAGTGCTATCAGATTTCCTTAGACTTGTTTAAGAAGGCACCTTCTTGGGAAATCCCTACCAAAATTGGCAGCAGCTGATCCAGTTCCTTTCTCATCTGTGAAGTGTGCATTTTTGGTGTGTCTTGAGACCCCCAGTGGGAGCTTTGCTCTGTAAAGGTTAAGCTGAAGGGGAAGTTTTCAAACATTTTCCCTGGAAAAGCAGGGCGTTGGGCATTGGATACTGGTGTGATTTGGTTCTCCTGGTTGACCTACATACGTGTGTTTGTGTGTTGGCTCCCGAGCAGGTGAGCACAGGCTCCTGGTTGTGTAGAATGGCTACGTGCTGCCTGGATTACCTGCTTGGATCATGCGGACAGAGTAGCCATGTTTCTGGCATTGCAGAGCTATTGGGAGAGCACAGTCAAAGGTGCTATTGATGTATAACAGCTTCAGAAGGATTTCTGTGGCATCCTGGCAGAACAAATGTGCCACTGATAAACATGCTCTTTGGGGAAAAGAGCAGGGCTGTTGCCTGCACTGCAAATCTTTTTAGTCACTTTTGTTTTCTTTGGTCAGGGCTTCCTTACTGGAGCATGTTGCTTCCCGAGTATTTTGGTCAGAGCATTTCTGATGAATCCTCCTCAGCCTCCCCAGGGATGTTGTGCCGTGTTTGACTCAGGAATGATGCATCTTGTAAGGAAGGCTAGAGAAGAATCCCCCTTGTTAGCTATAGTTTGGGCCGAAATGCCGGCAAGAACAGGTTTAGTTTTTGGCAAGAGCAGGACACTTTTGTCTCCTCTGGGATTCCACGAAGCAGACCTCTGCTGCTCTGCAGGAACTCTGTGTTAGAGGTGAAGGAGCCAGAATGGGGCTGTGGACCCAATGCTGTGTATGAATGGAGAAGCCATGATCCTCACTGAGGACGGGGTCTGTAGTGGTGACCGTGTAGAGAGGAGAGTCCTCTCTGACTCACGTGTGGGGCAGAGCTGGGCAGCAGTGCTCCATAGCAACATTCCTTTCTCTCACAGAGGAGGAAAATCTCCTGGCTTTGCCCACAGAGATGAAAACACAAATATGCAACCACCCAGTGGAGTTTCACCAGTGCAATACCAGTGTAAGGTCATCAAAATGACTTCTCTCTGGGAGAGTGTTTATAAAAGATGGTGAGTATTAAATAACCCAACTGCCTGTGCAAGAAACAGTAGAAAAAGTATATGGTAGTCATCCCATTTACTGCTATTTGCACAGAGGCAGAATGGTGATTGGAACTGACTGAATTAAGGTAAAGTTCTTCTCACAAATATGCTTTCAAAATTGAAAATTAATTTGGTGCTTGTTAGCCAGCAAGTGTTTTTGTCGTCTTTGTGCCCCTATTCCAGCAGATGAATTTTTCAAAAAGTACTTCTGTGAAAACAGCCAAACATTGGCACGTGCTGAGGTATGCTGTGCTCAGAAGAGGTGGGTAGGAATATGTGCCATACAGCCATATTTCTGATTATGTGGAAGTCAAGAGCTGTTTGCTAGAGTTAATAATGGCAATTCTTAAAATGGTAATTTATTAGATTGGGGTTGGCCAGTGTGCATGTCCCATGCGCTCTGCTGTGCTGTCCTCTGATGACTGTCACACAACTGCCCGCTCCACTGCATGGGGCAGGGGCTCCTTGCCTCCCTGGGGCCTCTGCTGCAGGATGAAGCTACGCTCAGCATCCATCTGGGTCCGCTGGTGACCTGGCAGCTGCAGCAATGTTGACATCACAGTGGGGTTTCCATTGGGTGCTGCATCGGGGAGCCACATGGGAACCACCAGCCATTGGGTGCTGCTCGGTAGTCACAGTAGGTGGGGAACAGACAAGGGCAAAGGGTGTAAATTGCATCTTCAAGAACGATTTGCCAGGTAGTGGTTTCCCTGGTTTCTGTGAGGACTTAAATATCATGAGTTGCCTGCAGTCATCCAGCCACCATTGGGTTTTTATGCTCTGGATGCTGCCTGTAAACCAGCTACAGGTGATCGAGGTCTGTGGCGCAGAAACTGTTGCATCGGAGATAAAACTGCCTTTCTGATAGTGTCTGGAATGCCTTTAAGAAAATGTGCTGCTGCATTTGAAATCTGTCTGGCTTTGTACCACTTATAAAATGCATTCACAGTAGGTGGTGGCATCAGCTTCCTCTTACTGAATGCAGATTTTTATATTATGCAAAAGGTTTTCTCACTTTACTGCATTTAGATGATGGCTGGAGATACCATTCTTGGTAGATAAAAAATTGAGTCTGACTTTAGAGGTGAATTCAAAGAGCAATTTCTATTTAATATATATAGCAGCAAATAGGAACAAAGCTTCTTAGAGATTACTTTAATGATGAATCATTATATGGCTCTCACCAGTCTGAAAGGCAATAAAAGTCAAAATGGAGTGCTAGGATTTAGTTGCTTAGAGAATGCACATAAAGAGACCTGTATTGCAGAGAGGATTTTTCTAGCACATCAAAGTAAAAATGTTTTGAGGTGCAAAAGTATCAAGTGACTTTCCACCCCAAAGACAGGAGGCAGCTGCTACTTATTGTTTATTGTTCTAGAAAGTTATTTTATTTGGTTGTTAGTCACTCTTAAAATTCATTTATTTTTGTTTTAAACACCGACTGATTCCTTCCCCCCACCCTAGCCCTGTTTCAGGTCAGATGCTGTCATAATACTTTTTCTTTTGAATGTTATAATTTTTATTACTAATCCTAATTAAATGTTGTAACTTTGGAAAATCAGATTAATTTGAACCATCAGCCCAAAGCAAATGCTGTAATTTTTGGAGATCATAAAATGTTCAAGGGGTCGATTTGACTATGGAGCTGCGGTGGGATGTGTACACGGGTCCTGCTGCCTCTGTCCAGGTGACAGGGGTTGTATGTGTAAGGCAGTGTGAATGGAAATACGTTCTTCAGCTGTCGCATGGCACTTTCTAACCATAAGTCGACAAACACTAGAGAAATTATATCGCTGAAACACTCTTTCCTCGCTAGAAATACAGTATGAATTCTCTGGTTTCTCTACAATAAACGAAAGGGCAGATAAAACTAGGAAATTGTTGCACACCAAAATTGCACTTGGTGAATCAGGGAACCCCAATGTTTCCACCCTTGTTGTTGTTTTTTGCAGATATTAGGTTTTTTGGTTCCAACTCAAGCAGTGGTAAAGTTGGTCTCCCTGCTCTGTCCCAGCTTTATTTCTGAGCTGGTGACATTGGGGAAGATTTCACGGGTCGTTATGGACATAATTACCTGGCACCAAGAGACAAAAAGGCTTTAATGTGACACTGCAAACATTGACATCAGAGTTCAGTGTTCAGACTTTCTTCACAACAGACGAAAAGGCACTCTTAAAGCCTCTACCCCTGCTTACTTAAGGGGTCTGCAATGAAGTGAGATGAATTCCAGGCTAGAAATGCCCTGCCTTCTCTGCTCATACAGACAGCTCAGGGAGGGGGGCTCAGCACTGGATGGGATGAAGCCCACCAAGGTTTCCATGGTTTCAGTCCTCCTGCCAACTGCTTGGCTGCACCTGGGCTGCCCCAGGCTCCTCTGGGGACTCTGGTGGAATGAGAGACATGGTGGAGGATCCGACTGCAGGTTTGACTCTGCCTCGCTGAGCCCAAGTCGCTTGGTCAGTCTGTGCTATGGAGCGTGGCTGTGAAACGTGTGCTCCTGTTTGCCTCTGCACATCCCAATAGCAGGTGCCCCTCATGATTCTGCTCACTATGACCTGCTGCTGCTACTTAATTGTAAATAGAATCTTTTTGATGGATACTACAAGTCATGCTTTTCTCCCCTGTTAAATAGCAATAAAACCTTCCAGACTTCTGCGTTCCAGAGTTTAGAGACTGATGTGGATGATACGTGTTTGTGCCAGTGGGCTTTGTGGATCTTCTGCTCCTGCCTGCTTCCTCACCACCTTTGCTTTATGCAGGGAGTGACCATTGCAGAGAGAAGGCTGGTAGTGTGAGATTCGCCCCATAAAACATTTTATATTCGAGATTTACCCAGCAGACTCATTTCAACCAAAATTCAAGAGTGTGTTTTCATTCCAAGACTTGCAGCGATTGACCACAAATGCCTAAATCCATTCTTTTTCAGCATACACACTTCAGAAGCTCTGGGCAGACATGTATGACTTCATAACAGCTGTTACTTGCAAAGGAAAAAAATAAAAAAGATTGGAGAAGCATATTAATTATCCACAGTTTAATGTGTATAGTGGTTTGCAAACAGTTATTGTGAACATTGTTATCTGAAAGACTGTAATTTTAATGGTTCTAATGGGGGCTATTGTAGGTCTACTGAAACTCATACAGTTATGGTTTAATTTTGATATATGCTCTATTTGGAAAAGTCTGCATTTTTAGATTTTATGATTCCTGGTATTATGTCCTTAACTTTTGACAATGAAATCATAGTTGAAAGCTGGAATGAATGTGAATATATCTATATCAAAGAGGTCTCTTGCCTCGATAACTTACCTATTCTTAAATGGTAATCACCACCTTATTTGTTTTCTAAAATTGTGTACAAATATAAAACCTTGTGTAAACATGTAAGTCTGAGCATTGTGCTGTGAATATGGGAAATACTGTCCAGCAGTCCTCAGTTCTTTGAGACACGTGTTTGTGAGGATCATTTTGTTTAACCTCCTGATAATACAGGCTATAGAAAATTTCATCCAGCAATGTCTCCCTGCCTTTCAGAAGCATATTCAGTCTTACTTAAAGAGTGCAGATAACTGGGACTCAAAGGTGTCCTGAGGGTAGTTGTTTCAATGAGTAATTATTTCCAGTGATTTTAAAAATAATTCATCCAATCTGAGTTTATTTCCTTATTCCGTATGTTGAATCTTCTTCCTTTATCTGCTTAGTTAAGGAGTCTGCTAGTCATGGAAATAATTTCCCATGATGTACGTAAATAATTGTTCAGCCTTCTATTTGATAAAGTGATCATATCATTTTAACTTTTTCCACACAATCTATATTCAGGCCCTCAAATCCTATGCATTTCTCTCCCAGTTTGTCAACATCTTTCTGAGCTGTGGACATCAGAGGTGGGATAGTAGATTCTGGGACAGCAGAACTCCATATTCTACTAATATTCTCACTAACACTGTGTGGAGGAACACATCACCTTTCTAACCCTGGACAGAATTGCCTCTCTTCAGACATTCAAGTGTGTCGTTAGATCCTGCAGACCTCGTGTTCCAGTTATCTGCCCTAGCTCTCATCTATATTTTTAAGTCTCTGATTTCCAACTTACAGTTCACCCTCCTGTCAGTGGGGTAGATCATTCACCGTTGCATTCGTTGGTACTAGGCAAGTTAGACCTATGTTTTCCTGCATTAGTCTTTGATCTTTGACAGAGCCAGGCACATGAAGGGTACTAAGCTGCTTGGCCATGGCAATATTCATCACTTCAGCCAGTTCTGAGTTGCCTTGGGTTGAGAAACTTGTCTCTGCAGGCCCAGTTAAAAGCACTTCTATTCACTGATTGTTCCTAACTAAAATTATTTTTTTATTATTATTGGCGATTTTTGAAGTGTTCTGTAGTAATTTTGTGTAATTAAATTCTCATAGTAAGTATGTGATGTGTCACTGAGCTGTTTGCAAGAAACATCACGCAATGCTGGCACAGCGGCTATTCCCCCTCCCACCAGCCCCGGCTATTTTATAAAGAGTATTAAATATTAAAAATCACCCCAGACTTGTCCAAGAGGGCTGACTGATGTTCCCAGCACATGCAGACACACAGTTACCTGCAGTCACAGCCATCTCTGCTCCTTTCTGCTTATTGATGGCCATTGGATAATGTCCTGAGTCTGAGCAGAATTCTATTCCTGCTGAGGTATTTGTAGAACGCCCATGACAAAGATAAAGCAAATTACAAATATGGTGTGTGATCTGTTTCCCTATAGTTTTTGTCATTTTTGTAATTTTTGGGTTTCCTGCTGATGTTTAATTTAATTACTTTTCATCCCCTAGGAGTTAATTCCCATAGCAATTGCTCTGTGATGTTGCTCTGGGGCTCATATACAGGCTGGGCATCCATCTGGTCCTCTTACAATTGCTGGAGTAATATATCCCTTCGTGGTCTGTCAAAAGCTCTCCTGTTCAGCTCCTCCCCTCACACTGCTGGCATCTGGGCCTTTTGCTTAATTTAATTGTCTTTTTGCCATTACTCTTCCCTTGAGGTACTTCCCTTCCAGCAGGGATGTGGAATTAAACCTTTCCTGTTCCCATTGCTGTGATGTTGCTTTTTATTTCCTGTCCCCTCAGTGTTTCCTTTAGTATTATTTATTCATTTAGCACCCCTTGATCTTATGTCTTAGACTCTATGATTCCACCTTGATTACTTTTTTCTCTCTTTTTGCCATCTTCCTTTTTTCACAGTTTTTTCTTGAACAGTCCATTTGTTTCTTTGACATAACAATTACTGACAGCCTGGTATCCTGTCTCCAACAGTGGCAAATAGCAGATGCTGTGAGAATAATATAAGAAACAGGGTGAGAATGTAATAACCCTAATATCTCCTGCCAGCAGTGATCAGTATCATGTGCACCTGACTGTTGTGAATGTGTTTAGGCACAGCTCAGAAGGGGATATAATGCCTAAAACCATGTGGGTGAGGAAAGGACAGTTTTACAAGACGCCAAATTCTCCTGCATTGCAACCTCCTCTCCCCTCCCCTCCCTCTCCTCTCCGCTCCACTCCTGGCTTGGGGTGGTTCCATACTTGCTTCTGAGCCAGTCCTCGGGTTCTGCAAGGCTCCTTGCACCTGAGTGAGTCAGAGCTTCTGTCTTTCCCCCTTGGAGGCTCCTTGAGAAGATGACTGCAGTGTGGCAAGATGGAGGAAGAAGTCCTTGCATTTGGTTACAAGCTCAAATATCATCTCACTGCCCAACAGATTCCTCCAGCTTTCAGTTCTGGCTAGTTGTAACACAAGCTGACATAGCTGAAAGTGTGATGTTGCAAAAAATTTTGTAAAGACCATGGCCACAGAGGGGAGGGAGAGACCCAAACCAGTATCCCTCACCTCTGGAGAGGTGACAGGCATCTGTCCTGCCCAGGAGCACCACCAGCATTCACACAAAGTGGGCAGGCAGCACGGGCTGGCCTGGCTGCACTGCTGCTCCCCTCCTCAGGGGCGGGGAGATGCAGGGCCTCACATGTGGCACATGGTGGGCTGCCAGGGTTACCAGGATGGGGACTTTTCTGTGGTGTGACACTGAGGCGCGTTACAGGAACAAAGGTTTTAGGAGGATGTATGTGAGGGTCTGTGGGGATTTTTCTGTCTGCATCTTCATGGTTACTTTGGGGTTCATTCTTTATTTTCAGTTTATTTGTTTTCTGAAATCTTCTCCAGTATTCGTTTAAATCTGAAACAAGTTCTAAACAGTGGGAAGCAAGTAGAAAAATATATTTTCATTTAAAAAATGCTATGTTTGAAGTTGCATTTAAAAATATCCCCATTAACAAGTAGAATGTATTATCCCGGACACTGAGTAGCTAACTCAGAGAAGTGATGTTGCAGGCATTAGACCTGTAATTACTATTTCTTTAGTTCTAAGCTGAACTGAAGCTTGCTCTGTTACCGTCACTGCTCTAGCAGCCAGCTCACTTACAGGAGTCTGATTTATCCTCAGCTGATGGTCAGCCTTACTGATAGAAGGATTTTATTTCAGAGTCATATTTTATTCATGTGATATATATTATTTTACGGTTGTTACTTTGTTCATTACTATCTGCAAAATTTTTGGAGAATTCCTTGGAACTTCCTTAGGATGACATACAAAAGACCAGTGGTTAGACAGAGGTGCTTCATTGACATGACAGGCCTTCAGTACCCAGCTCTTCAAGGTTTGACCTCACCAGTAAGAATAAGAGTTCTTCTGTTCATGTAGAGGAGTCCCCAGGTACCTCCAGCTCTAAGGGCTCCAGTGCATGCCATGGGATTGTTGAATAAGACAGGGCATTGTTCTTTCTTGCTGTTCCCCTTCTCTCCCTGCAGCAGAAGAGCCATAGGAGCTCTGCCGTAGCCCTTGCCAAGGCTTGAGGGGATGGCGAACAGCACGGAGTGGAGCACACACTGTGCCTTTCCTTATGGAGCTCTCCAACTTTGTGCAAAGTTGTGTGTGCTAGAGCTCAGGAGTCTGTGCATATGTAAATGTGTTTGTTATAAATTCAGGGCAGAAACACCCATAATTCCTTTGATGACAAAAGGAACTGCATCTAGAGACTCAGGGTAGAATTATGCCTACCGATATATGTTTTATTCCTGTATAAATCACCTGTAAGTATAGCACACTATTCATCTAGCTAGTGACAGTGTTATTTGGTACGTATAGATACGAGACAGTCACAAAGTAATAAAGGACTGCCTGAGAAGAAAACACAAACTAAAACTCTTAGGTATAATGATAATTTAAATAACATACGTGCTCCATTGGGGCTGTAGAATATTTCTCTTAGAAGTCTTAATAATATTCAAGCTTTGGATGCTTAAAAGTTAGTTTTCTTCAAAATGAAGATACCAAGAACATTTTGACTTATTTTTAGGTTGGATTGATTCATTCTGTTTTTAGAAGAATGCTTTGTGGGTGTCTTAGCATTAGGCCCCACCGTGGCCTGTCCCATCCCGGTAAGTGCGTGCCCTGCTGGCAGGCTGGCTCAGGGCACTGGCAGCTCTCAAGTGTGGCTGATGAGCAAGGGCGTGTTATGCAGATATTACTTTAATGATTTTAGTGCTGATAGAGTGCATCAAAAAGTGTGTAACTCCTGCTGAAAGCTGAATAAAAATAAATGTTGCAAAAAGAAATCTCCTAACTTTCTATTAAACCAAATCATAAATATGCCAAAGGGTAATAGAAAGGCATTCTACCTCTGTGTGTGTGTGTGTGAATTATTGATTACCCCTGTTCTTCATTTTCCTAAAGGTTATTCACTGGTTGTGTGGACATGATACTGTAAAATCCTTTTCTGAAGTGATAACCCTGTGCTACTTGCAAACAAGGTTTGGTTAGATTGGAGTCATTGCTGCATCTTGTCATGGTACAAATACTTAAACAAGCAAGTCATACTGACTTTAAGTATACCTATGTATGTATTAAAAGATAAGCATGCATTTTTTAACGTTTTAAGTATTAGAACGTGTATTAGAGCATAGTCGTGACAAAGGACTGCTGTATTAACAGTACCAGCTCATGGGAGCAGTAGAGGAGGTTCCCTTTTCAACTTGAGAAGCAGCATTTTTTCCCAAGCCGAGATGAAATATTTTCTTCTGTGGTGAGCCCTCAAACTAACAGATGCATTAAGTGGAGATTTAAACTTTGTCCGTGGCTGCTGCTGACTGTAGATTTTGTGATAGTTGTCTTTGTTTCGTCAACTTGTGTTGCAGAGTTTGTGTAGATTTAGTCTGTCAAAGTAGACTGCAGGAGTTTGGCCCATCTTGGGCCTTCAGTTAATTTTCTGAAGAGTTGGAGGGGATGAGGTATGGTTCTCCCCTGGTTCTTTCAGTAGTGGCAGGGCAGTGCTGTGTCTTCCTGAAGCACCTTAGTGAGACAACCCATACAATGGGAAGGAGAAGGTGTGGGTATGAGCTAATTATGCAGATCTGGGAGAAGAGATGCCCAGGAGAGCAAGTTTCCTGCCTGCTCACTGAAGCAGATGCTCTGCCCATTCACAGGGATCCCCTCTGCTACTGTTTGGGCTGCTTGGGCTCACCTGACTCATTCTCTATCCCTCTTCACCTCTCAGAAAATACAATTTCAAATGCCACAGGTTGGTTTTTTTTAATATCCGCCTTAGAGGAAAAAGGCAACTTGCAGCAATGTTTTCATTGTCCTGCTGTGTAAACTGTTCAGTACATGCACATGGTGCTTGGTGGGGTGAGAGGCCGTTCTGCCATAGTCCCGGACTATAAGAAGACCCCTGGGCGTGGATAAGCAGTCTAAGGAGGATTCTTCCTGTTTTCTCACTGGAATTATTTTTGGATTTCTTCTTTCAACCTGACATTTTTGTCTATCCAAACTATAGGGGGTTGTTTCTACAGTAGGCTGCTTAGGATTGCCACTCTTCCTGAGGGCACAAAGCATTTGACAGCATTACTATTTTCAATTTTGAAATAGACTGTTTGATGTTTAGGGTATTTTCACATTTTTGATATCACTGTTTTTACATTATATTAAGAAAGTTCATACTTCACGGATGCATGCACAGTTCAGCACATTGACATCTAAGTGTTGCATAGTGACTTGCAAGCAGTGTGAAGTGACTGCGCTGATCTAACGCAGTGTTTATTGCTCCCATAGTACTAGCATTTCAGGGGTGGGGGGACGACTTTTATTTCCTGCCATGCAGCTGATTTTGCTGGTGGCAAGTCTTGAGTGGCTCTGTGTATTTCCCTTGAGTCTGCTGCCTGTCAGATGCACACGTGTTGAATGCTGAATGAACTTTCCTGACCATTACAGCCAGTGAAGCCCATTACAAATGTCCCTTGACTGTAACACTGCCGTATGTAAAATAGCACAACAGAGAACAGAGCCAAGACCTGTGCCTATCACAGCAACTTGTAATCCCTTTAATGCTCATGGATTTTGATTTCCTGAGTCCCTCCTGTGAGGGCTGAAGCTGGAAGGGGCAAAGTGACTTGCCATAGGTGTGAGACAAACAAACATTTTAGTTTTTGTGCAATGCTTCCCAGCATCCCTGTCCTGTGCTGTCCAAAGGACCTTTTGCTAAGGCTTTCCAGCTTGCTCCTTATGTAGCTTTACTGCTCTGTTTTTCATAAAGTTGTGGCTGAAGGAAGAACTAAATCCGGAATCCAAATGAAAGTCTCTCAGTATATGTGTATTAAAAGAAATAAGCCTCAACCTCTTCTTACTCTGAGAACCGTGTTGCCCAGCAGCTGTATTACCCCTCTCCTGCATGGGCTGTGTCCTGGACCACGGATTCCAGGAGATAACTTTGATCAGGAGATGACTATCAGCCACAGCACTGCCCTGAGCCATGGTGGATTCAGAAAGAGTTTGTAAGTGGGTTTACAGTGTTATCTTACATTGATGCAGAAGACTGCATCTCCAAGTAACAAGCTTGCTAGAAACACTTTGTGAATAATAATTATAGAGGTGTATTCACCTCTGATTCTTGTTTTGAGATTTCTGGGAGGAAGGCTGTGCATGCTGAGACAGAATTTTCTCTTTCACTTTGTGTTGCTCAGGGACTTCTTTTTTTTCTTTTTTTTTTTTTCTTTTTCTTTTTTTTTGCTTCTGACTGTTTGAGGAAAAAAGAGAAAAATACTTAAATCGAACACTAGACTTCCTAATAGCATGAGGAGCTGGATGTATATTGCAATGGCAGCGGTTTCTTTGAGGATGGGTAGCTGAGAGATCAAGCTTGAAAATCTTGATATAATTTTCTGATAGTTCAGTTTTGTCAGGATGATAGACTGTTGAGTGGAGAGGAGATAGAAGAAAAGAGTGAGGCCTCCTATTTTATTTTATTTATTTTAGAGATGATAGGAAGAGGTAGCTCCCTTTGGACAAGAGGCCCTGTTATCCTCCTCTTGTTTTGCACAAATACAGATGCTGAGTCTGGAAATGATGAAGATCCAAGGACAAACAGTTGCCTGGAATTGTCACTCCCATCTTTTTTAATAGCTGTTGCTGTGATGCACTGTAGAAATCCATTGCAATGGCAGTGTTGGGGTGTATGTAATTCTGGAAATGCATTAGGTTTTTTATGACTTCTGAGGCCAAACTCTCTGTTTGTTAACAGTTCTTTGGCTGCCAGGAAAGGTTTTGAGAGTACTCAGAGTTTACAGATTCTGTAATCTTTTTCCCAGTGTTCAGGGCCAGTACTGCTCATGGCAGAGCTGTGCAAAGGATTGATTTTTTGGATTATATGGTTTGTTTCTGTGCAATCTCTGAGGCTCCTCATAGAATCTAAAATCTTCAGATTAAATATTTTTCCAAATTAGTAACTTTTATGTGGATGGTTATTGCAGGTAAGGAGGGAAGGATTTTAAACAGCAAAATTGTATGTAGATTTAGTGAATAAAAGCTACACAGTATTTATGTAGCAGCTACATCCTGTTAAATGCCTTTGTATATCATATGCAACAGCACCTCTCCAAATGCTGGTTAGTGTTTCACTGGGACTGCAGTGGTTGAGGTGGACTGTGGGTCCCAAGCTACTGAATGGTTCCTTAAATCAAGACACTGAGTCTTTCAGAATAAATATTTTACTGCTCAGGTTTACACTGTGTGATTATTAACAGCACTGAATAAATGTGTGAAATCCAAGAAGCTGTGTGCTGTGTCGTGCCCAGAAAGGTCCCTGGAAGTTGTGAAAACGGTGTTGATGATCAGCGAGTGGTGAGGTGCTCAGGAGCTGCAGTCTCCTACAAACTAAGGAGAGGGACTGACCCTCTAGCACGGGAACATGTTCCGTCTGCCAGAGATAAAGGGAGAAATATCTCTCTGACTTACTGAAAATGCCCCTCAGAACAGCTCTATCCTACTCTACCCTACATTTAAAATAAAGATGATAACTTTTTTTCTTGTCTTCTGATTGCACTCAGTGAAATGCGCAAATGCTGGCAGGATAGGACTGAAAATAATGTACTGAACGTGCAATAGTCTTTTCTTCTGAGAGGCTTTATTTTATGATTTAATTACTGCATGACAAGGGCTTATCTGTGCCCATAATAAGGCGGCAATTTAATTGAATTCTCAATTTTATAGGCAGGATCTAAATAAGAATTACTAGAAGTTGTTTCTCATAATGCTGACAATTCTCCTTTCATAACACTTATTTATAGGCATTTCATGGCTCACACAGACGTGTGTACAGTAATAGTACATATTTATAGACTAAGTCTATAGTTTAAGGCAAATAAGCAGGCCTTGCATTTAGAAGAATATTTTCCCGCATAAGGACTCTGATTTTAAATAGTGAGGATAATGGTGTTTTTGGTGTCTTTGCTATGTGAGGAGTATATGTGTATGACTCATAGTGTCATAAATACTACAGCTATTACAGTGAACATCCAAGTGAAATTACACAAAATTATATATTTGCCAGGGTTCTTTTCTCTAATGGCCAAACTTCAAAATAGAAAGCTTTATTATGCATTTTGATGCATTTGAACTACTAAATGTTCTTGCTGGCCCACTAGACAGTTTAATAGGGCTCCTGAACATCATCAATAATTCATGCGTCTCTTAAACAAGGATGCGGTACTTGTTCTACTATAATATGAGCATATGAGATTGTAAGATGCTATGGGATGCTCTGGGACATACTCAGTGCTGGTCCTTGACCTTACAGAGGTGTGATGTTCTTGGCTTTGAACCCCTGTGGGTGGTGCTCCCAAACAAGGAACTCCTTTGTTGCTTTTTTGCTGACAGGAGGAGGATTGTTGGCCAAGCATGTGGTGACCTCCCCTCAGTGTGACCTGTCTGATGTAAATGGTGTAAAACAGCCCCAGTGTATGTGGCTGTCAGTATCAGCAGGAACAAAGATGGGGAAGTGATGGTGCAGGTGAGAGGCGTGGAGGAAGCCTGGTCTGGGGTGTGGGAGGGTGCAGCATCAGCAGAAGAGGAGCTGGGCATTAAACTGGAGTGCACTGCTCCAGTTCAAGACAGAACTCAAAGTCCAGTGATTATTTTAGGATATGAGAACTGATGTTTATGAAGAAAGCTAATGGGATGTAGTTTTTTTTCCCTTTGAAGTATGTTTCTGACTTTATTGTTTTTATTCTGTGACATCCCTTGTTATGCTAAATACTGTACTCAGATAGAAGGTTTTAGAATCAAAGAAGATGTGAAGGGCCAAAGGTGAGTACAAGGAAGGCTATCCCCAAGGGTCTGGCCTCTTGACATGCCGCAGGGAGTCCTGCTGGCAGCGTTTGCTGTCTTTGATCTTATTTTACCATTGGAGAACTGAGGCATGCAAGGCCTTGAGGCATGTTTTGTCCAGGATGATCATCTCAGCAGAGCTGGGGTATGACTGCAGGTTTCTTGGATAGCAGTCCTGCCTTTTCCTCCTATAACCTTCATCCTTTAGACTCATCACATTCAAGCCATGCTTATTTATCTGTACCAATAGGGCATGAAGTTACAAAGAGCTCAGAAATTAAGGGTGTAGTGTCTTCCACAAGTATTCCTGAAAAACTGTTAACAGTCTTATTTTTGAGTAAGAGTTTGTTGCACAAATTCCAGTAAATCATCGGACAAATGCAAGAAAGCAGCACATATAACCATTCAAGGTAGAGTTTTGCTGTAGGTGGAGTAGGTGCAAAGTCAAAACCTCCTTCTTCCTATTTGAACTCACTGTTCTTTATCGGTCATCTAAGAATACTCTCGTGCTGACTTCCTGAGTTCTGTATTTGTTACCTGGATAAGGGCCAGATCGTTGTCCATCGTTGTTCAGGATGCAGAAGAGTGTGAAGAACTGCATGGCTACGCTGCTTTCAGGAGTTAAGCTACAATCCCCAAGCAACCGTGAGCTGTATTGATTTGAAAATAGCTTTTTTGCAGCTAGCTGAAGGGCTGGTGATGCAGCACAGTGTCTCACTCTGCCAGTGTGATGTCTGTGTTCAGTGGGCGGAGGAGCAGCAAGAGTCTGTTCAGCTCAGTCCCATCCTGACATTGCTTAGGGCTGGGGAGACGCAGCTTCACCAACACAGTTTGCTGTGTTCCTTATGCGTTAGGCACAGGGTTTTGAGCAAAAACAGGATGGAGCTCCCGTTTTTCCATCCAGACTGCAGTGAGGTTAGTCCTAACAAAGTGCAGCTCATTCTGGAAATAGTTTTCAGGTGGTGGGTACGTTTGAAAAGAAAGGTGATGGTTCTCCACTTGCTTTTGGCTGTAATGATGGCGCTAAGACTTCAACATTTCTCTCTTAGCTGCTGCAGTTCAGTGATCTTTCCCCCTCGCTGGAGTGCTTGGGCTGAGATGAGAATTCTGGCTCTGTGGCAAAGGAAGAAATGATGGAAATGGCTGGCGGTGACTCCCAGCCACCTCATGCTTGTGCCCCAGAGTGGTCACTGGTAAGGAAGGGCTGGTTGTTCCATCCCAAGGGTTCTGTACTTCCTTGTCTGGGACACGCAGCCTGAGCAAACCCATATTCTCATCAGCCTGTCAGCAGGGCACAGGAGATCACAGCTCATGTACCACGCAGGACAGCGTTCCTCAAACAGAAGCTGGAAATCCAAGCATTTGAATCTGCAGATCAAAGCTTGTTTCTGAGATGTCTGAATCTGACATGAAAGAGCCGTGGTTTCCCACTGGTTGTGGCTGAGTTTTGAGCAGTGCTGCCTCTGCTGCCTGTTACATGTTGGGAGCTGCAGCTTCTACAGTGATAGATTGTTGTGTTGCTCTTGCCCAAACTGCCCAGCAGCAGTGAAGTAACTCTGAAACGTGACAGGATGATACCATTTCATAAGGAATTATTTTATCCCTATTTTACTCTCTCAATGCTGTGACAAATGCTGGAGTCCCTCCAGACTGCCAGTGGGCTACAGCCTGGGACCCTCTTTTCAAATCTGTTTTCTGCTTTATATCTTAGTGTCATGTTTATTTCCATGGAAACTCCCCAACCTAACTCCAATTATAAGACTTTCAGGTGCATAAACAATGCTGTCATTAAATAGCATTCTCTGCTCTGGATGGTTGCTCATTGTGTGTCCTACCAGGCAGGCAGTGTGGTGGCAGGAGAGGCTGCATGGCCACCAAACCTTGCTGAGAGCTTTGGCAGAGATGGTGGAGCCAACAGTTTCACCCTGGAGAGGAGTTTCCTTTGCCTGGTGTTCCTTACAGCTGCTGTTCCCATGACAATTCAGTCTATAGGGAAGAAGGGATATTTTGCCATTTTCAAAAAGAT
This sequence comes from Thinocorus orbignyianus, assembly GCA_013400375.1. Lineage (NCBI taxonomy): Eukaryota > Metazoa > Chordata > Aves > Ciconiiformes > Thinocoridae > Thinocorus > Thinocorus orbignyianus. Next base: position 66,496 of record VXBW01002728.1, on the reverse strand, counting down.
GGACTTGGGTTACACGTGAAAACCTGTCTGCAAAGTTCATCTTGAAAATAACAGATTTACAACAGTAGTACAAAAGTTAAACAGAAAATATGTTATTTCCAGGAAAAATGGATTAACCACAAAGTATACAAGAGTGAGGTATCACTTCTATCACTGAGCATGGAAATATGCCCGGGAGATACCCAGGCAATTTTTGTGTCTCTGGTGCTGTGGTGAATAAGAATGGTTGATTAGTATTAATATTTCCCATCCTGCTTGCGCCCTGGCTTAAGGTAAACTGTTCATCTTCTCCTTTCTCTCCTACCCCTACTGTGGTCATGGAGGGAAAACATCAGTAACAGAAAAAAGCTTACTTTAATGACATAGAGACAAGACTACTGTGCCTGAAGGAATAGTTTTTCTCTTCCCATCTTTGTGAAGCTTCACAGATACTGGTATGTTAGTAACCACTTCTAGTAAATACCACATTAGCAAGGACAAAGACACAGTGCCTAAGAGAATTTGCAGCCCTTTAAGAAAGGGCCATTAGACTGTGAGATAAAATGTGTCTCTGCATCTCTCTAAAAATAAGATATTTGCATCTGTGCAAGGACTTCAATTTTGGTAGCCAAAAATAATCTAGGCATCTTCATTGTAATTATTAAGAATTACTAACTCACACAATTACTGCTTTGAGAGAAATGTGAATGTACACGGTATTTCAGAGAACATGGAGAAGTGAAGAATTTATTGCTATTTAAAAGCTGGAGGAGTTTACTTGTTTGCTGGCAAATAGTACAGAAATTCAAGAATTGCCAGGCTGGAGAAGGCTTCAGGCCCTTGTTGGTGTCTCTGCTCTGACAGATGCTAAGGTCAGATGTTGTAGAAAACAGGAGAAGCCTTTTCTTCGGAGAGGTGGGATAATTTCTTCAGCCAGTGAAAGCCAGTAGGTGGAAGAGGGAAGACAGTAGGAACACAGAACGGGTATTACCACAGAATGGGTATTACTTTTCTTATAACATTTTTTTTTCTTTTACATGGTTATCACTTTACATCTGAAAAACCTTAAAAGAAAATCATCAATTTGGAAAGTGGGCAGTGGCGAACGCTGTTTCACATAAATCAGCAGCTACTCTGGTTTATGAACAGCACATTTTGGTGGTCAGAAGCTTGTTTCTACGTTTCCAGTAGAGGACTTACCTTAAGGCCCCTGAATCTGAGGAGCTGGGGGTTCATTATTTATTGATCTGGTGTTGGATCATGTTTAAATAGCAGGATTGGGCCCCAGGGTCTGCAGCCAGGGTTTCTGCAAGTGTGGAGAGGAGTGTTTGAGTGATGGATTTGCTGAGTATCATCTTAAATGATGCAAGAACAGTAACCTTTTCTGGAACTATTGCAAAACACCCACAAGTCTATATCTTAGAACTGTCTTTGCATACCAGGTAAAACTATGTTCCATTTTTGTTCTGTAACACTGTAGCTGTGTATGGTTGCTCTGTAACAGGATGGCACCTTCCCACTCAGCGGTTGCAGATCAGCATTCTTCTGTGTCCTCTCTGTAGCATGTCAGGTTTTTGAGTTGACTTTTTGTTTTTCATTAACTTATTGCATTGACAAAAAAAGATGAGATTGGAGGTACTTTTTGAGTGAACACTGCCAGAACTAGTAAAATAGGGCTGTACTAACAGGCACAGGTATTCTCTGTCAACTTGGAGGCATCAGCTCCCTCTTCCAATGGCTTCTTTCATCAGTTGGGCTGGGACTGCTCCAGCTGTGCCCTGGTGCAGACCACCCTTTGGCCATCATTTTGGCCTTGGTAAGTATTTCCTGCTGCAGAATGCTATTGGAATAAGCTCTTAACACGCCTGTCTTCTGGTCCTTGGAAGGCCCCATTTTTTGCAGCACATTTTCTTTTGAAATCTGTTTGAAAGCCTGTTGTAGTCAGTGTGGTCTCCTTTGCATCCTAACGCTGTTGAATCAATGGCCGAGCATTTGGGAACAGAGAACATTGCCTGCATCAGCAGGGTGGGAGGCTTCCAGCCCAGAGCACCCTGATGCTGGAAGGGATGGGGGCCACCTGTGAGCTATGGCTTCATGCCACCCAGCATTTCCTTGGAGGTACCTGGGGGACACATGGTGTCTTGCTCCCCTACACCCTGCCTGTGGGATGGCTGCCACGCCATCAGCCCTGCGCTAACGGTAACACAGTTTAAAAGGGGTTATAGCAATTTGTAGGGTGTTCAGAAAAGTTCTGCATAAATGACTGGATGTCTGTAAAAACTGCATTTTTAATGAGAGACTCAGTCTAGTTAAAATAAGATGAAGAGGATACTTATCAGAATGGTACAAATGCTACGGCAGAAGATTTTTGGTTACAGGAGGCTTTTTAAACTAACAGGCGAAAGTGGAACAGTATAAAGCAGTGAATGGAAGCTAAAATTAGACTAATACATGTTGGAAGAAGCACAACCCTAAAGAATCTTACCTAAGAACAGAGTGGATCTGTATCACTAGAAGTTTTTACGAATATACCAGCTTTGAAGGTCAGCACATTCCTGACTCCCGGGGTAGCTGCAGGAGACTCTGGTTCAAGATTTCTGAGTTATATTCTGTGCAAAACCACATTAAATGTTTAGAGTCTCTACTCTTGACCTTACAGTCCAAGCATTTGGCGGTCACTGACTTGAGTGAGCTTTGCAGAAAATTCTTTCAAAGTCACAATTAGGTGCTAATTCCCATGAGGATCCAGACTCCATTGCTCAGGATTTCTCTGGGACACAATGATTTTAAAAGGGTTCTTTTCCTTTGCTTGTTTGATTTAATATTTTTGTTAATGTCCATTATTTTAAACTGATATTTCTTACCGTATCTTTTTGCTGGAGCAGCTTTTAAATATAACAATTTTAACTATATATATAAAATTAACTTGCTGGTGCTTGTGAATGTTTTGTCCCAAGAGCAAAATCTCTAGCTAAATATTCGGGGCAAGAAGTGAAACTGTCTTTAAAAAAAGCTCTTTGAAAGGCACATATTAAATAAGTGTAGAAAAAAAGGATAGGTGAAGAATTTTTTTTTCTTTCACAACTTTAGGCTGCAGCGATCTTAGATGTTGCTCACAGATTTTGTAGGTATAAAATTAACAGAAATATTGTTTTTTCCCTCAGATTTTGCTTTCTTTTAAAAGACTGCTATCAGATTTACAGGTTACTAATTAATTGCAAATAGACTTTTGTACTAAGATCACAGCTTGAAAATTACAGCATCTGGGGTTTTTTATACAGCATTTATTATGGTATGACTGAATAAATGTTCTATGCATGGATGTCCTTTGAGTAGCACTCTCCCTGTTTCAGTTCCGTCAGTACCACGCTCAGCTGAAAGCACCTTCCATGGAAGTGTCTTGTTCCAAGTCCACACAGACAGGTCACCACCCCTGACCATGTGGCACCAGTTCAAGTCCTGCATCTTCCTTCACTGTTCATAAATTATATGCTTTGGAAAGCAGAAAGTGAATTTGACTTTGAAATACAATGTTCTCAATGCAGACTTGCCTTGGGAAGCTGTAAGCTATGTTCTTGCCCTGGACGTTTTTGGATTCACCAAAAAGCTTCAGTAGAAGCAAAGGACGTGGGTCAGTGTGACAGTGTCACAAAATCCAAATGGATGACATTTTAATGCCAAACAGAAATGTAGTTCTGGAAAATAATAATAACAGTACTTTGCTCAATGGCTTGAAAAGATTTCATTTTCATTATTAAAGCTTTAGGATGTCCTTCTGTGTTTGATGCTCTTAGTATTGCAGAGCAATGTTTTTAACGATAATAAAGTCTGTTGAAGTACAGCATATGGGTAATCTAAGAGTAAGAATCATATAAATTTAAGTAAACTCGCTTAATGTGTCCCCTCCCCCTGGAAAAAAAATAATGCAGTAAGCAGAGAATGAGACAGAATGAAGCAGCAAAGCAGCTCATCAGTTACCGAAACCACACCGTGCAGTCAACCACACCAGTCTTGGCAGAGAAACTGCCCAGAGGTGCGTCTGGAGGATGGAGTGGATGCAGTCCAAAAAGGTGAGTGGGAATAAATGAGTCTGTGCATTTAGAAGAAAATGTCAAGCGGAATAAAATCTTAAATTATTACTATTGTTATTATTGTTGTTGTTATCATTATCGTTATCATTATTATTATTTTATTTTTGTTGTTAAAGTTGCACACTATATAATGTAAAGCATAAATACAGGCACTGGGTTATCAGGAACGTCCCTGCAGCCTGAGCAACAGAGTGGTGCCTGGGAGTGTTCCTCTGCCCTGGTGCTGCTGGTGAACCAGAACCGCTGTAACTTTATTAGGGGTGGTCAGTTATTCCCCTTTCCACTTTCCATCCTTATACTTGCCATTCTGTTTGGATAAAACGTGCCCTCCCCTTCAGAAATGTTTACCTTGTCTTCTCTCGTAGCAGTTCTCACTCCTGTGGGTTTTTCTTCAGTATTTGTTGCAGGTGCACTTTACAGATTGTGCTGTTTGGGAATTCTTTTGAGACCAAAGAGCTCTTTCTAAGTCATACGTGCAGGTAGTGTGCTAAAATCTTGGAAGTTGCTTTTTTCCTAAGATTTCAGTAGGTAATGGTCGCTTTTGTAAAGATAAACAGCTGTTTCTCTGTGTCTAAAATCAGATTTTTTCAAGATTTGTATAGTTTAAAATCTAAAGCATCTAAAATACTGAATTTTGATATGTTGTTTGTGGGGGTTTTTCTTCACAAAATTATACTTTTTTTGGTACTTTACAAAGCTGTCTTAGCTTTCTGGGAAAACAACATTTGTGTGCCTAGAATTGACAGTATGTGATTCCTGGCAATTTTCGGCTCCACTTCAAGCAGAAATCCTTTTGATTTGCAGTGCTAATGGAGGGCTGGATGGTGCTTCGTCCCTAGGGTTGTCTGTATTGCAGACACCATGCAAACATTTATTTAGTTTAGTGCTAACATGAGTGTATTGTCTTTTTGCTAGATTTTTTGTATACATTTTGTAAGCAAAACATCTGTCTAAAGTCCTTGCTGCAAGAGAGAGCGAGATAATTTCCCCTGGCTTGTGCCATTTGCTATTCTCCCATTGTATGTCCCGTTCTTCCCAAGTCACAGCTTCCACTTGTCCTTCTGTTGCACTTTTCTCCGGGTCCAGGCGGCATTTCTGAGCCCACAGAGTTGGTGCAGGTGCTGGCGTTGGCTGCTGCTTTATTGAAGGGACTCTAACACTGAGTCCATTTCTGCTGCTGAAAAATGAACACCTTCCTGCTGCCATGCAAAGGGATGGTTTGCCTTGTTCCTGAAAGTACAGAATGCAGAGATTGGACCCCTCACTTTGGGCTGAAATTTGTGGTGCTGAGTATACTTCTAGTTCAAGCAGTGGATTTTGCAATTGGAAAAAGACAGGCTTCTTGATTATGAAGAATTATTAATTACGATTAATTGTTAAAGATATCTCTATTCCTTTATTTCAAAAGCCTTTTTATTATAACAAAAAGTTTTTCCGGTGACTAGCGTGTGGTGTTATAATCATCACACTGTGTGTGACACTGTTGGGCTTGTGTGTCTATAATTTTTCAGAAGCAGGTAAGAGTCAATGTTCAAATGGGCATTTCCTATAAACATAAATAAATAAAAAACCCTGAAGAGGGCAGTCCCAGGCAGTAAAATCCAGCCCTTAATCTGAAGTCCTTGCAGAGTGAAGAAAAGTGTGATTTCTCAAATCATTACGGTTTTGCTGGTGTCTTGTTTTATTCTCACTGAGTTGTTCTTTAACTATCTAATCTCTCAAATAATTCCTTACATTGATTTGAATGGATCATCTGCTGTCTCGGAATACAACTGCTGACATGCAGTGTGAGGCGTAATGCTGCTATTTATTTTTTATTCCACCTGTAAGTAACACATACCAAACCTTCTTGTGACCAGCTGAATTTCTGACTATTTGCTGAGCCCTGGCTGTGGCCTGAGGTGCAGGCACTGTCCACCGTGGGAGTCGAGTGCTGTCGCTCCCTGCTTGCAAAAACTTGCCAAGGATGTGAAATAACTGAAATAATTTCTGAGGTTTTGAGACTATTTATAACTGCAAAAAGAGGTGCTTTTTAGAGACAAAAATTGCATTAAATGTCTCCTGTCAAAATCTCACTCATCAATGTCAAATTCTCCTGACATTGACAAAATAGCTATTTCTGCATGGAAAATGTGACAAAGCCAAGTTTTGAATTCGCTGTTGACTTTTGTATGGAATTAGCTCATTTCTCTGTGAAGGTGTTAATTTTAAGGTAACAACTCTAAAATGGGTGGCGCTTCTCTTCAAAGTACTCTTGATGTTGAATTTTTGTTAAAACTGTAGTTTACATCTCAGAGGAGGCAGGAGGGGAGCAGTGCGTAGCAAACTGTCCAGCCCAGTATATGAGTCAGTAAATTCACAGTGTTTTCCATAGCTCTGACCCTGGAGCCCCATTGGTGCAGCAGAGGGGAAGAGCTGCTGCTGTGTGCTCTGTGTGAGGAGTGAAGGAAATTTGTCGTGAGAATGATGCTCAGTACAGGATCTATTTGTACTTGAAAGACTGTCTGAAGTCTCATGAAAACTTTCATTTGTCTTGCTCGAGGGTAGGGGAGAATAAATGTGGAGGACAGTGGAAACCAAGTACATATGAATGTTTTGTGGATGTGGTTGAACTCTGCTGTGATATTGATAAAAAAATAAAAATGTAGGTTATAATCCTGATGGACAGTAAATTACAGGCAGTTATTTGTTTCTGAGCCCAACCGCTTTTGCATTTCATTTCATATCCTAAGGGGACATCTCTACATCCGATCAAAAATATTCAGAAGCTAATGGGCCTTCATCTGCAAGATCATTTCCTTTTAAATCGCATACCAAAAGCTGCCCCTTTGGGATGTGACATCCTCAGCTTCTGTCTTGGACATCACTATGGGGATAGGTCCAGGCCCAGGTTCTTGGAGAAAGAAATACCTGAGAACCTGCACCTCTTTGTGCTCTGCTTCCTCCCTGCCGTGCTGGCATCAGGCTGCTGTTCCTATGGACAGGAGCTGAGGAGGGGGCTCTCCTGTCTCCTGCACTCACTCTCTGGCTGATCTTTATTCTTCCTTTGCAGACACTTGGCTTTGCTTGCTTGTTTCAGAGCTCCTATTAGGAAGTCTGCTTTATTTGTATATATGTTTTGGGGTTGTTTTTTGTTTGTTTGTTTTTTTAAATGCAGGCATTTCAATGTATGCTAGTGATATTCTGGTCTCTCTCTTTTGGCAGAAAACCCCCCCTTTCATTAGTATTTGTCAGGGAGATGAGGAAGGCAGAAGGATGAGAAGGGTGGCTAAATATCCACTCTTCTCCCCAGGAGTTGTGCATACTGATTGGGCTCTGCAGTCATCTGTGTCATATGCTGCTGGCTCCAACTAAAGCTGTTGGTATGGTCCTGGGCCACCAAAACCCACCAAGGATCACATTTGTAGTGCAGGGGTGATTTTAAAAGCTGTGACCCCAACCATCTTGAGAAGGCCTGGTGAAGGGCAGTTATGCTTTGGTGACTAAGATGGCTCATCGGGTCCTTCACTGGGTGAGCAGAGGAGAATGGAGTGGGAAGGTGGTGGAGGATCATCAAAAAGGATGCTGCAAACACAGCATTAGCTGGTTCCAGAAGGAGGTACATGGCAATGAATTCCTGGAGAGTAGGTTTGATAAACATCTTGAATTCTCCTGGATTTGACTGCAAGCTGGTGGTATTTAAGTATATCACTGGCAGGTTCAAGCGAAGGTTTGTCCCTTAGCCAGGCTGTTGTATGGATATTTGTATTTTGTGGTTATCAGTGGGAAGAAGGCAAAGCAAGCAGATACTGACAAATTACACAGGCAGTAGTGCGTGATGACATTTCTCATTCATGGTGGAGGCAGATGGAATGTCTGCAGAGATGTAATTGATGTCCTCCTTAAATATTTTTAATAAAATAATGACTTGATGGCTTCAAAACAACCAGTTCCTTGCTCTGATTCCATGTGGCAATGCAGAAACCAGGGCATTTCCAGCATAAAAGATGGCATACAAGTTTTGCAGTGCCAAGGTTTAGTGTAAATAGCTGTAAATAGCATAGAAAAACAACAGGCTTCTTAGCGTGTGAATTAAGATGCAAATCTTCTTTCTGTACATTATCCATTCCTTGTTGATTAATTCATTTTATATGAAGAAATCCAATATCAGAACACTGAATCCCAGTAGTAATAAATCTGGTACAGATATATATATATCTAACATCAGCCTCAGAGCCACCTGTAGATTTTTTAATGCTCTAATAAAAGCAACTTTAAAAAAGAGGAAAAGACAAATCCTATAATCCTTCATTCATCTTGAAGTGAAATCTTCTGTACTGTGTGTGAGACAGGTGGTCCACCCTCACTGAAGCTTCATGTGCCCCAAAGGAGGCAGCGCGGAATAAATATTTGTAGTTGGCAGTGAGTCCTACTGGTGCGCACACATCCGATGCTGGCACTTTTCCCACTTGTTTGAAAACTTTGGCGCAGCATGGGTCCCATGTGCCTGGCTTAAATATCCCCCAAGAACCATACAAACTCTCAGTTGAGGTCCCTAGTGCCACTCTCTAGGTTTAAGTCTTCCCCCCAGTTGTGGTCCTTGAGCCACTGCAGGCATTTGTAAGCCACAAATGCAGACCCCGTGGTCATTTCTTTAGCAAAGTGACTGGCTTGATTGGAAGGTGGAGCTCCCATATATGAGACATATGACAGGCAATCCCTTGGCTGTCTTTTGCTGTGTCACAGTGCCTTCCCACTCACTCTTACCACACGGCGAGGCTAGCATAGCCATCCCACAAGATCTGAGTTAGTTGCCCAAGGCTGTGCAGCAGGACCACGTGGAGAACTGCCCTTGGTGTCTTCCATGGCTGTTGAGGTGGTGCTGGGCAGTAGATACAGCTCTTCCTGCAGCAGGACTGCTTGGTGCCACACCAGCACTGACTCTGTGGCTCATTGCCCCCACAGCAGCTGGGATTGGGGCATGGTGGGCTCACAGCTGGCTTTGCATTGGGTTATTGGGAAGTAAGGATGTGAGAACAAGGAGTTCATATTCCTAACCTTTGTGTTCTGCTGTATTTTTTTTAGACTCTGGAAAGAGTGTAACCACACTAGGAACAATTTACCTGTTCAGACAGATTGTGTGTCAGATGGTTTTAAAAGATAGAGAAATGACTTTTTGTCCCTTGTGTGCAGCGGATATTCCATTTGTGGGTGTCATTATTATGGTTTTGCCCCATGCAGTTTATTTATCCCAGGTGATGGGTTGGCTGTTGCTGTCCTATCAACATTACGGGTCGTACAGAACTTTTCTGTGACTACAAAAAAGAGAGTTTTTCATATTTGTTGTCAATGAAATACATTATATGTTTACATAACCACTTTACATCTGCTTTTACTTTCAAGATAATTTTTATTTTATCACCTTCAGTAATTATATAGTGGAAAGCTGTCCCTTAATTAGGGTATAGCATGATAACTCAGTCACCACACAGAAGGTATGCTGATTTTTGAAATATGCTTAATTCCCCACCCCCAAACTAATTTGATACAAGCAGGGCTCCAAAATAACTTCACTGGATGCTGTGGAATTGAGACTATAAAGCTCTTTTATAAGTATTAGAGCAATAAAAAGCCCAGATAAACGCCTGTGCTAGAAGTCATCTTCATGAGAGTGATGAAACTTGCTGGGGCTTCTCTCACTGGTGGGTGTGTATCACTGGGAACACCAGTGCTGGCACTGACAGGTGGACACACTGGTCAGTGTGTGCTGCCATTGCTGGGACAGGGGGCTGAGCTCTACATAGGATGTTTCATCCACTCTGGTTATCATTAAAAATCAGATTGATCTGCATTTAAACTGATTTCCTTAAAGGAGAGAAATAATCACATTCAGTTATTTGAACGTGGCTCATCTCTTGCTGTTCCCATTTAAACCCTAAGCTTTTTAGTACAAAGATGTTTAGATGTCTAAGAATGTGTCCATGCCTCTGGCACCAAGATTCTTCCTTTATTTGCTCATATTTACAAAGGTTAAACATTTATTGATCCTCCTCCTGCAAGATATTTCAATATTGCAGAATGTTATGGTAATGTTTGTGTGAAAATGTGTATTTGGAGTTCTTTGTGATGACAAGTTTAAAAATTAAATTACATAGTTGTGTCCATCCCTAGGAAAGAAGCCTTGATAAATTATTCAAGCCTTTTCAAAATCGGTGTTTAATAAATACTGACATAATCTGGTATGAAGTTAGTTCTTTTATCTAAGGTTAAACTATAAGAGTGAACCAGAGTAGAACTGATGCATTCATAGTATCCACTTAAATGCTAGCTTAAATTTATTCGAACCATTGTGTGATATATGTTCATCTTCAGTGAAAGTTGCTCTGAATTTGAGCAGCAGCATTACAAAAGCTCGTGTACCTATGCCATTAACAATACCACGGTAAGGTGAACACTTAATAAATCAGCCTATGAGGTTAAGAAAAGTCTACTCTCTTTTTGTGTGGTATCTTGAATATTGGAGGCCATCCCATTCTACCTCCAAGTCAGGAATCCCTACATTTGAAAATGTCAGAATTCCGGTTTGTGTGGAAGGGGATTCCAGCAGGCTGGAGGCATGTGTTTGAGCCCATGGACTTGTCAGTGCCAGAGCACTGAGCCAGGCCCAGTCTGTACTGCCGCACTGAAATGGGCTGGGACAAGAAACGGGATTGAGAAAATGAACACAGTCACATGGAGAAACCGGGCAGGGAGAGCTCCAGCATCTGTGGGAAACCAGACACCTATCAAATCTACATTTCAGGTTATGGGTAGGCAACGAATCTGCCCAACTGCAGCCTGAGACGGGCATGAGAAGGATGAGCCTGGGAGGGTGAGAGAGCTCGCAGGGTGCAGGGAGGGGTTACCCCTGCCGCATACTGTCCCTGGTGGCTTCCACAGCTGGCTCTGTCCCACAGCCAGCACAGCTGGAAGCAACACGCTCCAAACATAGTCAGCCCTGGTCTGAGGAATGAGAGACTGCTGGTTCCAGTTCATTTATGTTGCTCAAAGGTTTCACTCTCAGCATATTGTGTTGAATGTTTTGCCTTCTTAAACGTCCATGGAAGAACTGGTAAAATACTTGGCTGTGTGCCCTTCTCCCTCTGCTCTTCTGCTGGGATTTAGTTTAATTTTGTCCTCTCGCTTGTACTTTTGCTCCATAGTTAACATCCGTGTGTGGAAAATTGAAAGAAATACATTGCAATAAGCTGGACATATAAGAGAAAAATATGCCAATGGTTATGGGACCTGTATTTTATTAATATCCCTTCTCCATCCTTCTGATTTATTTATTCACATACTATGTAAATGGTCTGTCAGTCTTTGGAAAATACTTGTTCATCATGTAAAAGGAGCTACTCTTCTACCAGTAAAGGGAACTGATGACATGGGTTTGATTATTAGCAGGTCACCTCCATCTCCCACCCTCTGGAGGGTCCTGCCCTCATCCCCTGCAGACACGTGTCAGGCTCTGCAGCTGAGGCTACGCCGCCGGCTCCCACTCCTGAGCACAGCTCACCCACGACCTGTCTGATTGAAATGATGAAAATACCCAATAATCCAGAGCCATGGTCTTTGGAATGGCTTCTGCTCCACATCTGGTGGTGTCCCAACCAAATCTGTATGCATTTTGAGTCATTATTCATTACCTTCTTATTAAAATCTTCAGTGAGGAATCTCCTCTTCTTGATATTAACATAAATTAGCAGAATAATAGAAGATAAAAAAACCCAGCTTGCAGTGACTGCTATCTATTTTGAATTGTGTTTTATTCCTCATTTCTTTCGTAAGGCTTTCCTCTTCCATCACTGTAGTACATTGAAAAATACAATGAATATAAACAACTGCACTGAATATATCCTGATTATAGGAATGCCAGGTTTTAGTTGAAAAATAAAACAATAAACCACACATTTGTCTTGAAATGCTTTATGTTTTGCTCCATCTAAAACATGTTACTGTCTGCGGTACACTGAGGAAACTCTTGCCACTTTTATATATTATACTCTGCAAAAGGAATTTGGGGAATAAAGTTAATAACAATTTAACAAACACTAAGTTTTAGCTGCTATCTCTTTCTTTCTGGTCTGCTACAAAAGTGCTCGGCTCTACTTGCAAGAAATCCACAGTAGATGTGGGGGAAATTCTGACAAGTTAAAGCAATGTTGAGGTTTATGACAGCAAATAATGTTTGCTGAGGAGCTGGTGATATCTTTAAAGTGATGACATAACTTGCTCTGGGGCAGTTGATATACTGCACTATTTCCATAAAATCTCAGTGTTGCTTCCCCTCTTACCAGCAAAGAGCTGATACTAGCATGTGTCAGTGTTGGGACCTATCTGATCTGAATCTTTATGGTTTATATTATGTGGTGCTTCCTGCTATGGTCCAAGAAAATGCTAAAGTTTAGTGTTAAATTACATGAATATTGCACATTTTTTGATATGTGATCCTTGCTTATTCTTTAAACAGCATCTACCACAGGCACCTGGAGTAAGTTCTGGAGTAGTTCCTGAATACGCTTCTGCCTTAAAAGCAGGGCAAAGCATTCCCCCGATGTTGCTTGTACTCAGTGGAGTTGTTCATCCGATTACTGTGTCCGCAGGCAATGGCCTTCCCTTCACCCAGGAGGCAATTGCTCCACCACATCCTGAGGCTCCCACCAGGAGCAGGGGCTGGTGCTGGGGTGGTGCAGGCAGTTCCTCTGCTCTCTGGGCTCATACAGCTGAGACACGGCTGACCTTCCCGTGGGTGGGCAGCTCATCCCACTCCAGCTCAGCTGCTGGGATGCATTCCCACTTTGCTTTATTCTAAGGAAGATACATGAAAAATATTCCCAGTGTCCCCACAGATACATTGTTACTTCCTCAGCACAAGATCATTGTCTGTTCATGAAAATTCTACAGAAAATATTAATGCAAAATAGAAATTTCTGATGTGATGTTAACTTCAACATACCTGCAGAGATATGTAATTTTAATTTATTGTACCCCTCATTTCTGTTTCCTTGGGGTGGTGCTGAAATAAGATAACATGTTGTAAAGTGTATTTATTCCTATGCAATACAAATTTCCATTCCTTCTTACTAAGCCTATTATGTATTTAGCAATTTACCGTTTTTCATAACAATCAACACATTGTATAGTATGGATAATTTTACTGCAATTGCATTAAGTTTTAATCATGATTTTAAACAAGTGTTTTTTATGACATGTAATTTCAGTATCCCATAAAAAGTTAGGTGAATAGAACAAATTGATGTTGCTTACCAATAATGGATCTTGTCAAAATTAATTTTAAAGTAACAATGATCATGCTAAGTCATTGGAATGAGTTTCTTATGTCAGGCAGTCTCTGTGTAATTTACATTTGATAAGAATGACAACTCTTCATCAGAACCTGTCTTGTCATCTTGCTAAGATATCAGCTTTATTTACCCAAATAAATGTGAAAGTGAGTCCACAGAAACAGTGGATAAACCTCATAAAGTACAATCAACATGATGCTTATATAATCAAATCTGCCTATTCACAAGATTATTTAAAAAAAAAAAATAAAGTAAGTGTCATCACCAGGAACAAAAGGCTGAAATTTACACTTCATTGACTATTGAGCTCAGGTGAGATTTTTATGTTGATTCCAAAACTCACTTGCTTTGCCAAAAACCATAATTTTGGCCACGGGCAGTTGAAATACAGAGTGTGCCTGTGGTGATGGGACTGATGAAGAGTGGGTGCAAGTGCGGAGGGTGTGGATGTACCTGGGAGAAGAGCTTCGGTGGGTGCTCCTGGGGCTCAGGACAGCAATTGCACCGAGGAGCATATGCTCGGAATTTACAACTTGGTTTATGATGTGCTAATTTACTTTGTGCTAATGTATACCTCTAGCCAATGAAAGGCAGTTTGTGTTGACCCAGCCCCCACGCCCTAGTGTGAAGGACATCTCCTTCCCAGTGCTCTTCTCTCCTTTGCCGTGCTCTGCTGGACACTGTGGTCCCCATTCAGAAGCCAGGGTGCTGTGAATCAGTGTTTTGGATATCTTTTCAAAGTTCTGCTCTAGCATCTTTTTTGTTTTGGGTTTTTTTTGTTTGTTTGTTTGTTTTTTTGTTTTTTTTTTTTTTTTTTTTTTTTTTTTTTTTTTTTGTTTTTTTTTTTTTTTTTTTTTTTAAGTTACCTCTAATAATCAAACTCCAGAATCATGCTTGCATTCTGTAAATTGTATGGTTCCCACATTATTTTTACAAAGGACACTTCACTTTGTTCAGCCCTCCATGAAGGCAGCTGTGCCCAGTAGCACTGGGGGTCCAGTGCTGTCCCTTTGTCACCCTGCCTGCCCAGGGGCTTGTTCCCAGTTCCTCCTCCTGGGTACAGTGCTGAGAGCTCCAGGGAAATCCCTGCTCAATGGGGGATTTCTCTTTGCCACTTCAGCAGTGCTTTGCTTTCTATGCTTTCTGTAGTAGAAATGGTGTTAACAGACCTGCTGTTAACATTGTGCATGTGGCTTGTGTTTTATTATAGGGGACAAGGATACTTCTACTGTAGACCCCGAAAAAGAAATGCCTCTTGAATGAGCAAACACAGAGAGATTCTGTGGGGCAGAATCTCCAGTGCTGTGTTGGTACCTCACAGGATCCCTGTCTGTTGCCAGTGCTTGTGAAGTCGACTTGAGAGCACTGAGCACGAGTGTATTATTTAATGTTGGGTATTTTTCATAACTAATAGTTCCCTGGGTTTTAATTTCTATATGTTAAGCAATATTTTATTTTAATTTAATTTTATTGTTTAATTTTATTTTCCTGCAGCAATGTTTGGTGTGCTGTTGCCCTCTCATGCAGTGACAGGGCTCTGCGGGAAGTTCCCAGGGTGCAGGGCGGAGGATGCAAGGGGGAGCTGGACACAAGCTCTGAATGAGTCCTGCGCCTGCTGAGAAATGTACTGTTACCAAGTAGTTGTTACAATTGTTGGTGTTTTGCTACAAATTTAAAATTACAGTTTCGAGTAATGAGAAATTAAATTCTCAGCATGTTTGAGGCAGTAGGAACAAACCAACTATATCACCTTTTGTGCTTGTGAGACCCCATTCTGCTCTCATGAGACCCCACCTGGAGTAGTGTCCAACCCTAGAGTCCTCAACATAGAAAGGACGTAGAACTGTTGGAACGGGTTCAGCGGATGGCCATGGAGATGGTCAGAGGGATGGAGCACCTCTCCTATGAAGACAGGCTGAGAGAGCTGGGGCTGTTCAGCCTGGAGAACAGAAGGCTCATGGGAGACCTTGCAGCCTTCCAGTATCTGAAGGAAACTCCAGGAGAGCTGGAGCGGGACTCTGTCAGGAAGTGTAGTGATAGGACAAGGGGTCAGAGTTTTAAATTGGAAGAGGGGAGATTTAGATTAGATATTAGGAAGAAATTCTTTCCTGTGAGGGTGGTGAGGCACTGGAATAGGTTGCCCAGAGAAATTGTGGATGTGCCATCCCTGGGAGTGTTCAAGTCCAGGCTGGATGGAGCTTTGAGCAGCCTGGTCTAGTGGAAAGGTGTCCCTGCCCGTGGCAGGGGAGTTGGAACTCAATGATCTTTAAGGTCCCTTCCAACTCTAACCATTCTATAATTGCTAAATGGAAAAGAAATATGGTGGGAGAGTTTATATCTACGCACACTTCAAATGTGGATCTTTGTCCACATTTAAAGATGTTTTAAACTCAATGTATGGACTCAATGTGGACTTCTTGAGAAGTCTCAGCACTTCTGGAAGTCTAACCACATCTTCTGTTTCATAAAGCTGATGTTTAAACTGGGAATCGCTGTTTTCAGGACTGTTTTGTTTGGCCCTATAAATTCAAATGGATCTGAATGGAATTATAAATTCAAGTTGGTCTCAAACTTATCAATCAAAATTCAAGTTGTAAAGCAATTCTCTGCACTGAAGTCTGAAATGAAGGTAAATAATTTTCTTCTGAGATATTTACTAAGAAGAGAACAGCTTGTTACTATAGAATCAAAAATAAGTTTTTCAGATTCAATTTTTGAATGGCTTTAGCTTTTGCGCTGAAAACTGTGGCATGAATTATATTTGAAAATAGAATACATTGCAGGAGCAAGGAATCTAAACTGCCATTTTTTAGAAATGAGTAGGTATTGTATGAATGCACATGTTAGGTCAATCTTTCTGTCTGTCACTTTAATTGCTGCACATCACCTTTCCCTCGCAACACAATTGTTTCAGTGTCTTGTGTGACACCCAGCAGGAATATGTGTTAGACTTCTTGGAGCACTGGTACTATCCTGGTGGCGGGCTCCAGTGAGGAGCGGGGCTGTGGGGTGATGGGGTGCTTGACGTGAACTGGACGGTGATGAGGTGCCTGGGGTGAACTGGAGGGTGACGGGTCTTTGGGGCAGACTGGAGGGGCTGGTGCTGTGCTGGCGCGACCGTGGACGAGGCTGGTATGGTGCCTCATGGGGTGTAGTGGAGGGCCCAGCCCGATGGCAGCAGACATGGCAGGGAGAGCTGTTTCTGCTGGGAGATACCACAACCTGAGACCCAGACAGTGGGCGGTGGGGTGAGGGGAGGGAGGGTATTACAGCTCGTGTGATATTCTTTGGTGGTATTCACCAAGCTTTTATTTAAACCTTGATATTAATATGCTAATAGGCATACTCTAGCTAAATTCTAGTCTGTGTAACTATATTCTGCTTAGCTTCTTTTCCATTGACATAGTTTTATTCTGCATTTCTTACCCTTCTTGTTGTATTGCATGAGATTTTGTAGCAGACACTGAGTATTCAACCTATCTTGAGAAACATCATCTGACTGAGATGTGGGACGGATTGGGATTCTCCTATAAGGAACTGCTGGACAGAAATGTAAAATTTTGCTGTAGGAAAACTCATCAAAATTTATGACAAAGAACATTTTTCCTCCTCTGATGCTCTGAAAACTCAATGCAACAGATGGCCCCGTGCTCAGTGATTTCTTCTTTTAGCTTTGATGCTGTTTACATTTATAATCTTTAATGCCTAAAGATAATAAAATTCGTGTCTTTCTGGGCTGAGATAAGATGCAGAGGCATGATTGAAGTATACTGGTAAATGAGTTATTGGTGCACCTGCTGACCCTAAAAACATCATCACTTGCATCTTCAAAATAGAAATCACAGTAAGAAAATAGCTGAATACTTGAGGGAATACTCAAAAAAGGAGCTGTCTTAGTGATCAATGGAAGCTGCCAGCTTTGGCAGAGTTTTTCAGAAGCTTAGTAGTTTAACAAAAGCATCTTAAAGGAACTTCTTTCATAAGAATCTTTTATATCTACTTCATAATAAATGAGCAAGTCGTTCGTGAAACAAATACTGCTGTCTACAGCAGACTCATTTTCCTGGACCTGTATTTTTTGAAGAGGTGTGAGTTGTTTGAGTAGGGGTTAGATGTGTGGCATAGCATCCATTTCATGCTGGCTTTGGATGTGCAGAGGCTCTTCTCCCTGGTTTTGATATGAGAAGGTGGAGTTAATAACAGTTGTCTGATTCTGCAGAGATAATGGGAATTTTTTGCTAGTTCCCGACATCAGTTCTTCACAGCAGAGTGGCCCTGCTGCAGTTGTTGGCTTTCTCTGAGAGGGGAGTAGGCATCAAGGGCTCTGCATGACCCTAATCATAATTTAGCTCACTGGCCAGTCTGGCACTTGTGGGAGGAATCCTGTCCCCAGAGATAATGGGAACAGCCTGGCTCAACACAGGGCTGGGAAAGTCTCAGAGAGGCAGGCCCTATGCTACATCTATTACAGTTGTCTTGCAGAAGTGTGTAATAGAGGAGACATGAAATAAAATTACATTCTCTGGGTAGATTTTGAGTTTATAGATTCTGCTCCTGTTGCTGGTAAGTGTTTCCAACCATAAGTGTCACTTTCCCATTAGTGTAATTATCTCATACGGGTAGAGCTACAAACAAGTCAAATAACCCAGTGTAATTAAAGCACTGATGAGACCTGAATTTGAGGCTCTCTCTACAGGGCTATGTTCTTATTCAGATTAAAACCTTTAGGCCGATTGACTGAGATTCAGAAGGAGCTTAGTGTTACTGTATAGGGTGTCAGGGACACAGCGATCCCTCTGAGGACAGAAGCTACCGAGGAGCCTCAAAGCTGGGCAGCTGCAGCCTGGCTGGGAGCAGCTGTGGCACCCATGAGCAATGTCAGCTTGTGCTGAGCTTTCTGGTTTTGTTTATTTATTTGTTTTAACAGCAGACAGGAACTTGAGTTTAGAAGGAGCTGGATTTTGATAGGCATGGGAAGACTTTTGGTGGGTGGTGAGCTCTGATGGGGACTTTAGTGCACTTGTGGGTACCACTGAATTTCCCCCATGGCACATGCCTGTGCTCATGTGGTCCCCGATGTGTCTGCAAATTGCCACAGAGCAGAGTTTTGCTTAAAGGAGGGGGTACGAAGCACTCTTCAGAAAGATGGTGTGCCCAACCATGCAATGCTCCATGCTGGAGATCATCAGGTGAGGCTCATCCAGTGGTAAGGTCTGTCTGGGCAGACGCAGAGGGACTGACACCCTGCTGCTGGCTCAGGGACTGAGAGGTGCTGAGGGAATTGCCCTGGCAGTCTGAGTCCTGAGTCCACAGAGGACATAGCACTGACAGGTATTTTCCCCTTTCTTGTTCTCTTCATGTCTCTTGGCCCTAACTTCTCTATTCAACTGAGCAGCTACTTAATTTCTTTCCTCGTCTGCCTCTGGCCTCCCGCTCCGATCGCTGTGGAGTGGGTTGGAAACCACATAGCCAGAGGCTAGAGTTCCTCTGCTGTGAGGACAGGCTGTGAGAGTTGAGGGGGTTCAGCCTGGAGAGAGCTCTGGGGAGACCTTAGAGCCCCTTCCAGTTCCTAAAGGGGCTCCAGGAAAGCTGGTGAGGAAGTCTTGATCAGAGAGGGAAATAATAGGATGAGGGGGAATGGTTTTAAACAAACAGGGGAGATTTAGATGAGATCTCAGGAAGAAATTCTTTGGTGTGAGGGTGCTGAGGCACTGGAACAGGTTGCCCAGAGAACCTGTGGCTGCCCCATCCCTGGAGGGGTTCAAGGCCAGGCTGGATGGGGCTTGGAGCAACCTGGTCTGGTGGGAGGTGTCCCTGCCCAGGGCAGGGGGTGGGAACTGTGTGGTCTTTAAGGTCCCTTCCAGCCCAAATCATTCTGTGATCCTGTGATTCTGTGGTTTTACGTTCAATTGTGAGTCTAAAGTGATTTCTGCTGCCTCTGGCCTGGAGTGGCCTGGAAATGCCAACCCGTGACTTCCAGGTGTAATGTAGTGATCCCAGTGTGTGGGGCTGCTGAGCGTCAGGGCCTTGCAGGGAGTGTGGTGAGGCTATGCAGGGCTGGCACTCTGGGACAGTCTTTTTAATGAGACAATGACTAGTAAATATGGGCTATACTGTTTTCTATTTAATTTATTACATTTTTTAAGGGATGAATCCTCTATGCAAGGTCATACATTACTGCAGCAAATTATCCAAATGAACAAGAATTATTGAGGAGTTAAATGCATCTGAGTTACGGAGTGCCAAACATCCTGGGAACAGACAATTCTGATAATGTCCTCTGTGTTAGAACCATTTTATGGGTAATATGTCTGAAGAAATCTGAAAATGTCAAACCTATACATTAGCAAGAGATTTGTCTTAATGCTCTGCACTGCTGCACAGCACCACGTACAGAGACAGCATTTTGCAGAGCTCGGACAAGGAGCAGAACTGAGCAAGGGACAGCACTTGGTGCATCTCATAGTGCTACCAAAACCTGCTCCAAACCACAGCTCTGGGGGCGGGGGAACTGCTGCAACTCTACTGTTTTCTGGGGCATGTTCTGAAAATGTTGCTGTTAGTCTGAATGCCTGGCAAAATGCATCATGCAGTCAGCTGGAATTCACGTCTGCACAGCCTGTGTGCTCCAGCCCGACACGCACCTCACACAGGCTGCTTACCCTCTCTCAGGCCTCATCAGCTGCCACAGGAACAGCCAACACTCCTGCCTTCATGCAGGTGCCCTTCCAGCAAGTACCTGCACTAATGAGAGGATAGCTTTGGGAGGGGGAAGCTGCTCATGGCATGTGGTGAGATCTTGAAAGCTCCCTGCTCCGTGGGAGTGCTCTGCTGAAGAAACTGGCATTCTGAAAGGACTGGGGAGTGCATGTGGATAAATCGTGTCACCAGAAATACTGAGCAAACACCTATGGTAGTAGCGCTGAAATAGTCAGCATCCCTACTGTTTTGGGAATAGGCAACTAAGAGACAAGGTGGATGGCCTGTTCCAGATAGGCAGCGCCGTTAGGAAACAGTGGAACAGGGCTCCCTGCTGCCTCGTAGCCCTGTGGTGGGGAGGTACAGGGCTATGGTCTGCCCTGTGAGTGCAGGGCAGTCTTGATTCTAGGTTATTAAGCAGGCTTTGCAGCATACAGTTTTTGCCACATTGTTGAATTAATCAGGCTGTGAAGTGATGTGAATGCCTCCATATGGGAAAGAGCCTGTGTCCATGTTTCACAGTGACTTCACCGGCGTCACTCCCAGGTATGGATTTGCAGAGGTGCCGATGACAAGAAAGAGGTATAGGAAACATGATGCTCAGCACAAAGGAGCTCTGCAGCTGATTCACCAGCTCCTCTGTACAATGGTGAACATTGTAGAAGGAGAAGTTATGCCCTAGTCTATTAAATACGCGGCACTAGAAACCTTGCCATACCATACTATGCTGCAGTGGCTAAGGCTTTTATTTAACTTATGGGGCTCTGTTTTTTTTCATAATTGTAGTTGAATAGTGTAAGCTAAGAAAAAAAGAAGTGTGAATACTTTGTGAAAATAATGCAAATAGGAAGCAAATGGGGGAGCTAACTTTGCTTTAAAGTAACAGTAGATCAAATTGTGAAATTCAGCTGGGATTTATGTGTTTTGTCTAACAAGGCAGAAATCTCATCTGTGTAATGCAGCCAAATGCTAAAATGTGCACCATACACAATCTAAATATGAAACAGATGAGGCATTTCAGACATTATTCAGGGAGTGGTCAGCAGTGAATGGCTCTATGGAAAATTCTTTTTAGGGCTGGAGTAATTTAGCAGCTTCTGGTAAAGTAGCTCTTGTTTCTGAGGACATAACGCTCTAAGGAGAGGCAAGTGATCCAAAGGTAGGTTTCGTTTGAGGTTCCCAGGCTTTACTGATTCTTGTGAGACGAAAAAGATACAAATTGCAGAGTGTTTGGATTTGTACCCCTGCTTTCAGTGCTTTTTAAATGTTTAATGTACTGCATTTAAAACTTTAAAAACAGATAATTTTTGGTTTGTTTAAATACTTGTATTAACAGTAGGCTGTTGTGAAAGAGTGGAATGTATTTCGCTCAGAAGAAAGAAGCTCCAATATGCTTTATTGAGGTAAAAATAGTAGTTTCACAGAATTCAATAAATTAAGTGGAATTTAACAAGGTTTAGCAGTGGTTTATCAAGGTTCAGTAAGTTTGATGGCAAAGTTCACCTTATTAATTACTGCATGGAAGAAACATACAAAGGAAAATTCAATTAGAATCGAGTTAGAATGATTGACACAGAGACCAGAGACGCAAAAGGGTAAGGAAGACCCTCCCACTCATGGGGTCTAGAGTGGACCCCCTCACTTTCTGAACTCCTGATGGAGCTTAGGTACAGCTGGATCCAGTCTTAGTCTGAAACTCACACTAATGGCATCATCTATGCAAAGTTTATGTTAACTAATAGCTACATGGATTAGTATGGTTTCCTTCAGCATGCTATCAGCAAAGACTTGCTGCTGACAAAAGGTCTTTCTGCCCTGAGGAGCAACCTCAAGAAGCGTCCCAGCTCAAGGAGAGGTTGCCATGCATGCAGAGCTCCAAAAAGGCTCCCTTAGACAGTCATATTTATGGAATAAAGTGGTTGTCTCATTGTCTAATGACATGTGATGGGAAAGAGATGCATGAGACTCCTTGTACCCACAACTTTCTTTGCTCCCTGGTAAATGAGTCTTGGAAAAGCCACTCGCTATTCATGTGTTAATGTTCCAAGTTCACATGCATTGGTGCTCATTGTGTCAATGTGCTCCTCTGTGGGTTTTCAGAGGACTGAATGAAGCCAGAGGAACTCTTGGCATAGCTATGGCTCAGGCCTTTCCCTCCTTTGGAACCGGTACCCCTGTAGTGCTAGTTTGGGTAAGGGATGCATCCATCCCAAAGGCTCCTCACTGAAAGGTATCTCCCACAAAAATAAATGTAGTGCATATTATAAATAGACCTCTGAAGGAAGGCTATGCTGAAAGTGCTTGTGTTGCTCACAAACAGAATTACAACAGCATAGGAATTCTTTTGCATTGCTAATGGAGAGCTACTTACCAAGTAATGTAAAAATAACATCCCACAACAGATTGCAGAATCACCCTGAGGAGACATGGACAGTGATGGCACTGTACTCTGGGGACAAGAAACCAGAAATGCCTCAGTTGAGGCCAAGATGATGAAGCTTGTAAGAGAAGCAGCTTATGATGAGTGAGCTGTAAACTAGGAACAAAGACAGTAATTTTGTCTTATGTTTGTAAAGTGCTTAGAACTGGAGCCCTAGTACCTGTTGGTCACTCTGAGGTTCTGGGGTAGTATAGATGCTTCCCAAGAAAGAGGATTAATATGGGAATTCATGCTTATGACTAGTTATGGCAATGTAACAGCATTTCCTATGGCACTTTGAATGTTCTTGTATGAGTGTTTGGTTATGCATTTTAGAGTCTCCTTTGTTACAGGGTCTTTAATAAGTAGCAATATTTAGAGCATAAATTAGGGAGGGGGAAACCTTCACTAGAGAATATCTGCCCATTTACAGATTTAATTTTGCAGCTAAATAAGTACACTCAACTTAAACAAAGACTCTGAGACATGTCAGGGAGCTTTGCCAATGTGGAATCACAACTCAGAGCTGTGATCTGTCACCCGCAGAGCAGCTGTAGCACACGCAGTCCCATCGATGGACAGAGTGACTTTGCTTCTACTGAATGAAGATTGTTGGCTTGTGAAGCAAAACACAGTACAGGGTTTTTTGGTCTTACGGAGCATGGGAGACCTACCTTTATTCGGAAGGCTATTTCTGACTGAGTGTTGGAGAATTATTTTCCACTAGTCTGGAAAATGGTAGTATGTTGGATCTTTTGGGTTTTTTTTCCCCCTTTGGTCTTCTTCCTGTTCTAAACATTTTTTTTTGCTGCTTGTCTCTTTTTGTTTAATCAGACTGACACACAGGGAGCAGGAGTCCACTCTGAGTCACTGACAGTCTCTGCTTAGTGTGGGGCTCAGCATTGCCCTCCCAATCTGTTCCCGCCTCAGCCAGGCCTAGAGCCTCTGGAAACCTTCTGTCCACCTTGGACACCTGCTTTGGCAAGGAGTGGGTTGCCTTATTCTCCGCTGATTGTGAAGCGAGGCTGGAACACCAGTATCATTTGCATCCAAGTGTCTGGGTTGGGTTGGGTTTGGTTTGGTTTAACCACCCTTGGCCCCAGATTCTGTGTTCTGACCCTGCTGCTGAGGAAGTCCAGTTTACTGAGTCCAAAGTTTCTAAAGAGATACTGCATTTTTCAAAGTAATGACAGAATTCCTACTTTCTTTCCTATTTTTTTTTTATTTGGGATTTTTCCCCTGATGGGAAAATACGCAATACCTCAGAGAAATGTCACTGCTTTCCTTTTAAGAACTTTTTTTCAGTAGGTTTTCTAAGTGGGAATAAACAACAAAAAAAGGCTATGAGAATACTTCAGCAGTTGCTCATGATATGCAAAAGTATTTGCATACTCTTTTTTTAACCTTTTTTAAAGCCTATTATTAAAACATCTAATTTCAAACATAGATGAAAGAAAAATTTTAAAATATTGAAAGAGGAGGTAGAAATGCAGTTGCTTTTCTTTTTTGTCAAGGCAAGACTTCATTGCTCTGATGACAGAAAGCAGGTGATAGTGAGGATAGCTGTGAATGATTCATTGTTGAGACCTTCAGTTGTCAGAGGAGGTTCAGTGCCAGAACATCTCCGCTCCTGCCTGATCTTATGCCCCAAATCTCCATGCTCTGGAGCAGCCTGCACCTTGGGAATATGAACAAGGAGTGGATGCATCTAGTTCAGGTTCTGCGTGTCAGACCTGCATCACCAGGCTCTCTCAGAAGCAGGATAGCATCTAGCAGATTTCTTGACTAAAAAATTATAAAAATAAGCCAGGTCTTTCCTTTTACCTTAAAAAAAAAAAAAAATTATATGAGTCAGCAGAAACCCAGAGTTTCTGCCAGTTTGCAAATAGCACAGAGAGTTAATCATTTACCAAGGCATTTTTTGTTGGCGTCTCTCTAAAGCTGGATGATTGATATCTGAGTCTGATCTCCCTTAGTGTCTGAAATGGGAAACATGCCCCTGACTAATCAGTGACATTGGGATGGCTTTCATGTGCCTATGAGCGTATGAAGGGATTTCATCCCCCTGGCCCTGAGATCTGCCATTTCTCCGTAGAGCTTCATTGTTTTGCCTCATTGTGGTATTGTTTCAGTGCACATGGGAAGCATCAGAAGTGCAAATTCTTCAAATTAAAAGGTATCTTAGAAAAGCCCACCAACCAACCAAAACAAGCACAAATGTAACTCTGGCTTTTTTTACCAGGACAGAGGAAATCGTAACTCTTCTCAGACCCCGAATTAGACCCCCTAACCCACTATTTATGTCTTTTCATACCTCTGTACCCATCTGAGCAGCTGGTTTATCCCACCCTGCATTGCTTGATTAGTTTTCATTGTAATGGGCAGAGGATGTTTGTGTTCCTGTGTGTCTTCCCCAACAGACAGATGGGAGCTGGGAATGGTATGCTGCTCAGGAACAGGTCTCTCCAGCCTAACCCATGGCCAGTGCCGAGTGTCCCTGTGCTCCTCTGCCTCTCCACCATGTTCTCCAAAGGGCTTCTCAGTCTGCAGTGGCAGAGGATTGGCATGCTTCCTCAGTCACTGTGCTGCTGAGGCTGGGAACATTTTAGGAGGCATTGTGGAGTATCAGGGCATCCAAATGGAATACCCCGGGCATCGTGAAGTGTTATTTTCTCCAAGTGTGTTAGAAACATCTCTGCCTGCATGGCCTCTACCTCTGCAGCTGGTCTCCAAGCTGCTGAGTCAGTCAGCAACTGGGCTTTTCTTAGCTGAATCATACAGTCACTCAGGGTCTCCAGGTTCCATAACTACGATTTAGAGCCTGGCCACCTTTGAGGGAAATCCCACCAAACCCATTAAGACTGTAGAGCGAGATTCCCAATGACGCTTATTAATCTAGCGTCGTGCTTCCCATTGCCAGCACTTCCCAGCCTGTCTGTTTAGTGGCACTGAGCTGTCAGCTCTGCTTCTGTTCATCTTCCTGAGAAACTCCAAGGAATATTTCCTGATTGAAGTAAGACGAACCATTCAGGCTCACACGACCTGCAGCTTATTTTGGGTACACAGGTTCCTAGGGTCTCATTCATCCTATATCAACATTTTTCCTGAGCTTAGAAGAATGCAAGTTGCTGTGATCCTAAAGCAGCAAAACACTGAAATGTTCTGGAAATACAGTGCCCCCAAACATGTGTGAATTTGTGGTGTGGTGTTTTTTGTTTTTTTAAACTTGAAAAGTCCTTTCTGTGCCAAACACAGGCACTAGAGTGTTGAAATGAGGCTCAGATCTAGGATAGTGATAGCTGTAGCTAGCTTTAAAGTATAAAACATCTGTATCGTGTATATTTAACAGAGAATTATTGCAGTCACATTTCTATGTATATGGACGAAGGCAGATTCCCATTCCATGCTGATGTGATTTCATGGGATCATAGAATCATGGAATTGTTTAGGTTGGAAGGAATCTTTGAGATCATTAGTCTAACCATCAACCTATCTGTTAAAAAACATCAACCCATCACTAAACCATGTCAGTAAGCACTATGTCAACCTGTCTTTTAAATACTTGCAGGGATGGTGCCTCAACCACTTCCCTGGGCAGCCCATTCCAATGCTTAATAACCCTTACAGTGTAAAAATTTTCCCTGATGTTCAATCTGAACCTCCCCTGGCACAGCTTGAGGCCACTTACTCTTGTCCTATATTGACAACTACAAAGCTACTGCTGCTGTAACTTCAAATGTCATGGGGCCAGGGCTGGGCTCTTGGTGCCTGAGTGGGTTCATACCAACAGACCCGCTGAACAGGGCCATCTCCTGTAATTCACTGAGTGACTCTCTCTGTGAGCAGCATCACCCGGTGCTGCTTCACCTCTGTAACACAGGATAATATACCACTGCATGGGCCTGATAAATCACAAATCCAAATTTGTACCCTTCCGGTTACAGAGCATAGTGGATAAGTCAAAATATTAGATATTACTAATATATATCTGTATATATTTGTAGTATCTGTAGATCTAGGAACAGATTAACTGTCTCTACAAGGCACCAGCAATATTATATAGAGGAAGATGTGTGGACAGGGAGATAGCTAAATATAATGTTGAAAGATACATAGCATGAACTAAAGGCATACCACTGCTAACAATTTGAGTTTGTGTGCCTTCTTACCATATGGATAAAACACTTGTTAAAATAAGCGCACAGTAGATACCTGATAGAAGAAATAATGAAAATGAGTGCATGGTTTCATGTATAAAGTGTACACATAAATGCTTATAAAGGATTCTTTGGATAACAATCACAGTGGTTTTGCCTTTTGATTAAGGGCAGGCAGACCCATTTGGTACTGCTCTAACCAGGACAGCTGAAATCTGCAGCGGAGGCAGCTGGATATGGTGATTCTGGAATCAGTAGTTTAGAGAACTGAGGGGCCGGTTAAGATGAAATGCCCACAGGCATATTGTTTCCTGTTGTATACTGGTGCTGCATGTTGCTGAGCATCACCTTCCCAGCAACTGGAGTGGCAGAGGGGGGTGGCATCAACTTGCTGGGGCAGAAAATACTGGGAGTGCAGGCTGGCAGCAGGAGTCAGAGGGACCACACTGACGAAACTGTTCGTTTTCTTTGGTTATGTCATCACAGTTAGTCAATTAGCATTTGATCTTTTCTCCCCCTCCATTCTAAGGCCTGACCCAATGCATACATAATTTAAGAACTTAGTGAGGACTGGAGTATGCTCTGTAAAGTGTTTGTGTACCTTCTGAATTACTTACACATTCAGGTGTAGTTTCTTTTATCCTACATAGATCTCGTCAGTACTTCCTTCCTGGATGTTGTTGTTTTGTTTTTCTCTTGCGCTGACGTTAGAAATTAAAAGCAGTGCTGGATCTTACCTGTAGCCCAAGAGGGTTTTTTTGTCCACGCTAGCCCCAGATGCAATTTTAGATGGCTTATCAGTATTCTCAATGTCATTCTGCAGATGGCTTCAGGAAAAGGGGGTTTGTATACAAGTCATCTTGATTAGTTCTAGATGAGCTCAAACAAAAGCTACTCACCCTTTAGTGTTGGTGAGGAAATAAAGGCACGCCTTTAAGCTCAGCAGCATATGCGGAGTTTAGAAGCAATGTGTGTGCCAGGCCTGTGTGTGCCAGGATGAAATCTTCTCCCTTCATGGTGTGAGGCTTTTTGTGTCCTGAAGTATGGTTTCCAAGTACCAGGAGAAAGTACTGAATGATGAGATGGATGGAAAAAACATGGCACAACTTCTGTAGCAGGGCAACAATGAGGCAGAGGTCCCTGGGACCTCCTGAGTAACATCACCGTGGGCCAGTGAGGAGTAGGAAGGAAGAAGAGAAATCCCAGTCCTGCCTCTGCTCCATGTCTCCAAAGCACACATGGGCTGGTGTCCTGGTTGCCCTGTCCCCATGAGGTGCCCAATACCCTGGGCCTGCCCTGTGCCCTGGTTGGGCTGGTGGGAACTGCTTAGGCCCCAAGGGAGCCAAAGCCCTCACTGCACACAGACAGCAGCTGCTTTTAATTTGTGGTTTTGTTTGCAATTAAAACTCTAAATGACTCCTGGTTCCTCATCAATGCTAGGATTTGAAAAGGAGAAGGACAGCTTGTGGAGTCTGGTATGAAACCTTCAGGTTATCTTGTACCAAATGTAAGATCAGATAGACCTCAACCTGACTGATAGCTTTGAAGATGGAATAGACAAAACTATCCACAATCAATTTGAAGAAAAACTACCATGAAGACATTACAGTATGGCCAAAATAAATAGACTTAAAATTATACTTTGAAAGATGATGTAAATTAGAGGAGAGAGGAAGGAGGAGGGGTTTGAATGCCAGAAACAGCCTGTGGTTATGTTTGTGAAGTTTCTGCAAAACCATAAGGAATATGTAAGAAAGTGATCTCAGAACAACATCAACTGTGTTTATGAAAAAAAGCTTAAAAGAATGGAAACATTCAAAGGAAAACAAGAACAACCCAACAGCACTTATTGCATTTTTAAGAAGATCCCAAATGCTGTTCACATACTTCTCATCCATAGTCATGGGGAAGGCTCGGATCTGCATCTTGGTGTCCTTCTGGGTGCCCGTCCCTTTGCTCAGCCAGTCTGGTATGTAGTGATTGAGAAGAATAGGACAGAAAATCCTATAAACAGTTTTTATTATCATATTATGATGCTTCATGTGATATAACTATTGCAAACTAATAATATTACTAGTTTTTGACAGACTTCCATCTATCAAAAGATTTCCCAGCATATGAATAATAGCTTAGCAATATATTTGTGAATAAGCAAGTCAAGGTTATGTGGTGATAGTTTTTCAGTGACAGTAAAAGGAATGTTTCTGGGAAACGTATTGTCTTCAAAGAGGCATCTTTCCGTGTTGTAATTTCTGAAGAAATCTATATTAGCAACATGGTTCTCTCTTGCCAAACAATAAAAAGAAAATCTTCATTGCTTAAAAGGTGGAGGCAGGCTCAGTATCCAGCAGAGGATACACAAGGAAAGCCACAGCTTTGGGCGCCTGCTGGTGTCCTTACAGGCTTTTGCCTGATCTATTGGGATTGGGATTGTGCTTCTTATAGAACAAATGGTCAGGTGCGAAATAATTTGTATAGCATCAAAACTGGGGATAAAAAAACCCGTTTTGGTCTTTCCCCTACTCCTACCCCTACCCCTACTCTTTCCCCCTTACTCCCCATTCCTGTTCTGATTAGGGAGATTATTTCATCATTTCCATTGAGCATCTCTCCCAGGGATGGGAAGAGATAAACCTCTGTGGCTTGCCTGACATTCAGCCTTCCAGTCTGATTAATTTTCCCCATCTTTTTTCATCTCTTATGTATTCCAGTTCCTTTCTACAATTCCCTCAAAGCATTTAGCATCCAGTGCATGACTGCTTGCTCCACACGTATGTGCTCTGTTTTCTTTGCATAGTAATCTCTATAGCCCTGTAATGTCTGTGGCGGCCTAAACTAAACAACTCATTGTATTCATCAGCAAACTCCTCTGGATGACTGAAAAGAGCGTTAAGAGCAGGTGGTGAGCTGTGATTGCTGTTTCTGATTGGAGAAAAATTATGCACATTTTTATTTTTATTATCTCTTTCCTCTGTCTTCCCACCTGCTGTTGGGTCTGGTTTTAATCCTGCAGCAGGTTGGCCTGTTTTCCTATCTCTGTGTCTAGACATCGAGATAGTGCTACAGAGTGACCCAAGTTCTCAGCTGCTCTGCTAATTGCACCATTGACATTAGGGTACTAGGGCAAAATGTTGACTGAGAATTGCATGGATTGATGATGGAGGGAGGGATTAAAATTGTGCTCCTTGCTTCTAGCCATGCAAAATATTTTGAGAGCACTATTTTAACAAGAACAATGAGAAAAATGCTAAACCACTGAGATGCCTGAAGGGCTTGTTGGCTATCTCAAGGCTGGGCATGGGCCTTAGAGGGAAAGCAAGCTCTCTGGGCTGTTTTTCCAATGCTATCTGCTCCCAGGCGAGAGCAGATGGGACTCATTACTTCAGAGTTTACTTGTTGGGTTACTCTAAATGCTCGGCGGAGTGAAAGGTCTGTGTTCTCTGTGCTGCTGAGGTTTGGATCAGAAGAGTCTGCCAAAGATTGGTTTGGCCCTTGGTGTGGCTGTGGCTCCGGGAAACCCCAGCTACCTGTGGGCCACCTACAAAGCACAAGTGGGAATCCTCCAGAAGCAGGGCTATTGAAAGCCAGAGGTTCCTGATGAGAATCTAATCGTTGGTTGTTACTGTGTTTCCTTTCATAGAAGTACAGCTTTATGGTCTTGCTCATCAATGTGGAGAGGAGGTCATGACTGCATTCCTGTTGGGATCCTTATCTGTAAAACCCGGGAAGGGCTTTGTAACATCTCATTGCCTTTAGACCTTGGTACAGCTTTCTTAGTTTACTAAATCAACTCTTCTGGAGTCTGTTACAGTGTGTAGCAATTTGCTGCTGCTCAGCAAATCTGTGTTAAGCTGTGAAAGCCACAAAACAAAAATTACACTGAAGGGTTGAAATCTACCTTAGTTTCCTTAGGGCTGAGTGGGTGACCTGGTGTTACAGAGTTAGCTGGGCTTAGCTCCTCAAAACTTGCATGCCAAGACAGGCTGCCCTGCTCTGCACTGTGTGGCAACGTGGCTTCCCAAGGCTGCCTGGCTATGGCATCCCCAGGAGTTCTCTTTGTGAGCCACTAAGCCCGGCCCCTGGTCACCACTTGGACACAGAGGGCCTAACACTGGACTGCCTGCCTGTTTTCCTCTCTCATCTGATTCAGATGTAAGTTGGGCAGTCTGTTATAGGGCAATGAAGCCAAAAATGCTTGACTTAATTTTCTCTGCATTCCTTTTCTGAAGTGCACTTTTGTCTTCAGGACACCTTCCTGCTTTGACAGCACCACAAAAGATGGAATCAGATGTGTCTAGTTACAGAACTGATACCACGTAAGAGCTGTTGCTAGACATATTCTTGCATGAATATGAAAAGGGAATATTGAACAGACTAATATTTTTGAAAAGTATACAAAAGCATCCCACTACTGTTTTAAGTTGAGTATTTAAAGCATTCTGTGAGCCCTGGGGAGAGGAAGAGCTTTCTATTCACAACCACCCTTTGAGATTTTTGCATTAATTGAGGTAGCTGAGAAAGCTGGTTCAGCCCTTTCAGAAGGTGAGCCAGTGTCCACTGCCCTCTGTTGTGGTCTTATTTTTTTTAGTAAAGACAAATGTGTTCTCCATTAACATGCACTGTAGTAACTATGTTCTTTTGATGAGGGAACAATTTGGAAATTGCAAACAAAGATAATAAAAGAAAATATAGTAGCTTTTACATTCCCTGCAAATGTAATGAAATTTATTTTACTGGTTACAATTTTAAAACACGTTGAAAGAAGAGTTGTTGCAAGACTACGGCATCTGTCAGGAGGGAATCTGAGCTGCAGAAATTTTAATGCTCTGGTCCCAGCAGTGGGCTCCATCTGGCAAAGCTTTGGCTGGAGTGGACCCTTTGTGGGAGACTGGTTGCTATTCAGATAAATAGCTGTTTGTGCCTTGTCCAACCACGACAGGCAGCTGTGGCTGGTGGTATATGAGGAATAAGAGGGAAATTGTGCCACCACAGTGGGCCAAGCAATGTCACCAAGAAGCCCTTTTTGAGCAGAACAGCCCAGGTAAAGGATGAGTGATGGGAGAGGCACAGAATGGTTATAGTTGGAAGCGACCTTAAAGACCACCTAGTTCCAACCCCCTGAAGGAGGAACTAGACCCCATACCATGGCTAGGGGCCTGGCTGGCAGGCTGGGCATGGATCAGGGTGATGAGATACAGGGCAGCTTTTCCAGGGACTAACGGAAATCAAAATTTGCTGGGGTCCCATCGGATAAAATGACCAAATTAAAAGCTGCACAGCAGCTTTTACTGCTGCTGCTTTGGTTTGTGAAGGCAGTGCTTGCCTCCGTGCACGCAGTAACTTTGCACAGGTGGGAATCAGAGAAATGGAGGGGCTTTTTGAAGGTGAGCATTTCAGAGGTTTTTTCTCTACTTGCTGTTTTTGTTACACTTCTCTTTCCCACTGGTGTGTGGAGGATGATGATGGAATATGTGAGAAGGGACATTCACAGCCCATGGAGCCTGGGAGCTTCCTGCAGGCTGCGCTGTGCTCTCAGCATCCAGGAATACCAGTAATGAAGGGTGTTTCTGAGTCAGAGGATTATGTGTCATCCCAGTTTGGGTCAAGGGCCTCTCTGGGTGCTCCAGGACAGAGCCAGGGAGCTTTTGGAGCACAGGAGCTGCAGAGTTGGGTCGGAGCTCGCTCAGCCTGATCCTGGTCCTGGTCCTTCTTCAGAGGGAGTACCAAGTGCCCAGTTGCAGNACCCTTTGATCCCTTGGCTTTTATACTGAGCATGATGCGGATGGGATGGAATATCCCTGTTGGTCAGTTTTTGGGTCAGTTGTCCTGTCCACTCCTCCTTGCAGGTGGGACCCTTCGACGCTTTTCCGCTTCCGACCCTCCAGTGGAGCAAATAACAAAATTCCCTGATCATGGTTGCTCTAGCAATAAGGATAAACAAGGGCCTGTCTGCATACCATTCCTTGGTATAATTGGGTCTTATCACTATGAGATGAAACAGTTCTCTGAACAGTGTGCTGTTAATTTCAGAGTTTTGTTAGCTACAAGAGGCCCAGCTAAGAAAGTAATATTTTAAAACAGAAAATTGGTTCATTTTACCTCAAACCAGGACAGGGTGACACAGGCAGCTTGAGAGTGGACTAATGGTCCCCTGTGAGGAAACCAGGAGCTTGCAGTTGCTGGAGAACCTTGTCATTTCTACTGAAATTTGCTGTTCTCCTAAGCAATATCATTGCCCTGTCCTGTTTCGAAACCTGCTTCGGTCTTAGCTGCCGGTCTGAGGTACAAAGTTCCAGTAGATTAGCTGATAATTTATAGATATTTTTAAACTGCTGGCTCTTCACCCCTCAGACTGTTCTCTTATTTCACAGCACAAGAAGTAGAAGAAGCCTAGACATTTTTTGCCTAGTGTCTGTAAACACCTCACTGCTTTATACCATCTTTTGTTTTTCATTGCCGTCTTTTCAAACTTTCCTTCATCCTTTTTGTTTCTTACTCATGTAGCAATTCCTCCTGGTTTCTGTCACTGTTGTTGTGCTCACTGACCTTCATCCTCTCCATCTCTCATTGTAAATATTTTTCTTCATAGTCATTTTAGGGTTACTAGGCACAGTTTCATTGGGTGTATGGTTGCATTTTTATAATGGAGCATGTCAATGAGTGTGTTTTGCTGATGTCCTTAGAAACTGTAGGCTTGAACAAAGCCCTCATTGTGCTCACAGCTTTATAAATGCAGGCTGGAAATGGCCCATGTCTGGGCGAGCTAGTGAGGATGTGACGGGCTGGCTTGAGGCTGGGACTGCAGTGAGCAAGAGGATGGGATCGCTCGCAGTAGGGGTCATTGAGACACAGCTTTGCTGTAACTGCCTGTTTTTGTGATGGAGGAGGAACAAGCAATGAGTGG
Source organism: Thinocorus orbignyianus (assembly GCA_013400375.1). NCBI lineage: Eukaryota > Metazoa > Chordata > Aves > Ciconiiformes > Thinocoridae > Thinocorus > Thinocorus orbignyianus. The sequence goes on along the minus strand of VXBW01002728.1, from coordinate 32,921 downwards.
TGAATGAGCAGGTGTGAGTTACAAAAATTTCTGCCTTGAGAGATGTGAACATCTGGCCTGAGAGATGTCAGTAGATAAGAGATATGGATGTGACCTATCTGGACTGCTGTAAGGCCTTAGACACGATCCCCCACAACATCCTGCTCGACGAGTTGGAGGGATACAGATGTTATGGGTGCACTGTTCAGTGGCTAAGGAACTGGCTGGATGGTCGCACCCAGAGAGTGGTACTCGATGGCTTGAGGTCCAGATGGAGAGCAGTGACAAGTGGTGTCCCTCAAGGATCCGTGCTGGAACTGGTACTGTTTAACATTTTTGTCAATGATATAGACAGAGGGATTGAGCGCAACATCAGCAAGTTTGCAGACGACATCGAGCTGTGTGGTGTTGTTGATATACCAGAGGGACAGTATGTCATCCAGATNGCTGAGTGAGCTGGGGTTGTTCAGCCTGGAGAAGAGGAGCCTTAATAACAGCCTTCCAGTACCTGAAGGGGGCCTACAGGAAGGCTGTTTACAAAGGCCTGTAGTGACAGGATGAGGGGGAATGGATTTAAGTTGGAGAAGAGCAGATTTAGGTTGGATATTAGGAACAAATTCTTTACTCTGGAGGTGGTGGAACACTGAAACAGATTGCCCAGGAAGGTGGTTGAGGCCCCTTCCCTGAAATATTCAAGGTGAGGCTCAATGAGGCCCTGGGCAACCTGGTCTAGTTGGAGGTGTCCCTGCTGACTTCAGGGAGGGTGGACTAGATGACCTCTGGAGGTCCCTTCCGGACCTGACCAATCTATGATTCTAACAAAGGCGTGAGCACTCCTAAGGCTGTACCTTGTCCCACACAGCAGGAGGTATGGAAATGGCATAGATTAGATTGATCCCACATGCGTCTTACCACTGCCCACTGTCAGCATCAGGCAAATGCAACTTCTCTTATATGGTATTCAGCAGACAGTAATATTCAAGTTCCAATTTATGAAATTCACCTACTTTGTAGGTAGGTGAAAGACAATGATCTACTGAATAAAATTGCACTCACTCTCCATTGTGTTGACTTATGCTCAAGAAAGAAGTTTCTCTAACTTTTTTGTTTTGTTGCTTAGATTCATTCATCATATCTCTCTACAAGAAGAAATGTCTTTTTTTGCAGCACAAGTGCACATATGCTAGGCGCTGGGCTAGGCAGGGTATTTTTGCTATGTTGTGAGCAGAGGGTATCAAGAGGGTTTGAAATAAGTGTGAGTATGCGTCTAACTAATTCATTTGCAGTTGGCATCTTTTCAGTTCTTATTATGGTGATATAAAGATCACAGTGAACCTCTGAATCAGTGTTGTATTGGACAGCTGATTTTTGGAGTGTCCTTCAAGAGAAGTCTGCAGATGTCAATAATAGGAGGTAGAAGTAAAACATCTAGAAATTTCAAACATGAGATGCACAGCTTGTGCAGGGTGGGAAATAGCTGAAAATGAACCTGGGGTGAGCAGCGGAATGTAAACATGGTGCTGTCACTGTCTAAGAAGCATCCCTGGGTCACTGCATTGGTGTGAGCCCAGTCAATACTCTGGTGTCTGGAGCTTTTTCTACCTAGAACTGACGTGAGCAGGGAAAATCAGGATTCAAATGCTTGCAGTACCCCATCTGTCCCCAAGTGGACTTTCAAGAACAGGACAGTGAGGCTGACTCTCCCATAAGCTTTTCATTAGCTGACTCACTTAGTGCTGGGAACAAACAGGGAAATAAATCAAGCTGGGCCTGTCTTGGACTTTTCCCCTGAATCTTATTTTTAGCTACACAAATGCAAATCAAAGGTACTTTGCTGAAGCTGGTGAGGTACTTTATAATTAGTTTGTCAAATTGGTGCAAAATTTCTGAAGCATGTGGTTCCTGAAGAATAAGATTTGTAGCTGCAAAATGTCCACTCCCTCAGCAGCTTGGAGGCTGCAGTGAGCTGCTGGGATGGGGGACGACAATCACATGCACATGTACAGGCATGAGGACTGGGTGCCTTCCACCAAATGTGATGGCAGAATTAGTATTATTTCAAGAACAAAGTTGACATGTTAAATAATCAGCTTAGTAAAATCCATTTTACAAAGGATCTGCTTCTGGAAATTAGGTGTTATCATTTGGTGATAAAAGGCTAAATAAGGGAAATGGTGAAACATTGCTGTGAATGTTGTGAAAGAAAACCAAGCACAGTCTGTAAAGTCAGCTACAGGCTATAGGTGAGTACAGTTGCTGAAATAAACCCTCTAGCTATCCTCAGGTTTTCACTCCTGTCTGTGCTATACTCTATTCTGTGCATTCACACGGGCAGCAAAATGAGTTGAGAAGCTGATCAAAATAAAAAAATATTCTTATTCCATGAGAGGCTTGGTTGGTTTTAGCTTATTCTTAAAGCTCAGAGAGATCCTCATACACATGGTGCATGACACTGTATTTTGGGAATGCTGTTTGTTTTGTGCTTTCATGTACAGGTGTATGTAATTTTTCCTGGGTGTTTAGTAGATGCCTGGCACTTGCAAACAGCACTTGTTCCTGGTGCCCTGTGCCTTGCTTCCTCCCCAGCTGCAGTTTTGGGGAATCTTTGGGTGCTTGCTCTGAATCTCTCATGACTTTGACTTTACTAGTGAAAGGTGAGCTGCCGTGGAAAGAAAATGACACCATGAAATAATATTTCATAGCAATCCTCAGTACTAAGCCTTTTACATGCTATCAATACTTAGGATATTTCTGTATGGAGAGACTTTGTTTCTCCTATGGGTGAGGGCAGAGACAAATAGCATTTGTGACCAGAAGAGATTGAGTGGCTGCTCCTAGGGCTGGGGAAGCCTCTGGGGCCTGTCTCTGCTCCAAGGGCAGGCACCAGGTAAAGGTGAGGGTCTCCCTCCATCACAGGTGACTGTAAAGATGTTTAGAGATGTGATTTGACTGAAAGAAGAGCTAGAGCACAGGTTAGTGTAGCACTGACTGCAGCAATCACCTGCTCAGGATCTAAATCAAGCATGGTATCAGCTCTCCACCTGTGATTGCATAGCTTTTTTTTGGGCTATTGATTCATCTGGGATTTTTGTGGTACAAAATTTGGATTAGGAATGGAGCATTAGGAATTAGGATAGACATCTTTCTGTTTGTAATTACTTCTCTGCAACTGCATTTGTGTTTGTCTTTCTGATGTTTGAGATATTGCATCTTAGAATCATAGAACAGAATCATAGAATTGTCTAGGTCAGAAGGGAAGTTCAAGATCATCTAGTCCAACCATCAACCTAACTCTGATCAAAAAAACCAAAAGCAAACAGCACTAAACCATGTCACTGAGCACTATGTCAACTCATCATTTGGTGCCTCAACCACTTCAAATGCTTAAAAACTCTTTCAGGGTAAAAAGTTGTCCTAATACCCTGGTGCAGCTTGAGGTCATTTCCTCTTGTCCTATTGCCTGTGACTTGGGAGAAGAGACCAACCCCCGCGTCTCCACAACCTTCTTTCAGGTAGTTGTAGAGAGCGAGGAAGTCTCCCCTCAGCCTTTTGTCCAGGCTGAACAACCCCAGCTCCCTCAGCCTCCCCTCATAAGACATATTCTCCAGACCTCTCACCAGCTTTGTTGCCCTTCTCTGAACCTTGTCATAGAAGGAGATCAGGTTTGCCAAGCAGGACCTGTCTCTCATGAACCTGTGCTGGCTAGACCTGATCACCTGCATGTCCTTCATGCATTGCATAATGGCACTCAGGATGATCTGTTCCATGACCTTGCCAGGCATCAAGGTCAGATTGACAGGCCTGTAGTTCCCCAGATCATCCTTTCTACCATTCTAGTGGATGGGCATCACATTTGCGAGATGGCAGTCAGCAGGAACCTCCCTAGTTTGCCAGGACTACTGGTAAATGATGAAAAACAACTCATTGAGATCTTCCACCACCTTGATGTATAACCTGGGACAAGCAGTCCCTGACTGGGGCTTGAACCTGAGGGTCACCCTGGCTGATGAGATGTGTGTGAGAATTACACTGTCTGCATTTCTGCTCTGTGCAGGAATTCTGTTTCTCTGCCTTGCTGCACGCTGTGATTTAAAGCTTGTATAGCAGTAGGAGGATATGAACCTCAAGGGGCTTTGGGGTGGTACGCTGCAAACAGGAGGGGAGCAGCAGCGTCTGTTATGATTCCTTCTAATGCATGATAAGTCTATGAAACAGGAATCCTCTGAAATTAACTGTTTGAGGGCTTTTTCTTCCCCAGGAGATCTATTCCTCCACCTTTGATTGAGTCTTTCTGGCTTTTTAAGGTCAGTCATTGTTGACTGAAGTGTCTCTTCAGTCCTATCACTTGTTTTGTATCATTTTCTTTGGGTGCATTTCTATCAGTTATTATACCTGGCTGATGCCCTTGCAGTTATTTATTTGGCTCTGTATCCGTTGGCATTTCACTGCTTCCTGAAATGCTGATAACTTCACGCAGCCCATACTGTCCTCTCCTCACTCCATCTATAAAGTTGTTCTGACTTTTAACATATATTCTGGTGGCCCTTCTGCCGGAACACTGGTTCTAACACCTGCTGAAACAGGAGAAAAAAATTATGCTTCTATGAAACAGTAATGTCTAGTTTATATTTCTGTGTGTAAAATACACTTGTAGGCGCTTTGCCTACTTATAATTGATGGTTCTACTAATTATGACTGGTTTCCATGTGACAGGAAGAGATTAATTGGATGTTTGTGCAATATAGTTCTGGAGACTGGGCTGCCGGGCAAAGCCCAGACAGGACTGAGCCACGCAGGGTGAAAAGTTCCCTGAGGATCCCTTGCAGGGATGGCACCCGCACATGTCCTCTCTATCTTTGGTTTGCCACTGGGCTCCAGATGGAACACGTTGCAGGAGGGGGGTGACTGAGCTGGGGGAAACTTGAGCGGGAGAGGAGTCCGCTTGGCAGGGAAAAGGCAAGGCTGTGCATGCTGCACCTTGGGGAAAGGCTGTCAGTTTTGAAGTAACTTGTATTGAAGCATTTGTCAGAAGAAAAGTTGAAACAAAATTAGAAAACTCTCCAACCTGTCTGGATGCAGCCCTATAGAAAAGGCAAGCCAAGCCTACTACTGTTAACAAGCACTTTCATGATGGGGAGGGACAGAACAGCAGAACATCTAGGCAAAGATCGAAAACAGACCTACCAGTGGTGCTTCCCATGGTTTACAGAGGACAGCTGAGGCATCCTTTACAGAGGTCTGCAGGTATGTAACTGGCTTTGCACAGCTGAGGTAGAAATAGGACAAAACATATTCATTAATTTTAATTGTCATAAATCTTGCTTTATTAAAAAAAATGTCTGAAATGTTATTAATTGTAAAGATATGTGTTATGAGATATGCCAGTGCTACATCAGGGATGCTCCCTCTGTGCTGCCAGCTCTGAGAGGTGATGAGTGGCTGCTGGCTCTGATCTCTCTGAACACCTCGTGCCAAGGTGGGTGAGGAAGCACTGAATGAGCTTGGTCAATAAGAAGCAGACAGCTGAAGCTGATCAGGCTTATTTTTGCTGGAACAGTTTAAAGACCGTTCATATAAACAGCTCAGATGGAAAGGAGGGTAATGGTAAAAGGCATGGGGACAAGCTGGTGAGGCAGTGCTAGGACATGGCTTTGGGAAGGAGAGGATAACCCTGTCTGGTCAGAGAAACTGGATTACTGGGTGCCATTTCTGTGTCTACACTGCTGACAGCAATGCTGTTTCGAGTGTTCCTGCTGCTGCTAAGATTACTGTTTTCACAATGATGTTGGTGGGTCCTGCAATTGTGCAGCGTGTTAGAACAGGGGTTGGTGTCTTTTTGTTGTGTTGCACATTTATGCATAAGCTCCGTGCACCCATTCTGACATTCATTTAATTGCTTTTGTTAATGCTCTTTGAGAGCTGTCACATTAAGTTTACATGATATGTTGTAGTTGGAGTATAAATATCTGTATCAGTCTATGTGAATGGAGAAAAAATTAGTATTAATGGCTATTATATGAACTTCTTCTGTTGTTATGGCAAATTCAACACTGCTCTGGGATCCCCTTTACACAGTGTTGGAATATCTGCTGTGTAGCATCTTGTCTATTATTTTCCCCAATGACCTGCAGCGCATGAAGGACACCCAGATGATCACACCCAGCCGACACAAGTTCAGGAGGGGCAGGTCCTGCTTGACAAACCTGATCTCCTTCTAGGACAAAGTGACCCGACTGGTGGATGAGGGAAAGGCTGTGGATGTTGTTTACCTGGACTTTAGTAAGGCCTTTGATACAGTCTTCCAGAGTATACTCCTGGAGAAACTGACTGCCCATGGCTTGGGTGGGAGTACTCTCCACTGGTTTAAGAACTGGCTGGAGGCCAAGCCCAGAGACTGGTGGTGAATGGAGTTAAATCTAGTTGGCAGCCGGTCATGAGTGGCGTCCCTCAAGGCTTGGTACTGGGGCCAGTTCTCTTTAACATCTTTATCAGTGATCTGGACAAGGGGAATGAGTGCACCCTCATTAAGTTTCCAGATGACACTAAACTAGGTGGGAGTGTTGATCTGCTTGAGGGTAGAAAGGCTTTACAGAGGAATATGGACAGGCTGGATCGATGGGATCCAGCAAATGGGACGAGGTTTAACAAGTTCAGCTGTGGCATCCTGCGTTTGGGTCACAACAACCCCATGCAGCACTACAAGAGTGGTTGGAGAGCTTCCTGGCAGGAAAGGACCTGGGGGTATTGGCTGACTCACAGCTGAACATGAGCCAGGAGAGTGCCCAGGTGGCCAAGATGACCAACAGGACCCTGACCTGTATCAGGAACAGTGAGTTTCCTGATCATTAACAAAGAAAGATGGGAGCTCTTGGTCAGAGCATTGGATCACTCCATCTTATATTGACTCTCAGTGGTACAGATTGGTGTTTGCTGTCCTTTCATCCCTTTTATATCAGATCTGCACCTTCCTCTTCCAGCTGAAGCCATGGTTCTAATCTTTCTTGCCTTCAGCAGGTCCCAGCAGAAACCTTGCTATCATCTCACACACTTTTTTGGTTCTACTTCTTAACGTGCTCTGAACACTCTGCTCCATGCACATGGGGCCTTACTTCTGAGGGTATCAGTGCTTAATGTCTTGATTTCCAGTTTGAGACTTCAAGGTTTGTAGTTTTTGAAAAACTGTCAGTGAAGTAATTGTGTGCTTGAAAAGTCATTTGACAATGTAAGTTGTCCTCAGTCAGTAACTGTGTGTGTACTTTTTGTAATATACTTCCACAGCCACTTTAAATAACACAGCCTCAGTGGTATCAGGACTTTATACAAAATGATCCTGATGGAGTTTGGTTAGCAGTTCTATAGTTTTATAGACTGTTTTTCAGCCTTCCTGTCCCTTCCCTTCCCGTCCCGTCCTGTCCTGTCCCGTCTCGTTATTTTTCTTAGGTTTTGGTTTGTTGGGTTTGGGGTTTTGATTTGGGACTTTTGTTATTTGGGGGGTTTTTTGGAGGGACTGGCCATGTTGGTGAGTTGTCCCCCACTTTTATTGCTAGGAAGCTTTGCTCACATCTGCATCTTATTCAGCTGTTTCTGTTCTGTGTCTCCTCTCCAAATGCTGTCTGATACAACAAGGCATCTCTGGTCCATGCAGGGAGCATAGCACCCCCTGCTTCCCTCCTGCAGTGCTGTCTCATTGCTCCTGCACAAATGCTGCATCCTCCAGCCTTCAACATACTTTGGTCCTTTCTGTCCTCAACCTGTATGAATCCTCCTGCTTTTTCAGAGGAGCCATGACTTATCTTCATCTTCTGGCAGGATTTGTGCCACTTGCAGCCTGAGTTCTGGGCTATTGCACTGCTCTTCATCTCCTCTGCCTCTGCCATTCCTCTTTGATGACCTTTTCTGCCTCTGTCGAGGCAGAATGAGGTCTTTTGTCACTCACAAGTCCTCAAGGAAGGCAGTGTGTTGGGCTCCTCAACATGATTGCCATGGTTTTTTATTTATTTTTGTCCAAATGGTCACACCTAATCCTCTTTTACTTCCATTTCTGCTCATCTGAACACAGCAGGGTGTCAAAGGTATCCCAGTCCTCTCCCAGCCTCCCTGCCTGAATCCCACTGTAGCTGTTGCACTTCTCTTATCTCAAAGGGGGTTGCTCACACAGAGCTCTGGTGATGTTCCATGATAGAATTTGTTATGCCTTTGCACTCAGGTTTCAATGGAGACACGCTTGCTTGCTCTGTTGCATGATGGTATATGATACATTGCTCTCACGGTAATCATCATCACTGGTGGATGCTGCTTCAGGTTTGGGAAATCTGTTCATTTTGGGCAGTATTCACTGGAAATCGTAGTATCTGCCACGTTCCCCTCCAGTGGAACTTGAGCAGCACAGGGAGGCAATGGGTTATGACTGTTGGGATCTGTTTTCTGAGCTGTTCTGAGCAAACTTTACCTTTCTGAAACCAGCCATTCTTGTGTCCTGTTCTAGTGAGATTTGGGGGAAAGAAAGACGATTTTGAGGTATTAAACACACTAGCACTTGAAATGCTTTCTACCTGTTCAGTTTTTGACTTTAGGGAAATTTTCTCAAGATGTTAGCTGTTGGCACAACAAACTTATAATGGTAACAATTTCTTACCAAGGAGGGAACATATCTAACATTTGCTGTCTGTGATTGTAACTGAGTGTGACTTGCATTAGATTTTGGTGCAATTTGGCAAGTTTTATGCTGATTCACTTTGCATATGGGAGGACTGAAAACTATTAATGCCAACCTGAGCGTGCAGGCTCTGAGTCGCTGCCTGATGGTCATTGCCTGGTCTGGCTGAGAAGAGTATTTTCTGTGAACTGAGTCTGTGCATCTTTGGAAATTATCCTTTTACATATTAATGAAAATTTACCTAAGTTCATTGCAGCTTTGCACTGAAATGAGTTGCTTCCCAGGAAGTGCCATATGGCCAGTGTTTTTATATTTAAGCAGTAACTGCATCAGAAATATAAAGCCCCCAAACCTGCTCTCAAACCTTTGGAGGAATAAAACATTTAAATGCCACTGTGGACATGTACGAGCTGCATGCATTTCCCTACAGGCTTCTTAAAGTATCTGTTCAGAAGACACGTGGTCCTGAGCTGCCAGTTATTTTGGGTCTTTAACCCATTCCTGATGGCTCTCCTTGAACACCAGTCTGAGTATAAGAAGTGGAGCAGATCAGCTTGATTTTTCTGGGAAGCCAAAAGCAGGGGTTGTGTGACGTTTAATGATGTTCTGGGGATGGCCCACTCTATGACACTGAAGGTGCATACTACCCTGGAAACAGCATCTAAGCCTGTTTGCTCCCCACAGTCCTGTGGTGCTGCCAAGCAAAGACCAGATTTAGCATTGCTCAAGTCATGGGCAAGAGCCTCGGGCCTCTTCTGGCTGCTCAAAGCAGATTGCACACAGAGCTCTTCAGAGGCACAGCTATATGGGCCATCAGAGAATACCCTGCCTCAGGGATGGAGTTGATGTCTCCTCCTGACGGGCACACAGCAGTATTTTCCGACAGCAAGACTATGAACTATATCAACACTTGGCTGGAAATCCACCATAATAGATGCTACTGTGTATTCAAATGTGCTTGAATTTAATTTAGACCTTGCTGGGGAAATAAAAATCATCATCCTTAAAGAGAAACCAGATTATGAAACTAGTTTCCCTGAATGGATTTAAGTGAGCTAATTTCTTGTTGAACATCTGGCCTTTTAGTGACTGGCAGCAGTTAATGGCAATGCACTGGTTTTCAGCAAATGCCATCTTCATAGGAAGTGTGGAGCTGGTGCAAACCTGCAACATCACGCTGTAAAATAGCATCCCTGTTCTCTGGTAAAGAAGCAAACATTTTGTAATTGCAGATTGGCACGAGACAGTGCACCTTTTTAAAAAAATATATTTTATATTAAGGAAAATAATAATCATATAACTCTGTTGAAAGGATTAATGTGTTACTGGATGCAAGCTATTACTGTAAAATGTTAAGTACTGTTCTTCTGGAGATTATATGGGCTAGAACTGGCCAAGTATTGGAGTGGGTGTTTGCCTCTTTTCCTGTGAACTAATTCATTAGAGTAATTACTATTTGAAGTCTCCTATAGAGATACGTACATGGAGGGGGAAAAAAGGCTTTGGCTAAAAATTAGCTTTATGGAAATCTTTTTTCCAGCTGGCTTTATGGTCAGCTTTTCCTTCCACTCTGAGTTACTTCTTCCCCTTCACAACTGATACCAGTAAATCGTTCAGTAAAAGTAGGAATGTTCTGTCACAGCAGAGACGGGAGATGAGAGAAAGGATATTTCTGCCTCTCCCGCTGATCTTCGCTGTTGCAATAGCTGCCTCCTGGCAGGCATGCGGGTTGAGGAGGAGACGTGGCATAGGGATCCACCACCTGGCATTCCCACTGGGGAAGGCCATGCCCAGCTGCAAGCAGGGTTCTGCCAGTTTCTCTTTTCTCCTCTGCTGGCTCAGGATGGCTTTTGGTCACGTTTCATGGCTGTCCCAGCAGTTAGCCTTCTCTGAGACCCAGGTAGCTGTCTCTCCCCTTCAGTTTGGGTAACTAACTAGCTGCCTTCTTCTCTCATCCCTGCTCAGCTGCTGGAGATGCCTCCCCAGTAGCCCACCAGGTCAGGATGGAATCCTTCTATCCCTTTTGAACATTAGCTTGAAAGATGGAGTGACCGTTCCACGTCCTTTAAAGGACATTAAGAAAATTTGAGTCGTTTTTAGATTCTAAAAACTTGCTGCAAAGCCGTCATTGGTGAGATTAGATGTGTGAGCTGTAGCACTCCAAAGAGGGTGGATGGGACTGAAGTGTTGACCTGGTGTGGTCACTGGGACATGGAAGCACTGCCATGGGAAGAGCTCCTGCTTTGTCTCCCAGGAGGGATGTCCATGCATGCATCGCATGAGAATGTGTCACTCAAAGGCATGCAGGAACCATACCTGTGGCACAGGCTGTGCTGATATATGTTTAATAGCATCTCAGGCACCGAGTTTTGCTCTGTGATGCCTTTACCTCCCCTTTCCACCGTTCTGTTTTGCTCTCCTTCCTGTGCTCTGGCCCTCCCCGCCCCCCTCTTCCTGCAACCTGCAGACCATGACAGGGCAGGAGCTCTGGTCCCCTCTTTCATGTCCTGATTTCAAATCATGGCAAGGACTGGCTCCTGTTCTGCAGGTTTTCCTGTATATATTTGTCTGAAGAGCCTTCTGCCTCTGCGAGTGTGGAGCTCATCTCAACTTTTCCTCTCAGGGATGGGAACTATTGTTTGGAAATATCTTCCTTCCATTTCCATGGAGATACCTTCTGCCCACTGCTGGGTGAGCTTTAAGAGGTGAGGACTTTGTGTCTGTGCCAGCTGCCTGCGGTGGTGTGAATGAGTCTTCTTGCCTGGTGCACCTTCTCCCAAGGAAGCTGCGTGCCCTGGCCTTGTGCCCTGGAGCTGTACTCCTGCTGGGACGCTTCCCTGTCCCTGCTTGCGTTGTGCCTCTGACAGACGGTAGAAGCAGAACTCTGTTCTCTTTCTGATGACATCTTTTTAAAGTTTTTTTCACCATTCCAGACACTCTGAAGCTGAAATTCTTGGTAACAGGCTGTGACAGTGAAAGGCTGTGCGTTGCCTCCCCATGGCATTTGCACAAGCCCGAGGGGAGCTCTCCTGAAGAGACGCTGGGGCTGCAGTTCCTCATATTCAAAGGTGTCTGAAGCCCCTCTTCCTGCTGTCCTGTTGGTTTAGATAATTGTGTCATTAAGTTCAGTATAAGAGAGTTTTAATCTTAAAAATAGCAGTAATAGGCCATAGTTGTTTTTTCCTCTGATCCAAGCCATTGCAAGACCTGACTCTAAAGGCAGGGGTGATGTGGGGCTACTGCTGACAGTGCTGAGTGAAGCAAACCCTTCCCTAACACAGGCTCTACTTCTGTTAATGAGTGAGTCTGGAAGGCATGATTTCACTTTTGCCAGCTAATTGATTATCCTGAGGGCTGTAAGACTCCCAGCTTCATTTTACAAATTGGTACTAAGGAATTTTGACCCTGAGAAGGAGACAAGAAACAAAGGACCTAATTTCCTTGCATGTCTGCCCTCATAGCCATCCAGGCACATAGGTGGCTCTCTCTGCAGAAAGAAGGCTAGAAGATTATTGTTTTGCTTTTAAAAACCCCACAAACTTCCCTGTTTTCTTCAGATTTTATCTTTTTTTTTCTGTGGGATGCTTAACTGCTACCTAAAGTTGCAAATGGAGCTTGTGGACTTTTCTCATGTCCCAATAATAACCTGGTCTGCAGCAGATCCCTTTCAGCTCATGACCAGTGATGTTCAGGTGTAAATACCTGGGAAAGTAAGTGAAAACTGGGTGGTTTGCTTGGGTAGTAACTGGCACTGGCTGCGAGTCTGGGTTTGCTCAAAGCAGCTGTGATAGAAATGCCACTGGTGTGACAGAGGGGCTAAGACTATACTGAGAACATTACGAGGATGTCTGCTGTGTTCAGGGTGCTTTGGGAATAAGGAACTGTTATGAACAGGCCATTTTGGAAAAGGAGACTTAGAGTAACATACCTAGCATCTAAGGTGATGGATCAACAAGTAGGCATCTGAATGTTTTTTACATACTTCCCCTCAGCTTTGTGTATTCAGGTAAGTAGCAGTAGCAAAGTTGACTTCAGTGAAATCCTGTACTGGACCTGTATGATTCATAGTAGCACTATTTTCAGTTGTATATAATGTTTTCTTATGTGTGTACATCTCTTTGTTGAATATCTCTTAGGATTTTATAATTGGGGTTGGAGGAGGTTGTGGGTGTCTGCAGTGGGTTAGTTACTATGAGACCTGCAGGTTCCAGTGGCGGTCAGACACCAGCACAGCTCTGCACTCGTGAGGCCGGAGCTGTGCCTGGGGCCCACACAGATGGTTTTCTGCTGCAAAACCGTCTTTCTGGTTGTAACCATTACTTTTTGAGACTGTATGCCCTAAACAAGCTAAATCTATGTAGCAAAGTGAATTCAAAAAGCTTAGCGCTTACTGTGTTAGAACAGTACTAAGATTAGAAGAACCTTTTATTGGGTAGGTGTCCTGGTTTCCAGCAGGGACGGGGTTGATTCTCCCCTGTCTCTCTCCGGCACAGCTATCTGAACCCACGTGCGCGCCAGGCCCAGGGGCAGCAGGGAGCTGGCCGGAAGGGGAGGGGCCAAAATCGGAAGTGGGAGTGGTGACGTCACAGCGTAGGCGTATATATGGCCGGGTGGCGCTGGGGTGTATCTTGGCGGCGTCGGTGGCGGTCGGGGCGGCGCGGGCTGCGGTCGGTATGTGCGGGTGTCTGTATCCTCCGTCTGTGTTACTGTTTCCCTGCAATACCTGTTGGTCTGGTAAACAGAACTCTAAGATCCAGAGTCAGCCTTCTCAGAGGTTTGGGCAGACTGATGTGCAGGACCTTGAACAATTAGCCAAGGCACCTGGTAGCTTATTTCCCACCTGGAAAATGTGGGTGATAAAAGTTTATCGTTCACCCAGGTAAATTGCAGAACAGTGTAAGCTGTTGCAGAAGGCAGAATATCTGTATAAGCCATCAGTTTGTCTTTCAGTTCTGACCTTTCTGTTCCTAAATACTGTTTAAAAACAAAATTAACAAACCTGTTGTTTGGGGAGATGCAAACAGGAAGGCAGAGAGCAGCAAGGCAGGAATGGGGTGGATGGGTGACCCAGAGCTTGCCATGCCTGGATGCTGAAAGCACGAAGGAGCAAGCAGGAGCTACACCAGCTTCTTTGCAAAGCCCTGGTGATCCCAAGTCCAGGCAATGACCTCTTGGGTTTGCAAAATAACGGGCAGGTCAGGGCTGTGTCCAAAGTGCTTGGCAGCTCCTGCCCTCTTGTACACTTGTACACAGTGTATTAGGGACATGGGTCCCTTGCTGCACGTCCCAAGCCTATTTCACATGAATAGAATAATTTAGGTTCGAAAGGACCTTAGAACTCATCTCATTTCATCCCCCCTGCTGTGGGTAGGGGCACCTCCCACTAGACCGGGTTGCTCAAAACAATCTGGGCCAGTGTCTCGCCACCCTCACAACAAAGAATTTCTTCCTGAGATACCATCTAAATCTCCCCTCTTTCAGTTTGAAGCTGCTACCCCTTGTCCTGTCATTATATGCCCTTGTAAAATGCCCTGCTCCAGCTTTCTAGTAGGTGCCCTTCACATACTAGGAAACTGCTCTAATGTCTCCCCAGAACATTTTCTTCTTCAGGCTGTACACCCCCACGTCTCTCAGCCTGTTCTTACAGGAGAGGAGCTCTAGACCTTGCAGCATCTCCATGGCCTCCTCTGGCCTTGCTCCAATAGGTCTATGTCCTTCTGATGCTGGTGGCTCCAGAGCTGGAGGCAGCACTGCAGGGGGTCTCCCCAGAGCGGAGCAGAAGGGCAGAATCCCCCCTCACCCTGCAATTTGACATTGACTTCTGTTGTATGCTATACCTGTGCTCTGTTGCTGTAATGAGGTCCTGGTGTAACCACTTAAAATCCGTACAGACAGATTTTGCAGCTATGTTAGCCTCTTCTAGTGAGTAGGCTGGAAATTTTTATTCCTTTTGACAGCCAAACTTCTTCAGAGAGTAAATAGGAGTCATTACTCTTAAGTAATTTCACTCTGAAGTGAAATGTCTCAAAGAAGTAATATATTCGGCTCCAGATTTGAAATGTTCAAAACAGTACTTTGTGACTGCAAATAAATACTTTAGACAATGAAAAATGCCAAGGATGTTCCACCCTGGATGGTTTGTAATTTTGGGCAGAGAACATCTCACATTTTTTATTAATATTTTTAAAACTCAAAAGTCAAACACAACTACTGTCAGTAGCTGGGAAAACCCAAGTCGTGCCTTTATTTTGGGAAGGTTAGGATCACTCTTTGTTCTACACGTAGCAGAAAAAGCAAGGATTGGAGCATGGTGTTAAAATAGTACCCTGCACCTCTCTTACGAATATCAAAGTCTTATTCTGCTATTCAAAAGGGAAGCAGAACAAAAACATTGTGGGCAATATTTTTTAATAGAACAATGAACCTGGAAAGATAGGTTTTTAAAACTCTTGTTTCATGAATGTTTAAAAGAACTTTCACAGATTTAAACTTCATTTTTTGTCATTGGTTCCTTATTATGCATCAACTTTTAAGTTCCATGATACCATTGTGAAAGAAATAAAATGTCAGATGTGAAGGATTCCATTATCACTATGCAGTGGCAGTTTTATATACTGATTATGATGAGGCCTCTCCACGTCACTTTCCTTCATTAGTTTTATTTCTGCACCTAAAATGAAAAGGAATAAATGTACCTCTCGCTCAACAAATATTTTTATAAGATCAGCAATTGGTTGCTGAATGTCAGGCTGCGTGGACTCTTCTAGACATGTCTGGTGGTATGTGGTGACTCTTTAAGCCCATTTCTTCTCAGAAAGGTACCTCTAAGGGAATAGACCATGATGTAGTCAAAGGGCCCTTGCTGGAGTGGATGGTCTTCTGGTCACAACAGATGTCACAACATTTTTCATCTTTTCCCTTGAATCTTCTTTAATAGTGTTTGGTTCAATGCAGCTGCAAACTGCTGATATTTTGAGACAGCAGTAGTCTTGGGAGCTCTTCAGCAGCAACCTCTAGTGTTTGTTTTGGTGACACTGGTCAATGTTAAAAAACAAAACAGCGCATAATGACCTGCCACTGAATCTTGCCTGCAAGCCTTCACAGAGGTACAGAAATCTAGCTGAGCAGTAGGAGAAGATTCTGCTGTGGAAAACTGTTTCCCAGGTATTTCAGGCAGTGAATAATCCTGTTCGGCAACGAACAGTAATGAATAGTCTAGTTTTGTCTCCCTACAGGTTCAATCTGATTATTTCCTGTTATTTACAATGTTGTGTTAGTTGAATTTTCTTAACAGTAATAAATAATATCTAGCCCTATGTTGACTTCCACAACTTTATTGTACAGTAAGCATTAACACAGCATAGCTGATTAGAGTTTTTGTACCCTTTTGCCACAGAGCACAAAGCTGTAACAGTAAAAGTAGTGACAGTTCAGCTCCTTCTGCAGTCCTCCATAGTAAAGAAAGATCTCTTTGGAATCAAAGTAGGGGTATTTCTGCTGCTCTCAAACATGCCAGGTACTTCCAGACATCTGTTTTTTGCCTATTGCTTAGGAACTAAATAAATATAAATGAAGTTGAGCCTCTTGCTTTTAGTGGATCCAAACTACTCCCTCTATAGATATAACACCGGTTTTGCCAGTTCGTATGCCCTCGTTAGATGGACCAGAAAGGCTGCAGAGTCATCTAGCTTTCAGATTAGGACATCAGCCTCTGGCAGGCTAAAAAGAGTAACCAGATTTGTTATTTAGCATTCTCTTCTTGCACTTGTCATCAGAGCAGCCATGAGCAGAAAGTGTGCGCTGATTTATCAGGTTTCTCTCCTATTGTATTTTAATATGAGAATTCCTGGGGGAATCTGTGTATTTCTTTATTTTTAATTCTTCTGGTCTGTTTTCTGTGTGGAAAGGGCAGTCTGTCGTCTGGCATGGAGCGTGCTTGCTGCATCAGGCCCTGTGCTCACACACCCCGTCTCTGGGAAGGGGAAGGTGCATGGCCGCCTCGAGCCGTGCCAGGTAGGCTGCTTCCTTACAGCTGCTGTACGCGCTGCTTTGAGTGGCACAGCAAAGGTTGTATTTTTGGTGCTGCAGATATGTACAGGGCTGCAGTTTCACATAATCACGTGCTACTTATTCCCGAATAAATGATCCTCACCTTGCTGTCTGTGAGTCTGCAGCAGGACTGTGGGAAACACAGGGACAGGGGCAAGGGGACTCCCACTGCCCTTGTCTGCCCTGCCAACGGCACAGGCAGAAGTGATGGTCAGTAGGCTCCAAAGGAGGTATGAATGTGAGATAAGATAAAAATCTGCCTTGTGCAGGGTCGGTGCTGGAGAAGGTACTGCTTCTGTGACTGCTGTGCTGGGTCCCGGCAGGCTTCCGACAGAGGAGTACGGGACCAGGCTCAGAAATGCCCTCTGCCTGGTTTCATTTCCTCTTGCTGTGTCTCCGTCCTCTGTCCTGGCTTTGCTTCACTAATCTGATTTATCAACTGTCTCCCTGCAAAGTACTACAGAATTAACTTTTATGTAGTTTTTGAGCATTATACTCTGCTTATATTCAGGAGATTTTGTAAGGTAAATAAAGCATGCTCCAATATCAGGCATGCATTATTAGCCCCTGGTGCTTTGATTTAGCAGTGTTCCCTGTAAAAATGTTTTTCCACCGCACTTGCAAAAAAACTTTATTTTGTACAGCTTTTTAACATGATAACTTTTCAAGGTCATCTCCATGTAGCTCTGGTTTTATTTGCGGTCACTAAGCTGCATCTATGAAAGTCTTGTTCTGTTTGTGATAAGAACATTTTTCCACGAGACTGAGTTGACTGAAACTGTGTCATGTTTTCAGTGGTGTAGACATGTAACGGGCTGCAGATTGCTTGGTAAGTCCCTTATGAATAAAATTAGAAAGAGAAAAAAAAATAAAAGATCACTTAAATTATAGCCCTTTGATCTACCTTGTTAGTTAACATTGCAAACAATGTACAAACTGCATAATTTGTTTTGCTAATATGTAGCCAGTGTGGAACCATCTGTGTAATAGTTGACATTATTTATATTCAGAAGGGATATCATGATAGCTGGAAGAGTCCCTACTCCCAGCTAACCATTTCCAGTGTGACTTTACATTATTGATTTACGTTAATTCTCTACTAACCTATTATGAGTTCATCTGCCACTTTCAGCTCTCTTATCATGTTGATGTATTTCTGATTTTCCAGACTGGATAGTGATTTACTGCAAAGGTGTTGGGATGAATTGTTCTGTGATGAATATCTGAAAGCCCCTGATAGCCTCTTTCATTGATACCTTCATCGGGAGTTCTGGTACCAAATGAGGCCAGCAGCAATGCCTTGGCAATCCTGGAAATGTTCCCATCCTTTCTGTCCTTCCTGGTCTACTGAGTCTATACTTCTATTTCCTGAAAGTGCATTGAGACAATTCTCAAAAGTTATGTGACAACAGTCTTTGGAGATGGAATGACTCTTCCAGGCTTCCTGGGCTCTGTCCAGGATGCCTGAGGGCAGTGGGAGTTGGTTTTCTGGCCTGTTTAGGAGGGAAATCTCATGTTCTGCAAAGTGCTTTGAATTTACTGGGTGCTGCATGCTGTGGGATTGTGCGTGGTGGCTCTTTCATGCTTGCTCTGCTTGAGTGGGTTTTGTTCTGTTCTAAGATATGTGTTTGCATATTGTGCAACCACGAGGGAAATCATATAATGATACAGTGGTGAAGTTATTGCTAAACGTGCGGTTTTTCAGTCAACTTACATGGTAAAATAAATTTGGAGAATGTTTGAGTTGAAAGGTGTGACTTAGCAATAATTTTTTGAGAAAATTATAAAGCAATAGTAAAGTAAAAGGTGAAGTTGTATAAATGCCATGAGAGATCAAAATTTCATGTTCTAGGATTGGCTGGTTTTGAAGAGATCTGGTTTGATTAGTACTGAGGACAGTATTGTTCTCTATCTTTTATCTGGAATTATAAAAGCTCTGTGTTGTTCACTCATTAAAGAGGGTTTTACCAACACTTGTGAAAAATGCAGCTAGTGGATCACAGCACTTGAAATGACACAAACAACTATTGTTATAGATGCCAGGGCAGGTGAGCGTTGAGGTGAAGGGCCCTTTTTGGTCTGTGCTGCTGTGGGGAGCTCAGCATGCCAGCATGAGTGCTTCCCACCACCATTCAGGGGAATATTTGGTCCTGGCTGGCAGTGGCAACAGATTGGGTACCCAACTGCAGCACTTGGTGTTTTCCTACTGTGCTTGGGGGGTTCTTGTACCCGACCAGGAGAGACAGAGTCAAAATGCCCATTTCATGCTTTACATGGCAATAGCTTGGCTCCCTGGTAGGTGGCTGTGAGGGCTC
Source organism: Thinocorus orbignyianus (assembly GCA_013400375.1). Lineage (NCBI taxonomy): Eukaryota > Metazoa > Chordata > Aves > Ciconiiformes > Thinocoridae > Thinocorus > Thinocorus orbignyianus. The sequence goes on along the minus strand of VXBW01002728.1, from coordinate 13,922 downwards.
TTCCTGCAGCTGGGACCAGTCCCTATCCTTCTGGGATGGGACATGGCCTTGCTGTGCAGTTGGGGTGCTGAGCAGGCACATCTCCTTTTTTCTTGTACTGTTTGAGGGTGACAACGGTTGAATTACATGATTAACTCATCATTTTGCGCTATCTCCTGACTGAGCCAGAGCCTGGTTTCATGGCTGGCCTCTAGTTTCTGATCCCCAGCAGTGTGAGCTACCATGCACAAATTCCAGCAGTTGAGTCCTGAAGTGGCTACTGCCCCCACGGCTGCTGGAGGGGATCGTGCAGGTGTTGCACTGTGGTGTAGAGGGCCCCAGTGCCATTAGCAGTGACAACTGTCTGTGTATCCACAAAGGTGTCTGCTGGCAGCTGTAGATGGTGACATGGGACCATTGCCATGCCACTACCTCGGGGTAGGGAGAGACTGTACTGGGAAGGCTGGTGGAGTCTGGGATTGATTGGTTCTGGTGAGTCCCTGCAGCACGGCAAAAGGCTGCCAAAGCTGCCAGCTCTGCAGGAGATGGTGCTTTCAGGCTCCAGCCTTCCTCCGCATGGAGATCCCAGCAGGAGCAGGCACAGCCCGCGACTACCCAAGACATGGCCTCTCCACATGGTATATGGAGGCTCCCCATGTACAGCCAGGGCTCCCTGGGGGACTGCTGGTGGGGTGCGGGTCCTGCTGAGCCAGGCCCTGTGACCCCATGTTCTTCTTCATTTGGAGCCTTGGAATCCACATACCCGTCTTGTGTAGTCACCAAGGAATCCTTGATGCTGCCTCCACCAAGCAGTAGTGTCGCTTTGCATGAAACCCCTTGACTGCAGGCTGGATTACCTTGCTGATGTGAGGAGACTTGGAATCAGATCCTACTGTGCAACTGCACTGCAACAGAGGGTTCAGAATCAAATGTGCTCAACCTTCTCCTCTCTGCCTCCCCCATCTTCACCCTGACCAGGAGTACCATGCGACATCCAAATGGTTTTGTGAGTACTTGGATCATGCAAAATAGATCTTTTCCAAGTACTGTAACACTGTATAATCTAGCTCAACTATGCATTGTGGATCAGTGGCAACATCTCAGCTTGTTCTGTTAAAGTATAATTAATTACCATTTCAATAGTGCTTCTAGATGTATGTATTCATCCAGTTCATTGAAAAATAATAACAATGCTTCTTATTATTTAATGGATGGTGTTATACATTGTGGCTGCAGCCTATTAATATGGAAAATAACATCTGACACATTAATCCAGAATAACTTGCATGGTGTCTTTCCTGACCTAACAATGAACAAAAGTAGGTCAGCTTCCAGGTTTCCTGAAATGGGAATTAAAACTTCATAGAAAGAAAGTCTTCAATAATTCTACTCAAAAGACTGAAACTTGTGAACCTTGCATATTCAGAATGGTTTGCCCCATGATAATGACTTCGAGATATTTCTAATTAAATGTAGTCATCAGCACTGGATTTCCTTAGCTCTCCTGTTATCTCACTTTTTTACAGTTTAATGGAATTAAAAAGCACTAAAAGATATGGCTTGCTAAACATCTGAGAAACCATCATTTAAAAAGGAAATTTAATAAAATGCAGTTTGCAGAAGCTTATGTAAAGTGGCCTTTTCGGGAATCATGTTAGTTCAGCACTGAGCATTACAGGTGCTTTATTGCTGCTCTATAGCACATGGTACCTATAAATACTGAACTGCTAGGTTATAGCCTACCTAGAATTTTGCTAAAGGGGTGTTCATGAAGTAGCTGGTGTATTTATGACCATCTCTAAGATAATTCCAGTGTTTAATCAGTGTCTACCCTAACCATCAAACTGCTGATCTTCTTTCTGGAGTTTTGATTCTCTGCTCTTGTAAATGTGAGATGTTGAGATGTGTTGCAAGAGAGCAGCTCTGTAGAGACCTGGGAGTCCTCGATGACAATGATGCCTGTGAGCCAGAAATGTGCCCTTGAGGCCAAGAAGGCCAATGGTATCCAGGGGAGCATCAGGAAGAGTGTGGCCAGCAGGTGGAGGGAGATCATCCTCCCCCTCTACTCTGCCCTGTTGAGGCCACATCTGGAGTGCTGGGTCCAGCTCAAGGACAGGGAACTGCTGGAGAGAGTTCAGTGGAGGCTACGAAGTTCATCAAGGGACTAGAGCATCTCTCTTATGAGGAAAAACTGAGAGACCTGGATCTGTTTAGCCTGGAGAAGAGAAGACTGAGAGGGGATCTTATCAATGATCATAAATATCTAAAGGGCAGATCTCAAGAGTATGGGGTCAGGCTCTTCTCAGCGGTGCACAGTAACAGGACAAGGGGTGATGGACACAAACACCCCTTGGTGGACACAGGAAGTTCTATTTCAACATGAGGAAAAACTTCTTGTGAGAGTGGCAGAGCCCTGGTAGAGGCTGCCCAGAGTGGGTGTGGCATCTCCATCTCTGGAGGTCTTCCAAAGCCACCTGGACATGTCCCTGTCCAACCTGCTCTGGGTGACCCTGCTTTGGCAGTATGTGATAGTCTCAAGAAGTCTCTTCCAACACCTACAATTCTGTGATTCTGTGAGTATGGGGATTGCCATGCTAGATGAGAGCTGACATCCATCAAAAGCTGTGCTCTTCGGGGAAAGGTGTGACTGTGGAGCATGCAGGTTACTCCACCCATTCCAGCTGAAGGTCTGGTGCTATAGCAGCTCTCACAGCTCCCTACCCATCCATCCTTCCTTGGTGAGTGTCATCCAGCCAACGCATCCCACCTCTGTGTTGCTCTGGCTGCGGTGTGGTAGTGAATGCAGGGTAGCAATGAGAAGTCAAAGTGGAGAGACCAAATGTGGACAGCATTGCAGGGAATTTGCTGACTCTTGCCTCGGACGTTGTGATGCCTGGGGAAAGGAACTGAGTGTCTGAGCCAGGCACCTCCAACCTCTGTGTGGAGGCTTATGCAACACCGAAAGATGTGTTTCGATAGACATCTCTGTGCAGTGCTCACTGTCATTTTGAATTGTGCGGTGAAAATACATGCTTGAGCTCTCCTGTTGTGCAGGTACAGATTTTTTATTATTTTTTTTTTTCAGATTATGTGCTTTCCCAGTGCTTTCACTATTGTCTTCAGCTAAATTTCACAGCCATGGTCTCTCACCCAGGAGATACCTTGCCAGTAGGTGCTCAGATACTAACATTTTTAATATAGCACACGTTGTTAGTAACTGATTGTCAGAAGAGCCATGCACTATAGAGTATTCTCTGAAAGAATGGTTATTGTGGATATGAAGCATATCCTGCTGTTTTGTTTAGCCCATTTAATAGTTGACTGCCCTCCATATGTACAAGATGGCACATAGGCTCTCCTTGAAGAGCAGAGACTGTTGCTTTTTTCCTGCTTCTGGTCTACTAGAGCCTTGTTTCCTGTACTGAAAACAGAGTACTATAAATCCAGAGTTTTTTTGTTTTGACTCACAAACATCCATGAACTGTGAGTGATGCTGTCAGAAACCTCTATTTGGGAACAGTAAGTTCTCATAGAGTCAGAAGTCAGATTTCAGATGGGAGCTGAGTGCACTTGGTCCTTCCCACCTGTGTGCTTGTGAACCTGGGAGAAACTTTTTATTGTGGGCCTGTTTGTGGTCACTTTCTGTGTGAAGTTCTTGGTTTTATTTTGGAACAAGAGATGTAATTCAAAAAATGAAATCAGGGCATGAAGAACACACTGGTTGGAAGCAGTGACTGCTTGTATTTGCCTGGTGATTTTTGTGAGCCTTTATAATGGTAATGGAAATGTTGGGGGTTGAGTAGGTCTGGTAGCTGAGTAAAGTATTTTACATACTTGTTTGTTTTTAGAAGTAAACTCACATTGATGCTTTGTAGTATGATAAAATTATTTATGCAAAAAGTTTCTTTGTTTTAAGGTCTAATGAAATCCCAGAAAGAATATGGAAACTATTAGGGACCTGGCTTCTGTGGAATTTCTAATGAGGTTTGATAGCATAGGAATTTGGAAAAGAAGCTGTTAACTGAAATCCTGTGTACTTGTCATAGACTGTTCAAATTCCATTGCAGAAATGAGAATTGTTTTAGCATTCCCAGTCCTTGTTTTTTTAAAATTTGTTTGCAGAAAGAAAATTAGATTGATCTCAGTGATTAGTTTTCATTCGTTTAGTAGGACGATGTTTTCTATGTGAAATGACATGTTTTCATAAAGGTAAATGTTGAGCTGCTCTGAGTAATCGCATCTCCTAGAGGACAGTGGCCCCTGATACGTGTATGGGCAGGTAATAGCTGCAGGAACTGCAAAGTGAAGAGCATATAGGTGTCCCCATCCCTGCTCCCAGGTGATGGATGGAGGGCTGTGGGGTGGAAGGCCACAGTGCACCCCAGGGCACGACTGAACCTCTTTGTTAGAGGACAGCTGGCTGACACTCTGTGCCACAGCAGATGCTATGATTCAGCCCTCCAGGTCAGCCTTGGTTCAAAGAGAAGAAAATGCTTACCTCAGCGTTGGAGCCCAAGCATATCAGTCAGTGTGAGTGACAGGATGGGCATCATCTCCTCTTCAAAGCCGGGTTTGGGGATTTCTCTTGCCAGAATGCTTTAAAGGCTAAGGAGCGTTGCTGCTCATTAATTAGTAAAATTGGAGCTGGCTCAAGTAGTTCTTGGAAATATTAACTGTTAGACTTTAGATTCACACCCTGGAAGAAAAGTGAGTTTTACGTTAGTTTTCCAGTTTTCATTAATAGTTCTCCTTCTTTTAAAATAATTCTTCAGTTTGGGAAGTATGAGAAAACGGGCTGCTCTGGAGGTTAGTGCTGTAAAACAGGAGTCTTTTAGGGCTCTGTTAACAGTACAGTGTAAATGTTAGGTCTGACACAGGGACATGGCCATCAATAAAGGCGAGATCAGAAACCCTCAGGAGCCCATATCGCTGCAGTCACTGCATGAGGCAGAAGATTGAATTGACAAACTCCTGGTAGTTTTCTAAATCCTGGACTCCAGAAGCTGTCTTGCAGTGTCATCACCAACTGTGACGCTTCTGCTGGCAGCACCCTTTGCCACCTTTCCCTTGCAAGGTGGTGGGTTTTTTCCCCCTTATCTCCTCTTTCTCCATGGGTGAGAGATCTCAGCCTTCTGACACTCTGGACACTTTCACACATGCCTTCACACTACCAGCTTTTTAGCAGTGCTGGAGCTTTGACTTTCAGCTCAAAGTTGGGATTGTGGGTCAGAAATGCCCCTTTGGACCAGTCTGTTTATGCAGGGCCCCCTTTCCTGTGTCTCTGGATATGTTTGCTCCCTGCCATGTGGAGTTTAGATAGAGAAACCTGAGAAAGCGCCATGTCTCCAGATTTGGGCTGGTAAGTCTCTGCTTTCCAGAAGCCTGTTGCTGGGCACAAGACCTGCATTGGCACATATGGACATGCAGTACGCTGAAGCCTTTCAGGTTTTTCCTTTTTGTACTGGGGGGGCGGAAATAAAAGAAAAAAAAAATCAGTGTTCACTATAACATTGATAAAGCTGTTCAAAGGAAGAAATTGCACGAGTGCCGAGTGCCATTAGCAACCTGATTGTGTGTAATTGATGAACAGGTCTGAGAGTAAGAGAATGGTTAATCTGCCCTGTAGTTGGATATGCTCTTCAGATATAACAAGAAGAGCTGCCTCTTCTATAAAATTAGAAACTGAATGTGCATAAGCATTATATAACTGAAAAGCTAATACTGTATATGGCAGCATGACAGAACAATATATATTGAAGTCCTTGACTTTGTTCTCATTTCTGCCTTTCTAGTAATTTACGGAAATATATTAAAAGTTTTCAAATGACCTTTAAAATTACCTCCTAACCTGTATAGTTGATCATCATTTTCTGCTCCATGAGCCTAAGGTGTTAAAGGATTCATAATTCAGTATTTCAAAAATTGTCAGTGGCTTCACTATATGGAATTTTAAGTATTATGAATGTACTTCTGGCATTTGGTGGTTGCATTTGTTCATTTGAATGTAGTGGATACTGAATAGGACCTATTATCAACTTTATATAGAAAATATATTTTGGTGATTACATATAGAAGAATT
>VXBW01002725.1:134162-147686 GCA_013400375.1 Thinocorus orbignyianus | reverse complement strand
TAAAATAAAATAAAATAAAAGTCATCTTAACTTTCTTAAATATTCAATAGTTCAGTATACCATGACATAAGGATAAGATTTGGTATTTGGCAAAAACAAATATGCCTTGCATAAGACCTTTGTCAACATGACAGAATATGTTTGGGAGGTGGCAAGGGCATCATTAAAGGAAGAGAAATTCTTCATAGATCAGCCCATCTGTTTGTTTCTAGTCTGGGCAGTTGCCCGGTATACCTGGGGGAGGAGAGAGGTTTCCATAACATGAATGTGGGGAGATAACAGAAATACCTGAATTTGGGGGGAAAAATGGGGGAAAAAACCCCAAACTTGGGGCAGCTAATTATCAGAAATGGTAACTCCTTGCATCAACAGAGTGTAACAGACAAATATCATGGATTTCTACTGGTATTAGACAAAGGGCAAGAATCTCAAAAGCCTCTCCATGACTGAGATGACTAAGTCCTTGAGGAATTTTTGAAATCTAACTGTGGATGCTCATACACTATTATGACAAGGGTCCTAAAAAACACTCTCTTGCTCTAAGTCCAATCTGCACCAATAAAAGGCAAAATAAGGAATTTCTCACTACATGTACATCTGCTTTTCCTTCCCGCTGTTTGGTGAGGTCTAGGAAAAGGGTGATTCTTTTTCCCTGCCAGAAATCACTAGTATTTTTACTAGAATAAATAAGAAACAAGTGATAAGTAGGTTTTGCTTCATTTTAGGATGTCTGCAAAATAATTAGTCTAACTTGCTGGCAGTTACATTGCAAACAATATTTTTAATTCATTGGCTTACCTGGAGTCACCCCTAAATATTTTTTTTTAACCAGGGTCTTTACTGTTAAGGCATTAAGCCCCCTTCTAAAGCTATTGTTAATATGTTAACATTTTGATATCAGTTAGTTACAACATGAAGGATACTTCAAAGTAATTGTCATTACATTTATCTATGTGGTTATATATTTGTTAATGAGATTTATCATCTTAGTTACACCTTGTTCTTGATCCTTTGCTTAGAATATATTTAGTGTTAAGCACTAAGTACACAGTATTAGCATCTGTACTAGCATTAGTGTTAGTGCTAATACTCGCTAATAATGAATCTTCTTTGTAGGTGGAAGTCACAAAGCAGTAAGATCCACCATAAGCATCCAGAAAAGAGTGGAGCTGCTACCCTTCTAATTTTGAGTAATCTTTGACCTTAGTCTTTTGAATTAAAATGCCGTTAGACACCCAGGATATATCTAAAAACTGTAGTGTCTATTGTGGTTTCAAATTAAGTAACATAGAGGACCTACCAGCTTGAATGTGTCACCTCTGCACTTGGATTAGTAGATGAGGCTTGAAGGAGTGGATGAGGGCTGATGACTTGACAATACTTCAAAACAGTTATATCATGAATTTGGGCCCCTTTAACCTCAGTTACAGTCATAATATTCAGATCACTTTGGAACTTACTTCCTTACTCCTCTAGGTTGGAATTTGTTCCTCCAAGTGTACACAGTCTGAGCTGAGGACCTACATCGTGCCAAAGAACATTAAAACCCCACAAATATAAGGGTGTCTGCTGTTCAGTATAACTGGAATTGTGACAATTTCCACAGGCTCTGAGCAGGTTGAAGTTTTTGAAGCCTGTGAAAAAGCTACAGGAGAGAACAAGTAACATTTCCTCATTGAGGACCATAACTTCTATAAAGTGCTTGATGCTGAAAAGAGCGACAAGGTCTTCCTTGGGTCACTCAGGAAGTGAAAAAAGAGTTAATACTACTTTTTAACAAGTTTTCAATGAGGCTTAGCAGTGGCTTATAAAAGAGAAAACGTTTAGAAATTATTTTCATACCTAAAATAAAGCTTTCTCTAGTAGCAGTGCAAGACACGGTAATAGAGTCACTATGTAATATAAATTACAGTTAACCTTTACCTTAAATCTTCAGACCAAAACCAGACTATTAATCAGAAGAGAACTTTTTAAAGTGCTGTTAAAGAGTTTGATTGTATTTTGTTCTATGAAGAGTTGTTGACACCACAACAATATCAATACTCTTTAAAAAAAATAACACAAAACCTTCTAAATTTGATATTTTTTTGTATTTTAAGTGGTTGCAGAAATAAGTCTTCTTCCTTCAAGTTGTTCTAACAAGCACAGTAGAAAATCACTTAATCCTTTGTGAACAGAAAACAAGACAAAAGCAAAAAACCTGTTTGCTTCCTAAATGCAATCTCTTGCACAATGTTCATGCTCCATGGACTTTCTTTTCTTTTCTTTTCTTTTCTTTTCTTTTCTTTTCTTTTCTTTTCTTTTCTTTTCTTTTCTTTTCTTTTCTTTTCTTTTCTTTTCTTTTCTTTTCTTTTCTTTTCTTTTCTTTTCTTTTCTTTTCTTTTCTTTTCTTTTCTTTTCTTTTCTTTTCTTTTCTTTTCTTTTCTTTTCTTTTCTTTTCTTTTCTTTTCTTTTCTTTTCTTTTCTTTTCTTTTCTTTTCTTTTCTTTTCTTTTCTTTTCTTTTCTTTTCTTTTCTTTTCTTTTCTTTTCTTTTNCATCAGTCATCTTTATATTCCATTCTCCATTTCTTACTATTTTTAAATGAATTTTTGTTTCTCAGCTTTGATCTGTTCAGTAGAAAAAAGCAAACTACAAAACAGACAAGCAGAAAAGATTCTGTCGTAAAGCCTAATCCCACCGAAATCAACAAAACCAAAAATTTATCAGCAAGATCTATTACACGAGCCACACCCACTCCAAATTATTAGCAGACAAACTACTGTGGCTAATAGATTATTATGAGTTTTCTGGTCAACAGGGCTATGTTACTGCTGGTACTCATACGTTTACTGACAATGAATCTATTAAATAATATTGCTGGGTACTTGCACTGTTACACCTATTAGTCTAAATGAGACTTTGTACTTGAGTTTAGCTGATGTGCCACGTGCTTCCTGCTCTTTCTGCTCAGTTTCAGAGTCCTTCACTTTAGACTTCAAATATAAGATGTTTTGGGGAAAATGAATCTTTTGTTTCAAAGCTGCACTTAATAAAGTAGTGAAAAAGGAAAACACCAACTTCTCTTCTCTGGCTTTCTGGAGCTCAGCCTCTCCCTCATAAATCCTACTGTACCCATCATCAAAGTTAAATTTGTTTGATCACGTAGATTCTTTAACATCTTCCTTTCCTATTCTATTCCTCCTCCACTTCCTCAAGGGAAAAAAACCGTGTACACAGAAGAGACAAATGCCTAGGTTCAGCTCAGAACAGTAGTATTTATTCTATTTCAAACCCTTCTCCATTTTGCTTTATGGCCTGTGGCTGTGAAAAGGGGCACAGTTTCATGTTCCTAATGGAATAAAAATTATGGTTTGCTGCTTTTTACTACCATTTCTTCATCCCCCAAAACAGAAAAACAATAGACCTTTGCTGCAGAGAAATTACAGTGAAGATGAATTTGGTGACATGCAATGAGATGAACATTCTTCTCTTTTTAACTGCACACACCTTCTCTCTTTTCAATCAAAATTTTAAAATTATTTTTCTACAGCATTTACACTGATAAGCAAGTGGGCTTTTTAATAATTTACCCATGTCACTGAAAAAAGGGGATGGGGGGAAAGGACTGGAAATTTAAAACACAAAGGAGAAAAGTTAATTTAAAGTGATGTTTGGTAAAAAGTCCCCTTTGAGATCCTGTTGTGTAATTGAACAGATTAAGAGAACTGACAGTAACTTCACGGTATGCCTAAGTGGAGGTCTCTACGGGTCAACTCTCGGATCTTGTGCCGACACGTTAAACAAGTTTGTCAATTTTCCATCAGATTGATTTTTCTCACAGGTCTGGAAGCCTCGTCTCATTTCATCTTATTTCCACAGGGGTTCTTAACATTGCAAACTGCCATTTACTTTTGTCTCAAAGTGTGAGGAATGATTTTTATCTCTGAGTGGCAATCACGGCAGGCAGCTCCAGCTCTGCTTATAATGTTGCACATTGTCCTCCCTCACCAACTGGGGTTTCTTTTGTATTTTTCCCCTCTTTGGGAATGATGTGGATTTTTAGAATACATTCAAAATAATTATTAACTGAATGTACTTAGGGCAGATGTCTGTAGTCTCTGAAGTGAACAAAAAAAGCAACAGAAACCGTGGGGTTTTTTCTTTGCAGTTTTCAGCATAATGAGGGGTCAGCTTGAGAAAATATGATGTCTCTGGGAAGGTCACAGGGAAGAGTATTAACATCTCTTTACATTTCCATGTCTATTATCCCCTCCTGTTAATGTCAAAGGAAGTTATGTGCACAAAATAAAGAGAGAGCATGCTTCTGAATAGGTGAAAGCTGCTGAAGATTATAATGGTATATATTTGGATTAATTGCACTAATGACAAGAATCTACTCTTACTCTACACCAAGTTAAACAAGAGTAAAATTTGTCTGCAAGCCTGTGGAATGTGATTATACTCTCATGTGGTTATACAACCATCTAGTCCCCTTGACTCAAATTAAACTACTCTGAACTTAAACACTTGCTTCACTTAATGACCTCTTCCTAGAAGAAGACCACCATTTATATCAGTGTCATTAGGAGACTCCAATCCCTCTGTTTTCCCTTACCTGCAGCTCTGGTAGACATTTCCACTTGTGATGATTGGCTGTAGTCAATCACTAGAGTCATAAACACTGACATAGTGTTTTTAAGCATTTCTCACAACCACCAATATCTCTGATACAAAGCAATGAGTCTGATTCCTACTTTCTTTGGTGCTAGTTACACAGTTCAGCCAAAAATATGGAGATACTCATCATCCTTTCTTTTGGAGACTTGTACAACGTTCATGTTTTAATACAAATGAGAATAAAGGTCCATTATTTTGTGCTCTGAAATGTACTAGTTAAGTAATCAAAGATAATGTGAAAGTTACCAAACCATTTGGTTATTAGCAACTCATCACTGTTGTGAAATGTAGCCACCATTTTAGAAATCTATGTAAAAAATATGGAAAAACAAAAACAAAGCCCAGAACTTGTAATGATGCTTTTTGGCATCAGTATGACTAGAAAGCAAATTAAACCTGAAGGCTGGAGCTGTTGGACTGCTGGCTCATGGGACACTTCGAGCCCAGAAGGAACCACCGGATGCCAGCCCAGCACTGAGCACCTGGGATGAGAGATGCTGTTCCCTGTCAAAAGGCTTTCCATGGAGCAGGTGTGCCTGTGTCTGTAATGGTTGCTCACAGTTAAAGGAAAGAGGTGGGTAACACAGGAAAGGCCCAGGGAACTCTACAGTTACAGCCACACCACACTGTCTTCTGCCTTCACACTGTGGAAGAGGTGGTGGAGACCCGGCCATCACTTGGGTGAAAAGATATTACATGGTTGGAGGCTGCAGCAGGGTGGTCAGATCTTGAGGTCAATCCGCAGGGCTTGGTGGGCAGGAGCCAGAGCAGGAGGTTGGGAGCCAGGACCACATGGTATTGATGATGTCAGGGGCTGGGAAAAGGCAGGGTGCTAAATGGTTCTGTTCTTCCTCCTTCCCTCCTTGTTTAACCTTTAGTGGACAGTAACGATCCAAGGGTGCTTTTCCCAAGAGAGTTGATGCTCTCATGGAATTGACTTGCCAGAGACAGAAATGTGTTTAATGGGTTAATCTTAAAAACCCTGCTGAATTTTGCAAATAGCAGAAAGAAAGGGATCTTACAGAAAACTTCCTCCCACCACCCCACCCTCCCCAAAACAACAAAAAGAAGATTCTCTACTTCTATTTTACATCCTTTCATCACAGCCAGTAGGTGCCCGAAAAACAAGACCTGAGCAAAACTCCTTCATTTCCACATTGTATGTGAGTGAGTTACTCAACCACGATGAGGGATGACTTTATGATGCCAGCAGTTGATATATCTGTGGCAAGTCAGTTTGGTTTGCTCCGGTCGGCTCAGCACATATTCTTCTTTGGCAAGCCCACTGGTGAGTCTTCTGAGTGAGCACTCCCTTTTTGCCTGGATTTGCAAAAGGAACAGGCAAATGGCTGTGTTGCCTTTTTACAGTTTAATATAAAAATGCACAACAGCAGACTGTGTTAGTAGAAAGGCATGTGTAAACAAGTATTTACAACCTTTTGATCATGGTGTTGATACCTCTAACAACACTGCTGGAAATGGTAATCTGTCACAAAGATAATTCAGTGGGATAAAGCAAGATAGTTTGATGAGCTTTAAAATATATATATAAAAAAGGGTCTTTTCAGCTGTTACCAGTTTCTGCTTTCCCCAAAGCTAAGCCTTCACCAAGTGAATGAGGAACTGTTTCCACTGCAGTCAGACTGCCAGGAGGATGGCGCTCAGCAGGGCAGCCCCAGCTCTGGCAGTCCTCACCTAGGGTCGGGTATCCCAGCCCACCTTCCCTATTCCACCTACCTGATCACCTTTGCCCAAAGGTAAAAGCCCCTTTCTGCACCAGGATCGGGACATGACCTTGAGGTCAATCCATGGGATTTGCTTGGAAGGAACCAGAGCTTCCACAGTGCCCGTGCAAAGGCAGTAAGAAAACACCATGCCCAGGCCCTGAGACAAATGCTAAGAACCAGGGAAGGTCTTTTTTGTGGTCTCCATGTTTATTCCAGAAGGAGAAAAATTGTGGTCTACTGGTTATTTAGGCATCTAGAAATTGGCAGGAGTGTTTAAAAATTTTATGAGAAGTTCACTGCAAACTTACCTTAATAGACACTTCTCACAATTAAATATTTCAGACATCTTACATTTTTCCCATAATTCCAACAATAATTAGATCACAATTAATTTCTTGTCACATCCAATTTTTAGTGCCAAGATGTTTTGAGGGAGCGGAACACAAAAACAAGTTGCTGACATTTGTAAACTCTTCCTTTTGTAGTACACATCATAAACATAAAATAGCTGACATTTGGCTCTTTCATCCTTCCTTTCCTGCTTGTTCAGTGCAAACATTATCCAGGCAGACATGTTAAACAAATATCATATTATCTACAAATACAGATATATAAATCTCATTGCCCTGGTCAGCACCTCAGGAGGAAACTATCCTCCTGAGCAAGTCTGATATGTAAGTGACCTTGAGCTAATTGCTTTCCCACTGTGTTACATGAGGGTCACTGTACTTTCTAATCTCACAAAGTTTATTTATTTATAGGTAGCAATACTGTATCAATACCAAAAAGGTAACCTTTAAATTGTATCCATATATTTTTATGACGTGGAATTACAGAATGATTTATAAGCAAATTTGTGACACTGTGTTCTGGTCACTGTAATTGTCCAATTTTAGTCAAGCTATAATGAGTTTTTTCATCTATTTTTGGAGTGGAATGGGGTGCTGAAGTTGACAAATTTTAGTTCAGTGGCAGAACCACAACCTCTGAAAATTAGCAAGAGCTGTGCCTGTTAAAACTCCATACTTGCCAGTGCAAGAAGGTAATGCATTCAGCAGTGCATTTCTTCAGAATTTCTGTCTTATTGCTGTCATCATTTAGAAAATACTACGAGAGGGTTAGCAGGTACCAAAATTGCATTTATTGCTGACTACTAAACACTCCAGTATCTCAAGACCCTTTTAAATAAGAATACTTCTATGCTTTAAGATTTTTGTTGTATGTGAAAACATGGATAACCAGAAAATCTTGTGCTTTGCTCTAATGACAAGCTTCATTAAGTAATATGATGGCCTCTGTGGTGACTTCTGTAAGCAATATCAGTGCTCAGCATACCCCAGGATCAAATGTCTCATGAGAAAGGACCAAATTAATCCACTGTTTCCTGCTTTATTATTGAAAGCTTTTATTTCCTGCTTTCTTATTGAGTGTTTTTATCTTCTTTCATAAACAAGTAAAACTCCAATCATATAAAATGAAGAAGTTATGGAGAAATGGCAGAATTAGCTAATTAGAGGAACCATTGTCCTCTGGGAGCTGATTCTGGAAGAACTGTACAATTTAAGGACTTGATTCAGGGACATATGTCAATACTGTGGATAGTGCTTAATCATGAAATCAATATTTCAAATTAAGCGCACGTGCTTACTACTTGGGCAGGAGCTGGTTTGCAACAGCATTTCCATACTGTTTAAGAACACACTGCTAATTTCCTCTGAAATAGTTTCTTGTTGTCGTATTATTCAGCTGCTTTCCCCTCATGAGCCTCAGTAAAGATCTGAAGAGATCATTACCAGTTGTGGATTCGAACCACTTGGAGGGGGGAAGCATCTGGCAAAACATTTAGCTATGAACTGGCTTACAAGCCTTGACTTCCGGATTCATCCTCAGCAACTAGACATTGGTGGCAGTGGGGGATTCTTGAACATGTTTTCTTGTTAGCAGTAGAGCTGGGCAGAATCTACTAGCATTTGGAGCTGGGTTTTTTTTTTGCCTTTCTGATGGTATCAGCAGGGCAGGAAAACATTGTGTACATATTTGGTCATTTGGGTTTTCTCAGAATCTGGGCTGTGCAGCCAGGGTGACAGGTTAGCCACACCAAAGAAGACTGAAAAGCTCTGAGCCTTTGCTGAAATCTAGCCTACAACTCCAAAAGTTGAGAGGGGCAAAAAATTTAAAAAAAGAAAACAACAACAACTACAAAGCCCCCACCAACCCCAAACTCAAAAGAGCAAAACAGAGTTTTGGATGCTGATTCAGAGGATTCTTGACCTGAGGTTTTCTTCTTACATTGCCACACTTTGGCAGCTCCTAATGCCACACACATTGTTTATCCTGCAAGCTGGTGACCAAGCTGTTTGTGCCAAACCCCCTGCATTCGCTCATTCATGCCATCAGACACTGGTCTGACCTTATGCTGGTCAGGAATCCAAGGCACAGAAGTTTCACTGTACAAAAGGTGGATAGACTGGGGTGGAGGGAAAATTATGGACAGTTTCCCTAGTTCTGGGATTTGGTATGAATATGACAGAAAAACATTCTTCTTTTTTTTTCTTATGGGCAAAGCTGGCTTCTCTTAATAAATTAGTCTTTTCTTAGATACAGTTGTGCATGGAAATTCTGATAGTATGCAGTTTAAGTTACATTATTTTATGGATATGTGTAGGACAGTTACTCCTTCCCAAGCAGGGCAGTTACTGTTGAAGTGGTTGTTGCAGGAAGAGCACGGGTAACTAACTTACTATTCATATCATGTTTGCAATATGCATGCAAGCATACTTGCTCTCTGTAGCCTGACACTCACTGAAGCTGATTCTTCACATTTGCTTCAAAATTAGCAAGTGATTCATTCATAGCAGCAATGGCAGAATACCAGCCTGAGAACACCTGGAGCAGCATCTTCTAGAGCTAAGTGCAAAATATGTATTAAATCCAAGTCATGATCTCACGCTTCAGTATTAATGATGAAAAAAATTATGTTGAGCTGACATGTAAAGCCCACCCAAAAATACCAGTCTATGAAAAACAGTCCCTTGCCTGTTTGCAGGGACATGGAGCTCTGATGAACCTTTTGGCAAAGGCTGTGAAGATGTCATCTTATTGGCATCCTACCCAGCCACTTGTGGTCTCACGGTTTGGTAACAAGCTATGAAGACCTCATACAGAGATGCTATCTGCTTGGTTATTATTAGCTACCAGATACTACTACTGCTGTAGTCCTAGTGTCTTTTGTCATGTTGCTGTATGTGCTCACATCCTGGAAGTCAAGGAGTAGTGCATAAACATAGTAAATTGTGGTTTTGTAGTGGAGTAGGGCTGCAGTGCTGAAACCATACCTTGAGGGTCGCAGGGCTGACTGTGGCGTCAGGTGGCTGTGGGTCTGTGGAGGTTTGACTTCAGCTGGATGGCAGGTGTCCACCCAGCCGCTCTCTCATTCCCCCTCCACAACAGGGCAGGGAGGCAACAATAAAATATAATAACTTACATAGGTCAAGATAAAGACAGCGACATTACTCACCAGTTATTGTCAGGGACAAAATAGGCTCAACTAGGGGAAAATGAATGTAATTTATTGCTAATTAAAAGAAGTTTGGAAAGTGAGAAAGACAAACACTACAAAGTTTCCTCCCCACTTCCCCTGCACCTAGGTTCGATATCTCTCATTCCCAACTCCTTCACCCTCTTCCTGCAAGCGGTGCTGGGGGGATGAGGAACTGAGGTCATGGCCAGTCCNTCTCTAACACAAGATAGATCCAGGCTGCATTTTCAGCCAGCCCACCTAATCATGTAAGGAGGCTGCATAATGGCCCTGCCAGGGAAAGCAGTGCATGCCTTGCAGACAAAGACTTAGTAAGTGCCAGCACTCCCAAGACCCAACAGCAGCCTAAAAATGGATGAGTGCACATTTCCTTCCCTTCTGGGTTCTGCAGGGCTGTTTGCAAGCGGTTTGGAGAAGTGGGTTTTCCCAGCAGGGAGCGGAGCAGACCTCTAGTTAGCAATCAATAAAGCAATCCTTTAATATTCCTCTGACTGAGCAAAAAAGAGGTGTGTGCTATAAATTTGTGTTGAAAGGACACTGTCCCCCCTCCTCTGAGGGAGTGCCTAGCTAGAAAAAGATGGATAAACAAATAATCCTCTGGTTTTAATGAACACATCCATTATATCAGCAATAGTTGTGGCAACAGGAATTATGGACTTTGAGGCAGCATCTCTTGTGCCTTGTAAACACCTCAGCCTTCTGTCAGGGCCCCCGCTGGGGCTATTTACAGCTTCAATATTACATGGTTGCTACTGTCTAATTATACACAACTGGATTGGTTTCTACCACTCAGGTCCTTGGTTAACCCTTAATAATAATTAATTTTTTACTGTTAGACTGTATATCAACTTAAAACTTTCAAGATGTTAAGGTGTCCCAGTAGAGTAGAAAAGCTATTAAGATATCAAGACATGCATGCTTTGCAACTTCTGTTTTCGTTAGTTGTAAAAGGCCCCACAACAAAAAAGAAAAGGGGGCAGGAGGCTGGGGGGAGGTAGGAGGGAGATAAAAAAGGGAGCAGCACAGTCACTGAAACTGGGACTCAGAGCTTATGCAACAGAACTTGCACAGCAAGAGGCCTGTTGCCCTCATTTACTTTAGGATGTTTTAACAATGAATTAGCCTGTACTGAAGAGTTGGTTTCAACATGTGAAAGTGTCGATCAGATCTATGTTAGGCATCCAGTATGTGACATACGGCCCTGGCTCAGTTGATAGAGATTTCGTCACTGCTAAGCTTGGATGGATTTTTATTTGCCCTGTCGGTGGAGGCTGCAATCTTTACACAAGTACTTATGTAAGACTTCTTGTAAAAAAAAAATGGCCTGCTTAGAGGAGATGAGGCAAAGGAAAGGGAATATCTGCTAACATAGCACCGTTCTTCATAGTGATGCCTTTCAAACCAGATTACTCTAAGGTCCAGACCAAGAGGGCAGTTGGGACCTTCTGCTCAATCTGCACCCACGGATTACATTTTTACACTTGTAAAAGGTGAAGCAATAGAAAAAAAGTGTTAATCTATTTCTCCCAGCATTCCTCCTTTGCCTCCCACAGCATTTGATTAAAACAATAGGCTGAGCTCTGCTTTCTTTGTCACAGGTTGTAATCAAGCAAATCAGGGAATGTGCATTTCTCTCAGTCCAGGAAATATTCAGGGATACAGAAGAACAGCTGTTGAGAAGTGAATGCAGAGCCATTTGACAGGAAGGAAGATCTACCCCTGAGAGCAATTCCAGAGGAAATAAACATCAAAATGAATGACTTACAAGGCACTGTAACCTCATTTGTTGGCAAATTGAATACTCTTACCACACATATAAATATTCTCGAGCAGAGATCAGATCTTGTGGGCTCACAGCTATTAAAACAGCACAGTTTTAACAGCATACAAGGAGAGGTTGAACAAACATCTTAGTTGTAAAGCTCATCATAAAACAGTAAATTTGAGAGTATAAATACTAGAAAATCAAGTCAGGTCTCATGGTATTCACACATGGATGAACAGAGGAAATAGCAGGGAGAAGAGCACCCCAGATGGGGTGAAATACCTCTGCTGGGTGAGCTGTAAAAGGACAGGGTGCTCTTGCTGTACAGAACAGGTTGTAGGTGCTCTTCAGCAGGAGGCAGGCTCAAGGACAATGCATCGCTCAGACCCGAAGGGTTTGTATGCAATATGCAGGTTTTCTGGGCTGATCCCTGCTGCGGTTTGATAAGCCCAGGGTACAATGGCAGGAAATTAGGTCTACATCCAAAACTGAGGTTGGGTAAAAACCAGATGGACTGGTAGATTCATAGTACTATACCGAGAATAGGACCGTGGTAGATGATGGAATGAGAGACTGCTATAACAGGAGGGCTCCCAGTTTCTCTTGCACGTGCCATCAGACTAAGATCAACAAAATGTGTTTTCCCTTATTACCTAAAGGAAAACAAAATAAAGGGAAAACAGCCTATTTTGTGTCTCTCCAGGAAGAGAAATATAGATTAGGAACACAGCTTTATTAGCTCTGGGAGCCATTTCTAGACCTCTGCGTTTTAAACAGGAAAATTATTACACAATTAAATAAACTTTGAATATTCATTCACATTTGCTCTTCTTCTTTTATGTTTAAAGCTTCAAAAACTGTGGCAAACACATGTAGAGGTGTATGTCAGCCCTGACAATGCAATTTACACGATGCTTGTGTTACATCCTCTCTCTTTAAACCCTGGAGAGAAGGCTGTGATTAATTTAATAGTAAGGCTTCCTGCATTCATCAAAATGACTGAAGCTAGGGTTTTTTTTTTCTGTGGACGCATGAACACAGCATGTTTATTGTCACATTTTCAAAAGGCATACCTTTTAGAGAGAATAGACTTCTCAACGAACAGTTGCTGTATTTCTGAGTCTAGACTAGACAATGTTAATTGTATCGTTACTCATTTGCTCATGCGAATGTGGCCACTGGATGTCTACACTAGTGGATGAATGTGGTTGTATGCAAAACGAAAACCATTTCAAATCCAGCCTGATGTACCTGAAACTATACAATAAAGAACAGCTGTTTTTTATGGCTCTGTCCTACCGATATATTCAGTTTCTCTTTCTTTTATGCATTACAGGGAGATATTGCAATGTTTATGAGCCTCCCTAAATTTGTCGATGGACCTATCTACTAAAAGAGGACCTTGAGAAATGCATATTCATTTCTCAAAATTCTTTGCCAGTTTCTCCTTTGCAAAACTGCATATCGCTTAAATTTGTTTAGCCAATTTCCAAAATAATTTTGATTTAGTTTTAATTTTTTGTTTGCATAATGTGGGTCAGAGGTGACAAGAAATAGTTTGGCTGTCCCTAAATATTAGCTCACAAAATTCTGCAGCAATACATCAAGCAAAAGGCAAGACAGAGGGAGGACTGGGATAGAAATAGCCAAAAAGCAGTTCCAGAATGTCTGGCAGTGATACAGTGTGCAGCATTATAATGCCATCATACCCTCTCAGCATGCTCCTTTATATAAATTGAAGCTGGTTTTTCACCTTCTCAATTGCAACTTACAAAGAGAAAAGGGTATATGGTAGAGTTCTCCTATCTAATGTTTAAATTCAAACTTTTCCTATGAA
>VXBW01002725.1:90963-121297 GCA_013400375.1 Thinocorus orbignyianus | reverse complement strand
TTTTTTTTTTTTTTTTTTTTTTGACTATTCTGAGGACTTCCAAGGATGGTATGTAGAGCAATTGTTGGGAAAGAAGGGAACATAATTTTAAAGAGAAATTGCCAAGCTTAATTGGCCAAAAATTGACATAAGCTAAAGTTCCAAAAAATGAAATCCCTACAGCCAGCATGTGTTCACCATGAAGCGCAGTCAGGGAAATCAGGAATAATATTTTAAAAGGACTTTGGCCACAGTTCCCAAATAATCAGTTTTTTTAGCTGGAGTCTTGGCAGTGAATCCACCAACGGTCTTGAAAACCTTCCCCATCCTGAGAACACTGGGGCAAACCCAGTATCTGCCTGCTGCAGGAGGACCATGGACAGGAACAGTTCCTGGGGTCCGGAGGTCTCCCACTGGCAACCAGTCAGAAGTGTTTGGAACCTAAAAATGGGGAAAAAAAAACAACCAAACAAAAAAACCACAACAACAACAACAAAACACCAAGAAAAGAAAACAAGGGAAGAAGAGAAATTAAATCATGAAATCTAATTTTGATTAACTATTTGAACTTGAGCATACTCTCATGTGTTGAGCACAGTGGTGTGTATTGTGTACGAACTTACACTTCATTGCTGTGAAACATCAGGTCCCATCAGAGAGATTCTTTGCAACCCTGGCAAGAGGGAAATGCTATTATCAACTAAAATTTAATGAATTCAGAAACTAAAGGAAGCAGAAGACCTGGAGCAGCCAATCTGAGCTACCCCAAGATTATACACACCATTTTCTCTCATAAAACTGCAGAAGAAGCTGCTTGATAGGAACACTGGATTAACAGATGTTAACAAATGCCAAATCTCACCCTTACTCAAGACCTCTTAATTTTTACCACAGAGTTCTTTACGAAGCTCTGCTGCTGAGGAAGCCTCCAAAATTGTCAAGGAAAAGCAAAAGATGAATAATTTTTTTTTTTTTTAAAACTTCACAAGCACTGAAACAGACAGCACACTCCAGAAATTAATATTTAATACACAACAGATGACTCTTAATTTTCCCTTCTGAAAGTGAAAATCAAAAGCAAAGGACAAAACCGGGAAAGTTGCTATGTCACAAGCCACAGTTTGAAATAGAATTTCTAAAGAAACTTTTCTTTCATCAGGTGTCCAAGGAAGACTCCTGCCATACAGTGCCTGTTCCAGTTTGCAAAAAGCTGAGCCTGTTTGTTGTTTTTTTGCTTCAAGGACTACTGAGATTACTAAATCCAGGGGACCCAATTAAGCATCTCCTCCTTCTGATTGTTTGCTGGTGTTGCTGTTTTACAGTTCCTAGAGAGGATGGGATCTGTGAATCTCAGTATATCTACCTAGCAAATTGTTTGGCAGGTTATGTTTTTGCGAAGGTGAAATACATCACTCAGACTGAAGCTGCACTTCGGAATAGGGAAAATATCTTTTTATTCCATAACAGCACTGCTTTCACTGAACAGCAGTCTTGCACTGTTCTTCATCTGGGGTAATCTTTGATGCACTGAATGTCAATGTTTTGGAGTATTTATATTTTGTATTAACTCATTGTCAATATTTAGGTAGTTTTACAGGATTTAACATTTTACAGCAACAAGACCTCAAGTCATAGCCTTGTAGTTAGCTGCATTGGTACAAATGTCTGCAGCCCAGACATTTCATGTAACACATGTAGTTATAACACATTATCATCATAGAGATTTTAGGTTACTTTTACCCTAAACAAAATATAAAGCTGAACTGTCTGGTGATTTCTTTATCAGACTCCAAATGAATAACAACAGCATTGAGCAAATGAGTTTTATGTTGATGTATGCTGCAACACAGTCCCACTGGACTTGTACCTCAGGGTTCACCTGTAAATCTAACATTTTCCCATGGGCATTTCTAAATACTAATAAAGTCATTTGGAATTCTGCCTCCCCTTGAAGAACTATAAGAAATTTTGATTCTAAAACAATAAATCTTCACTCAGTAGAATGTTTGTTATTGGGGTTGGGTTTTTTGCAGAATAAATAAGGACTGTGTTGGAGTTTTTATTTTGGTCAGAGATCAGTGCCAAAATCCTAGAGACTAATTTTAATAATTTAATCAAACATCTTTAAGAGAGGATTGTTCTGTTACCTTTCCGTGTGGCCTGTCACATACCGTACTACATTATAATATGATCTCAGTATGTGTTCTTGTGCACACGCATACATGTAACTTGGTCTGCATAGATGTGCATGATTTACCTCTATCTCTAAAAGGGTTGCACAGGACCAGAAGTAGATCTTCCACCAAGAATATGTTAATAACCACTGGAATATTTGTGATTCAGCCCTGCTGAAGCCAGAATTCACAGAAAAGGATTTTTCTGTTGTATAATATATATCTCTGTATTATTGTGTGGCAAAGACACTTTCCTACAGCTCATAGCATTTTTTTAAATATATTTTTTATTTTTTTCCATAGCATGGTTTCCTGTGTAAATGTCATAAAAGCTATATGCAATAGTTTTATTTTACTATTCAGTTAATTTAAAACTCCTGTGTGCTGATCCAATTTAAACAACTATAGGAGATCAGACCGAAACAAACAGAAAAAAATTACTTCCTCCAATGTTGACTTTCAAATTGGTTGAAGGACCCCAGAGATTAAACGATGGATGTTTGGTATTTCTCTGTTAGGATAATTTTTTATTTTTAATAGAAAATTTCTGACTGAGACAAAAAGGCCGAGCAAGTTAGTGCCTAGCAAAGTATACCTCATGTGAATAAGGCAATGGGAAAATCGAAAATCCTGAGCATCATACAGCACCTCAATCCCTTCACATGAGCCAAGCATCTCTGAAGCTAGTAGTAATTCGTCCATCTGTGGATCTACATCTGTTATCTTAATAGGTGACACAAGGCTGGATTTTAAATGAGTCTCACCCAATAACCAGACTTATGTAACAGGCTTTTCAGGAAGATAGAGAAGGAAGTCTTAATGTTAAGAAACCCTAGCTCAAAGTATCTGTTCCAGTAGCTCCAATGGCTAACATTAAACCTTTCTGTCTATCTGTCAGTATTACTTTCCTTTGTATTTGCTTCACTCTGGCTATCGCATTTGCACTAAGGCTCCTTTTGCCCTCCTATTAACCTATGTGAATACATAGGTGTGTGCATAACGCATGAACAAAGAAATACTATTGTTTCAAAGAATTTCTTTGTCATGGTTGTTGTTGCAAAAAAAATGCACATCACATACAACTATTTTTCTTAATCTCTGATGAAATGTTACTGATATTATGTGTCCCACTCTCTGTCACTCAAACGACATTAAAAAGCATAGTAAGAAGTAGGCTTCTTACTTGGTTGTTCATAATAAAGGTTGTATCTTGTTTTCTTTTACTGAGCTGATCAGGCAGAACAGGATTTTCTCTTCCTGTATGCTGGTCTAACTGCACTGACTTCAGACAAATTACTCTTGATTTATTCTGGTGAGAGATGAAGAGGCTGCTGATTTTCTACCCTAGATGACTTGCTGGCACAATAGCAGAAATATTATATGTGTTGGGGGGAAAAAAATATGGTGTGCAGAAGCAGAATGTCCCGCACAACTCAGTTAGTTTAACTTAAGAAATGTTTTCTCTCAGAAAATCCCAATAAGCTAGAGCAACACTTTATTTAATGGTGTGGAAAAATTCCACAATATAGCCATATGAGAAATGTATTTAATTTTCTTTTTTTTAAGCAAGTCAGCAAGTAAGGCAAGAGTGCATATTACTAAGTTTTCTAGCACAGCCTAGAAGAGCATATTGAAAGATCCCCTGCAATGCAAATTGGATGCAATGCTAAGATGAAGTGCTTTGTGCAGCTGCAGAGCACTTTGCTGAACTGATTGGTTTCAGATGCTGTGAATCTCCAACCTTGTTATTGGCAGACGTTAAAGCCACAGTGTAAACCTTTTGTGTCTTACTCTCTCCTGATTATACAGGAAGTGGTGGGATAGAATAAACATAATGGGGCATCTTTGCGTTTGAGATAGTTTCAGTGATAAATACAACCCTGGCACAGGGAAGCACAACTTTTGTTGACTTCAGTCAGTGCTACGCTGGATTACTCTTGGGATGAGTTTGATCCTCAGTCTCTTTCTAGTAATGAGTGCTCTGGCAAGGGCATTAAGCGCTACAAGCAGAGAATTAGCAGCTCCAGTATTATCCATGTTGTCAACAGATATGGAAAGCAAGCAGGAGGCAGAAGGAAAACATTGTGTGTGCTTTACTGGTTTACAAATAGACACTGATTAAATCAGCAGCAACATACTGACAAAGCTAGGACTTTTTTTCTGCTCCCTTGTAACTGTATGTAAATAATAATATTTAATACATTTTAAGGCATTTATTTAGATGCATTAGCTGCAAGGAAAAGTAGGTGGTTAGATAGAGAGGACTGCAAGAGGACTAGATGTGATGTTGTCTTTGAGAGTGACGTTAAACATTTTATATGTACAAGTTGCAAAGG
This sequence comes from Thinocorus orbignyianus, assembly GCA_013400375.1. Classification (NCBI taxonomy): domain Eukaryota; kingdom Metazoa; phylum Chordata; class Aves; order Ciconiiformes; family Thinocoridae; genus Thinocorus; species Thinocorus orbignyianus. The sequence goes on along the minus strand of VXBW01002725.1, from coordinate 116,808 downwards.
ATTATGTACCCTACATTTGAAATAGATTGTCAATATCTTAACATGAATAAGGAAGCTCACGTTGACCGTACAAGAAGTCTGGGAATGCTTATGTACATTCTTGTTAAAACTGGCATGTTCAATTCCTTTCTGAGCTCCAGGTAAAGTATTTCTATTCAATATGATTTTATTTCATAACAGGGCAAGGAAGGCTACACTCTGAAAGAAAGGGTTAAATTTTAGAAGCCTCTAAATATAAAAAAGAAGATAGAAACAGAAAAAAAAAACCTAGCAAAAATAAAGAGAAAACCAGCAGCTGGCATCAAATGAGACAGAAAGAAGTAATAAAGAAATTGACAGCCAGAGATTGATGAGAAAAGAATAGTAACAGGTATAACAGGTTTTCAGAGACCTCCTCTCTCTCTCTTCCCATCTCTCTCGTTCCTCTACACACTTAGCAATGAGACCACTTGCAGCCAGCACTGCCCCTGCTCCTGGTTCATTCCTCTGACCTGGGTCCAGCAGAACTTGGACCAAGCTGGGGACCAGAAAAAAGCACAGGTGATGTAGCTGAAAGGATGCTAGCTGCTTCCCCTCCTCGAGTACTCCTTCCCCTCTACCCATGTCATGGTAAGTGTCTGTGCTTTGACTGTGGGTTCACAAGAGCCTATGCCCAGAAAAGAAATTCTTGATCAGTGCTGTCAGCTGGGGAGGCAGTGCCTGTACTGTCAGGCATTACCTCCTAATCCTTTGCCAAGCACAGCTTAGTCCCAGTGAGATCTGTCTTTGAATTTTTGTGCCTTTCTGTGTTCTTCCTCCCTCTGTTCTACTTGCTCTTTCTTCTTCTTTTCTCTTCCTATGTGTTTCTTAAGGCATGGGCCTGATCTTTTCCTCACATTTGCAGAGAAACAGACACTTTCTGTGATTCCAGGTGAACAACAGTCTTCTGAACAATCCTTTTGTGGGGTGTGGGGGATGGCTTGAATCTTTTCTTTCTTTTTTTTTCTTTTTCCTTTTTTTGGTGCTAATCACACATTTCCCCCTGAGTTTTGAGCTTAGATGACTATAAAAGAAAACCAAAGACTGCTGTTAAAAGTCTGTGTTCTAGCTATGCATAAGTTTCTCACTAAAGCTCAAGGAAATCATATACTGAAGACAAAAGCCATTATACATTTTCTGACAGAGATAATATAGCCCTAGGGTTTGTTACATTATAATATCTCAAAAGAAAGGGACTTCCAGCTAGTTAAGGTTCGTTTCCTGGCTAGATGAAGCTGTGCAAGCTATAAAATTTTTGCAGCATAACTGCTCCAGGAAGTCACTCCAGGTATGTCTGTGGACTCAGTTTTGTGTGTTTATCTGTATAAATGGTTTATAGAAGTAAATGTCACATTCCCTACTAAAATGAGAGATACATGGAGCATCTATCGTGAATAATACAAGCTTATCAGAGATAAAAGAACTGATGAATTATAGCTATCGTTTCCATATTTACTACTGTAAGCTCTAATTTTTTATCCTATGAACAAGTAAACTGTGAAGGGATGGATTGATTTCTGATACAACAAGAGCTGATAAAAGCCCTGGTGCAGAATGAAGTATATTTGGGTTGTTTATAGCATGCAATTAGTTTTTCTCCCTAATCTCCTGACCTTCACTGCTGCTACTAACTCATGACTGTGCTCTCCAATGAAGTGACACTGCAAAGGAAAATATTCACTTCTTCCTGGCAAAGGTGATATAGGACAAACCAACATGAAAATAGGTTTTATCCTAAGCTGTAGGTCTCTGCCAAGTTACAGAAGCATTATTCCCTTGCTAAGTCTTTCCTTTAAGGCAAAGAAAATTTAAAAGAACAATCTGAGTAGCTTCTGGGTTTTAATCTGAACTGGTCCATTTTGACACAGTGGAAATCAAACAACATAGAGCAAATAAAATTATATACTTAACCTTTAGGTAGTCATTGATTCAGAGAATGTTTGTTGGAAGTTTCCTCTGGAAGTCATCTAGTTCAGCCTCTCCCCTGAAACAAAATTATCACCAGCTATAGATCAAGCAAGGCATGTCTTTTCCTTGTCAAATCATGAAAACCTGCAAGACTGGAGATCCTACAGCCTCTCATTATTCCAGTGCTGCACTCATGGTCTTCTTTATTAATTCTTCCCAAACATTTAATCTGAACCTCCCAGCTGCAGTAAGGGTTCATTGCTCCTTTTGATGTCATTTTCTTCTAACAGAAAGATCTTCGCTCCATCAAATTATAAATTCCCTTCCAGCAGTTGTAGGCTGCTATCAGACGACCTCTGTATCACACTGAACAAGCCTATTTATCTCAACTTCTTCTTGAAGGTCACGTGCTCCAGTCTCCTAACTCAGTAGCCTCTATTGGACACTCTTTCTCCTTACTCCTCTTGCGAAGGAAGCCAAAAGTGGACACAATATTTTAGGTGCAGCCTCACAGGGGCTGAAAAATAATATATAATAATGTATAATAAGTCCTTTTGATCTGCTGTCCAAGCTTTTCCTAATAGTTAATGAATACTTTACCTTATTTGTGATGATGGTAATGCTAGCTTATATTTTGTTTAGTATTCACTGCAACTTTGAGATATTTACATCAGGGCTGCTACTCAGCTGGCCAATTCCAGCCTGTATTTATGCATGAATTAGGCTTTTATGCCCACATGCAGAATTTAGACTTCTTGAACTGCAGAAGATATCTATTGACCAATGTAGAAGTTTCTTGAGATAAATCAGGACTGATGTTTTACTTTCCAGCTTAATAACCTCTTTCCCTTCTTTCCTATTATCCACAAACTGCTTGTGTAGTATCCAAGTTGCTGATGAAATTATTGAATCATATAGGCCTCAACTCCATTTGTTCCTAGCTGCTGACCAAATACCAAGCTATTGATTGTTACTGATTTCTCAGTCAACAACAGGCTCATGTTTTGTTCAAACTTCCTTTTGCTACTAGCATACTTACTAAAATTACACTATCCTGTAAGTTCAGACCTGGGTTTTGCTCCACTTCAGATTTGTCATGCCTCCTGAAGTACTTGATCAAACAAATCTTACATTTTTCCCCATCACTTGAGGTAGATTAGGCATGCAACATACTTTTTCTAAACTGTTTTCCCCATTATATCCTCCTAATGTCCTCAGCATATTGGTCATGTCCAAAGACCACCAAAAGACAAGACTCTGATTTTATACTGGAGCTGTACCATCAAGAAGTTTCTTCATACAGAAAGCAATCGTCCTTCCTTTTCTTCTCTCCCCAGAGAAGCCTGTGCACGTGGTGCACGTGCAGTCCCTCTCGGTCTCTGTGATTCTGCTTACATTGTAGCCCTGTAACCAGTCATGATCTTGCAATTCTGCCTGACTGTTACTCATGCTACGCGCACTAGTGTAGATAGCGTAGAGGTAAGTCTCAGAATGCATTTGCCTTTGAGCACAGACTTGATTCATTAGCCATCAGATTATGCCGAAGAAATACTCTAGCTGTGGTAAACTTAATCAAGAAACAAATCAAAGATCAGAGGCTTGATAGAGAAACACTCTAAAGGAGAAACAAAAATCTTTTTTTTATGGACAACTCTGATCATTCAGAAATAGTCATTGGCCATGGGTAATGGCTAGTCCTGATCTAGCAGGGATGGCAAAATTTGTAACGTACCCACAACTAACGGCTGAGGTGTGGGACACTTCTTTCCTAACCTCCTTCCCTTCTTCCTTAAGTCTCTGTGTGCCAAAACTTGATTGCAGACTGCCTATCACTTGGATAAGCAGAGAGTTATCATTCAGTCACAGCATGTACCAGCCCTACCCTGTTCCTTGATTCCATTTGGGGACCCCACTCTGGCAATTAATTTTACAGGTAGAATATACAAAATACACAACTGCTGCTTCTTTTACTCTGTGTTTATTGGCCATTATTTTCAGATTCCTCACTGGTGTTTCTATTGTTTCACACTGTATTTCCTTTGGTACTCTTGGATGACTTTTACCTGAGCCCTGCGGTTTGCTGTACTTGAATTACAGGAGCTGCTCCTTGATATTCCATGTAGCATTATGTTTATCACTCTGGTATTTGCATACTTATATGCTCCAAACTCTAAATGAGTCCCTTCTCTTTCTCAGGAACTCTCTTGGCCATCTGTCCCATTGACAGTACTCCATTCCAGTGCGTAATCAAAGCCACAGTATTCTCCATGATATCATCTCTGTGTTTCCCTCTAGTTTCTTCACAAAAACTGTCAGGACAGGTGAGATTTATCCAGTCCATGTTGTCTTGGACAGACTCTCTAACAGCTGTTTCATAAATATTAACCTATTCGCTTCAGCCCAATCCACCAAGCACGTTGGAAAGAAGAAAAAACTCTACAGATATTCCTCATTCTTCTCAGACAATTTGTTCAGAAGAGCTGCTTTTTAGCCACATAATCTGTAAATGCAACTGTATCCAAGATCTGGTGGTTTGTGGTTTTCATTTGACCAAAGAAATAAATGAAAGTTTGTCTCACTCTAAACTGTTGTTGGCACCTATGCAAAGGTAATTACCTGGCCCAACTTAAGTAAAGATTGGTGAAGACTTGCTTGAAACATGTCCATTGTACAAGCAAACAAATCCTGGAAGTAGTTTCTTCAAGAGCTGTTGTCATCACTTCTGTGGTTTGCAAACTGATTTAGATGCTATTTATAGACTATTGACTTTCCTTTCTAAATTACATGAATTTGTAAACACAGGATCATTATCACCTTATTTAAATCAGGCAATCCTGAGTGGTGCTTAGATGAATTACTTCTTTTTGATGGGAACTCTCATACAGGTATGCAAATCTCAGCTTGCTCTGGGATCAGTTCCTCTACACAGGGTTGAGAAGAAAGCTTCTGTTTCTGTCCCATCCCATGGTGCATCAAAATGTACCAACATGGAGAAAATGCCTCACAAGCTTACACTATTTTTATAAGTAACTTCTCTTCGCATCTGCCTTTGATTGACAGAGTTATTGACAGAAACAAGACAATGTGCTAGATGGTTTGGTCTGATCTAGCAGGACTAATTTCGTCTACTTATGTTCTTGCCTTCATGACTCAAAATAGAGCCATAAAAGGGCTGTGCTTACTACGTACACTCAATCTTACTGTGGTCTGCTGCTTGCAACCTACTGGGTTGTGCTCTACTTCCTATATAATCAGTTTGCTCTCTATAGAATTGTGATTTTATAAGGGAAAAAAAAAATATACGTGAATGAGAAGCCAAATTTACTCTTGTCTCTCTTAAAGGTGATTAAGTCCACAGTAGGAGAAAAGCTGCAGAATAGGGGAGAGTGGCTACATTTACAGAAAGTGACATATATTGTTTTTCTATACATAGATATGGGGGGAGATAGGGAAGAGACTGCAAAGCAGTGCTTTTTGGTAAAAGGGTGCTGTCAGCATGATCAATAGCTGTAGTGACAACCCAGACTCTTGTGGACTGCTAGCAACAAACACAAACTTTCTCCATTCAGATAAATTCCCCTGGGGATAGAAGGTCTCAAAATATGCATTCTTTATATTTCTCTGGGCCTGTTGCATTGATATAACCAATAGCTCTTTTAACTTTGTAATGGTCAGGCTTTGGTACTACGTCATCAGAAGATAATACTTCAGGTATAGTATTTTATTGTATTCAGATAAATTCTTTTTCTTAGTATTAACATATATTCTTGGGAAAATAGGACTACTTATAAAACATAAAAATGCAAGCCAAACAATTTATTTCCCCATTAACTTTAGAGGTGGCTGTCAATCTTCAGGTTTTCTTATTTAGTATAATACAGATTTATTGCTTTATGAAATGCTTATTTTCTGACAGTTTTCCCCTATGGATCTCTAACCCACACCACAAAATTTGCTTGATTTTTGCACTTTCTTCAGGGCTGTCCTTTTATAGCAGAAATAGCAAGTATTATTTGTGTGCTGGAGTAGCTCATGCTTTCTGATGATTTCAGGTAATGTGGAGTGAAGGAGGCCCAACTACAAAAGCGTTCAGTTTATCTGCTACAAGGTAGCAGATATCATACACTGTGTTGCATTGTCAGCAATATTATTGCTTCGTGCACTGAGCTGACTGTGCCTACCCATTCTAGCAAAAATGTTTAAATACCTATACAAAACCTGAATGTTTTTGTATATTAACACAAACACCCCCTACACCTACAAAACCTTAACCTTCTATGATGTCTTCTCTTAAAATGCCTGTGAAACGCTTACTGAATTTGAGAAACAATAGACCAACAACCCAATGACCCATGTTTATCTACTGAACTGAACAGGAAGAGCGATTGAACAGACACAGGCACTACAAAAACTTTACACTATGCTCATAACAGGTGACCAAGTAAGCCTGTATGAGTTTCCAGCAGTCTCTACACACTTTCTTTTGTATTGTCTACCTGGGGCAAGACCTCTGTGTATGCTACTGAACAGCTGATGCAGCTGAAGAATTGGATTTTATTTGAGGTGGTCACTGTTGCCTGTGAGCATTCACCTGGGGTCAGTTTCTGAAAAGAAATAACATACACTTTGCCAGACTTGGATGTTCCTGAGGATTCACACCACTGCTTTCCTCTTTCACTGTCTGACTGAAGGATATTAGTAGTATGCTGTGGAGGAAATGTTTCTTACCTCTGTATTCCTCAGTAGATAAATAAAAGGGTCCCAGCTCAGCTGCCACCTTCTTTAAGTACAAAAACGCACAGTAGGCAAGCAGCTGGCTCAGTGTATGAAGACTCTTGCTACAGCAGCACCATAGGTTTAAAATGTGCAAGGGTATATTTATTCACTCTAGCTAAGAAGAAATGAGTAAAAGTAACAGAAAGACTCATTTTGCACCTGGTAGGCTGGTATCTTTTTTGCTGCTGTCTATTATTGACTCGATCACATTGACTGTGATGCTTCAAACACTGTAATTCATCAGACAGATGCTGACTAGCTACTCGGTCATTGTTTATTTATGAGCAGGGAAAGATTTCCAAAGGTGTTCAGATAATTTAGAACCCAGCAATCAATACATATATATTTTTTTAGGTTACACAATAATAAACCTAAGTCAAATTATATTTTGTTGTATGAGAGAGAAAAAAAAAATGAACTCTCATGGGGCAAACAAACTGTTGTTACTGAAGGAATTATCCATTCAGGATGGACTCAGCTGCCTAACTCCTCATTAACTATTTATCAGTTCCTTGGAAGGAAAAATCTACTATACAGTGAATTCCCATCAATATTTAATATAGCAGTGCCTGGAGCACTGGACTGAGTTTCTCACTTGTGCAGTCGGCATAAGCAAAGTGTATACTGCCACATCTCTTAATGGGGGAAATCTCAGATAAATCCCAAGGCTTCTTTCTTTTGTTATGGTTTACTTTATATACCTCTCAGTGTTGTTAATGACAATGCTGAGCATTTCTTCAGGGTTCATGCCAGTCTTTTTCTTTCGCACACAGCAAGTGCACTTATTGATCATCAAGCAGTTTCATCTGAAAGCAAAAAATGCACCATATTGACTTAATGCTACCATCTTCTGGTTTGGAAAGTACCTTTGCTAGTCTCACTAGTCCATTTGTTTAATTTTTTTTTCTATGATAAAACTATCATATCTGAGGTTTTTTTGTTTTACTGCCCTGGTTCTGGTCCCTGATATACAAAACACACACTATAAAAATAACGGGGGAGTCTTCATAAATATAATTTTCTTTCAGTTTCAGAATTATCCATCATGGTCAGAAAACTTCACCAAAAGCTTGCTAGCCCTTTTGTTATTTCTGTACCACCTGCCTGCCTGTACAGTTCCTAATTATAGATATTCTGCCATCTCAGTCAAATATACAGCTGCCAGATTACAGCTAACTTGGATTTCATCACACTTTTAGCCAAACCTCAGTTCTAAAGCTCTTCTATTTTTCACTGTCCAAGACCAGTTCCTGACCTAGTGTCCACTGCAGCTGGGACAAAGGAACATATTGGTGTTTAATTTTTAGTGTCACATCTGTCTAACCTGTCCTGAAACAGAAGTGTAAGAACTTGTTTTGCACTGCTCTGTGGCAGAAGGTTGTCATGACGTTTGTGAAGTGGAAACTTCAAAAAGTAAGATGCTGCCTAGTAAGGAACACTAAAAGACCTAGGTCTCAGTATCCACAGTTATCCCCAACAAAGGTAGTGGGTTTTTTTACAATCTCAAAGCAACAGAGACTGCTATGGATCGGTCACAGATGGAAGGCTAAGAGTCGAATGTGAAATCTCTAAAAGATGAATAAATCAATTCAAATTAATACTACTCTTAATGTTACCCACGCTGCCTATTATTTTCTTCTTTACCCTATCACCCTGTTTGCTGTAACCTAATGTCTCTGCTTGGAATTGTCTGCAGAAAAACTCTGCTCTGAGCTGAAGATAACTAAAATATTATTCTTCCCAACAGACTTATACACAGTAGCCTATCCATTCCCACTTGGCTATGAAGTAATCTCCACTACTTATCTGCCACAGCAGGCAATGAGGCAACAGNAAAAAAAAAAAAAGGTTATTTTCCTATTCTCAATGCTATCTGTCATACACAATAATCTGCTAAAGCCTTAGTAGCCAGTGGTGATGTGATATGAATTTGGCCCTTTTGATTTGGTTTCCCTTACAACCTCAAGATATTTTGCCTTTAATTCTTTTTCTCTGGCTGCTCATACTGCTCCATGATGATCACAAATTCTCTCCTTGTTTCATTTTGCAGCCATTTGGGAGCACAGTGGCAACATGCCATGAAGATTGAGCTCATTCCACTTCATTCCACTTTCTCGACTGTTTCACTTCATTTTTTCGTCTCCTCAAGATCTATTAGAAGGTTTTATCTTACGTAGCACCCAGTCCTTCTGCCAGATGTACACAGAAGCTCTTCAAACTCAAAGCAATCTGTCAGAGGAGTCGACTATAACCTTTTTACAATGTCGTTGACCTGTTAATCTAGAGCTCTCACTCTGAATGCAAAACTCATCCTATTTCTGGTGGGAGGTTCTCAAGAGCACATGGTTTGACAAAAATGGCTAGAATTAGTAAAACACATAGACAACTTTTAGGCTACCATTAGAAATAATGCTATTTTACAAAATTAGAAGAAAAATAATTATGGTATTTATCAATTGTTATATTTTATTTATAGATGAGGGACTTGACTGAGAAAGCTAGTAATGTCTACATTGCTTTTTACGTAGCAATCTTAGGGGGCAATACAGCATGTCCAGCAGGTAAACCGAGCCCTCAGACGATCATGCTGTATTTTATTTTCCAAATATGAGTTGTTGCCTGGAGAATCCTGGATCCATAACCTTCTGAAAAGACAATTAACTGTAGCCAGCAGAGAATAATTTCAGAGTATCACCTCCAATGTCCACTTCTAATGTAAGTCTTCTGTCCACTTTCATCCCTATCTGCTAACTGTGGTTTATAAACCAGACTTTACATTTATGTATACCAGCTTGCCTACTTCACAAATGCACTTGAGTATTAATGAAACATCATTAATTGTGTATGAAATGTTAGTTAGGACACATACTGACACATATGACACATAGCCTACTCATCTTCCCATCTTTCCTGCAGATAGTGAATTACAATGTGCTGAGCAATTAGTTTTCATGCACAGCTTACTAATTTGGAAGAAACTTGAAATTGTTGTTCTGGTTCTATCATTTCAGAGAAATTATTCTTCATTGGGTTTTGGGCTTGATTAACACCATGAGTTTCCAGTGAGTACTCCACCTCTAAAGAAACTAGTAGGACATTTCAGAATGGAAGTTTTATCTTGAAATGAATCCTCAGAAATAGGCATCACGTAGGTAGAAGTGTGAGAAGGAGCAGGAGTGATGGGACAGCCTTCTTTGAAACTGTACTACATCTGAGGGATGGGGAACAAAGAAAAGACCTGTGACATGGTTTAAATGATGAAGGGTGGCTACACTTTCCACCAGCTCCCTCCTACATTTGGTGTGTATAGCCGGGAACTAGAGAACACCTATACACTGTGCTACAGGAGGAGGATGATAAGCAGCAGTGGAAAGGGAAGGTCCTCTTTTATTTGAGAAGATTCTTGCTTTTTTGTGTTCAATCATGACTTATTCTGTGTCCAAGAATACAGCTTTTTGGCATAAATTCACTTAAATGTAAATGCAAAAATACATATATTAACATATTCATTTGGTAATAACAAGGTTATAACCTCACTGCTATAGCAGCTGTGCCTCACTGTGTTTGTGTACCACTAATTCACTCAGGCACTACTTACATGTGGTCTGCTCAAGTCAAGTGCTTTGAGTCAAAAGTAATAACAGTATCATGTCAGAGTTTGGTGGAATAACTCATTTAGCCTATTCATGCATTTGTAAAACTATTAGAATAATTCAGAGTCAAGCATACTTCCCAGAGGAATACTAGGGCCTTAGATCAGTATTTACTTTGAGATCTCTCCCTGAAATGAGTTAAAATAAACCTTAGCTGTGTTTTAGGCATATCTGTCTTGGTTTCTTCCTCTCTGCTGTTTAAGGTAATTTAAGAAAAAAGGCCATAATTCATCTAAGGAATGTATTTCTTACAAAAGGTTTCTGGATTGAAACACTTCTCAGGTTTGACTGACACTAGTTAGTGGCCTTAGTGATGTTCCTATTACGTTAAGAATGTAGGAACAGCTGTACCAGGTCAAACAAAAATATGTCAAGTCCAATGTCCTGTCATGAGAGTGTCATCCGGGAAACAGGAAAAAAATGCTGCAGGAAAAGATAAGCATAAAAAAAAAAAGACCCTGGATGGCAAATCCACTCTGACTTCGCTGCTAGAACTACTTAGATCTGAACTGTATTCTTATTATGCTATCTGCTTCTTCAGAATGGTGTGATATGTGTGTAACAGCCCATGCCATCCCTGTTGCTTTCATTCTTGATGACCTCACTAGTGCATTAGCTAAAGTGCATGTACCTTAACACAATTGTTTTCCTCTCTCTGTGGAAATAACTGAAAAATGGCTGAGGGTCAGGTCACTGTCAACTGTAACTGATCAACAAGTCCCCACAATGGAAGAAGGCTCAGAGGAGATAGACAAAGATACATCCTCATGAAGCTCAAGGAAGAACACAAGGAGTGACCACAAGTATTGTAAAGAAAGCTGAACTTATCCGAACACAAAGGGGACATAAGGGTGGCCTTTGTTTAAGATAAATGGCACTCTCAGTTAAATATATCAACTAGTAGTATAAATGGCCTTCCCTGGGTTAATCCAAAAGCCTGACCTCACCTAGACCAGCATGGGGGTAAGTGTGTAATTGGCTCAGCCCAACATAAAATATAAAATCTGAGCAACTAACATGAACTTTGAAGAGAGCAGTACATTTGAACTGGTTTCAACCCACATATTGTAGCACTCCACTGAATCAAGATCCCACATAATATCAAATATCTTAGAATAATTAAATTTGGTATTAACAAATGAAAACTGCCTTTGTGTGGAATATCTAAAAGAACCTGGTCAGATAGAACTGGACTCTAGCTAATCAATCTAGTCCAGTAGGACAGAAGCAAAACTAATTTTGATCATTTTGATTTGAAATGTCCTCTAATTGAATTCCAACCCATGCATTGCAAGCTTGTAAATCCTATGAAGGAAGAGTAATTGTTTATGGATACAACTAGAAAGGATGGCATAAGATTGCATATGATTAAAGTCCAAGGAAATACAGTTTGAATGTTAGAATAAAAATCTTTACGGTGAGATCTCTAACATTATGGAATAGCCTCTGAAGATGAAGTGAAGAATCGATGCTTGGCATTTGGATCCCCACTGGCAGAATCACTAGGGTCTCCACTAGAGGAAGTTTGTCTATCTCTTTTTTCTGTAGGATGTAATTTATTTTAATTTATTTTAAATCTACTGTATATGCTTACAATACTGTTTCTTTCTAACTGTAATAAGAGCCTGGTTTTCTTGTCACTGATGTTTTTAGCAATACCTTAAAAACAGGACAAAGAAAGTCAAGAATATAATTTATGTTATTAAATGGGAAATATGTGTATTTTCAGATGGAAAAATCAGGCTGTAGGGATCTAACTAACGCAGAATATAAATAAATTAATAAAATGCAGTTTACTCATTGTTCAGATGAGTTTAAAGGTGGAGGCCCCAGAGGAACAGAGCAAGGTGACAGTGTTCTTAAGTATTGTTCTAGTCAGTTTGAAAGAAAGCAAAATGCAAGGAAGGAGCAGAGCAAAGAAATATTGGGAAGCATAAAAAAGTGTTCTGCAAATGAAACTCTCGCAAGATGCAGTTAATGCACAGGGATCACAGAAGTGCTAAAGCATTTAAAACTACAAAAATATGGTGCATAGAAAGGCTACTGACTGATACCCTTAGTCTTCCAAAAATTCTAAATTTATCCCTGTGATAGGGGAATACGTAGATATTTGCCTGCTGCTCCCATGAAGGAAGAGTCTGATATTCTGATGTATGTGGATTAAAATGTCTCAAAGCATTCATTTATGCTAATCTTATTTAATGCACAAACAACAGAATAAAGAAAATGTTGGTCACTTTGGCAGACCAATAGGCTAAAATGCTTCTTTAAAAGCAACTGCTTTTCTCTTTAGGTTGAAATATCAAGTGCTTAGGAGCCTTTTAATATATTTGATTCTACTTTGCTCATGGAGTTAATGCAGTAGTCAGAGGTATAGGTACAGAAATATTTATCTGGAGAAGTGAGAGGATCTGTTAGCTTTATGTGGCCTGCCAAGTCTATTTGCATCCAGTTCTACTATCCACACTAAAAAATGCTGAAAATCATGAAACTGTTCTGTGAAGAACTACAGGAATTAATGGAAAATTGAAAAGCACGTTATTATCGAGCTCCTAGAGTCAGTCAGAAGGAAACATAAGCAACAAATAGAAAGGAAGATACAGGATGATAACAAAGCGCTCACACATAGCAGACAAAGGCTAGATGAAACCGAAAGGATAAAAGCTGTAGCTCGACAAATTCAATCCAGTTGTGCAACAACTAGTTTTATAGTATCACCAGGTTATAGCTGTCAAAGGATATCAGATTGTCTATCCCTCAAACTTTTCAAATCCAAGACTAGGCAAGATTTGAAGAGAGACTCTACAGCAATCACATAAACCAAATGCAGTGAATTCATAGGGACTCTAATATTTAACATCAGATGAATTATTCTGATAGTCCTGTCTGGCATTTAAAATTCTGAGCCTAAAAGTAATACGAATTTTTTTTTAATTTAGGGCCTTTCATCCAAGGGATTTTAAGTGCTTAACAAACACTAATTAATTAATCCCCTCAACACTTGTGAAAAGTAGGTAATTATTACTAAATCTGCTTTACAGATATGCAAACTGTGGATCAGAGAGGTTAAATCATTTGTCAAAGGTTGTGCAACCAGCAAATGTCAGATCTGGACAGCTGGAAAATCTAGGCTGTAAGTATTCTTACAACTACGATAATTGTGCTATATTCTGGGTAGAAAAAAAAATGAACCTTCAAATTTCTTAGCAGTCAGATGGTGTTAACTAAGTATTTGAAAAGGTAAAGAAACAGATGTGAACAGAGGAGGTGAGGGACTGGAGTGCTGATCTGTGAAGCTGAGAGGTTAGTGAAAAGATACAAACAAGAGAATAAAATTTATTAATGAAAAACAAAACCAGCTGTTGATATTAATAAAGTTTGGGTTGCAGCGTTTTTTCTTTGTCTAAAAAGATGGTGGAACACATTTGTAAAGACTTTAAAAGGCACTATTTACGGAAGCTACTCACCACAGACAGCATGCTCTGACTTTCCACTCACTATCTGATTAAATACAGCTTGGTGCTGCCTAGTATCAGCATGCAGGATGTTAATAAATCCTGGCCTGGATTATTCTACATTAAACTGGACAAAAGTCTGATTTCACTGAAGTCAGCAGTAAAACTCTTTCAGACGTCACTCTTTTAGTTTATGTCACTCCAAACTCTCAGTCCAAATTAGAATTTTCACTGCTATTATATTTTATTTCTCCCCTTATGTTTGCCTGGGGAGTAATTTCTCCCTCTTGTTTGAAACATCCAATTAAATTGGCCCACGGAGGATGTGTGAAAATGGAATGAAAGCTCTAAGGCATACTTTTCACAGTGTTTTCTCTTCAGCATTCTTCCTGAGTTGAGGAGTTTGGTCCCAGCGCAGTTCCCAGTAGGTGAGTATTTTGGATACTGCTGGAGAATGAAGCCAGTACATCAGTATTCCACAGTCTGGTTTCTTAATGGGATGGCTCCTACACAAACCATGACACTATTAGGCAAGTCTTTGTGTCGACAATTCAAGAACAGCTGAGGAAAACACACAAAAATAAACTGTAGGTTTCAGAACTACAATGTCTTAATGTTGTATTTGTGGGTAACAAGCTGCTGACCTAGCAGTGATATATAATGCACAGCCATCCCTAACTTCAGGGACCTACAGAAAAGTCACAGGTACAGGCTTGAAACAGATGCTCCAAGAAAAGTACCAAACTCAAACGCCTTTGACCACCCAGCTAAGAAAGGACAAGACAAAACTCTTCTCTCTGTTCCTTTGTAAAATATATTTAAATTGCTGACTACATAAGCCTGGCACTTTATAATTTTTGTTCCTGTTAGGCCATTCATGCTTCAGGGTGGATTGCCAGTGTCCAGTGGTGATTCTTAGAAATACAAAAACACAACAGAGGAAAGGATCTCCTAGGACTGAGGCCATGAATTCAATGCCTTGCTGTGTAGGGAACCTACTACTGCTTGAATAACCATGGACTAGTTCATCACTGTTAGATTGTTATGACTTTTATGCCTGCTTGAATCATCTCTTGTTTGCATATAATGTCAAGTAGAAATGCTAATGTAAGACTGAATGTAATGCATTATTTCATTACTACTCACATTCAGCCTCATATATTTCCTTTGTTTACAACCAATTATATTTTCCACATATCCTCCTGCACCCTCCTTGATTAAGCAAGATCTGTCTTCATACCTCCAGAATGTAACAAATCAGGTAATTTCCTTTTATACTGTAGAGTGAAATTCACAAACTTCTGAAAGCCAGTAATACACATACCTTTCATTTTATGTTAGCTGCAAATAAAACAATTATCTTAGAAAATATGGCATAGTATTCTGAGATTTAGCACCATTTAGCTGCATATTGCAGATATTCTGTTTGGTGCTGTTAGGTTACTTACTCACTGTGAGTGAAATCCAGATCTCACTAAAGTCCAGGAGGAATTTTGCCTCTGCCTTTCTAAGCAGGCGAAATAAAAAACTCCAACTGTAAAAGGCCTAGGCCCTTACACATGACTAAGAAGTTATTGGCAAGCAAGGCTGAATACTTTCAAGCAATTGTTATGCATATGCAGTACAAACAATAGTATATTGTGTATGTGGAAACTTTGTGCAAGTTTGAGACCTTTACTGCTTCTGTATCTTTTGATGTTAAACTGCCACTACTTTTAAAATGCATGCTACCAAATTACAGCCAGGTTTTATAAATCAGTAACAAAATGCAAAGAGAAGGTAGAGAATATCAGGGTAACAGAAGTGCAACTATAGCTGTCAAATGTAACCCAACTTGCTTTTTAAGTGCAGTTCCTTAACTGAGTGTAAGAAAAACAGATAAATACTGTAGATGAGAAAAAGCCGAAAGGACAGTAAAACTATCTTAGGAAAACAATACAACAAAGCTTCTGGTTTCTTCAGTTCTCTAAAGCGTTGACATGCAGGGTACTGTTCTTTTTCAACCTTTTTTCTTTTTAAATGCTTCCAAATAGCTTTAACATATTCCATCTATGCTTACAGAAAATAATGAACTGACGAGTAGATGATTCTATGAAGGGATTAACTGACTGCTGCGGAACAAACTAGATCAACTGCAAATTAACCCCAAAAGTTAGTGAACTTATTATTTGTAATTCCTTTCCAACAGAACAGCAACAGCCAAAATTCAGTAGTCTTTCTTTGAAAATTGTAGTTATTTTGATAAACAGTGCTGTCAAAGCAACAAACGTGAATGCCACAAACTCTAGGTCATTCACTTTCATGTAAGGTTTACAAGGTTTCTTGTGAGAATACTTCATAGTTAGAGTATGTCTTCCCTAGGGGATCACACAAGCATTTAATTTTCGTTTTGGCATTGGGCCCATTGTGTTTATGAGGTTCTTTGGAGAAGTGGAATTGATGACCACAAAGGAAAAAATGAGAGTTACTTATTTTAAACCATGATTATAACCTTTCAAGATTTTCAGGAAAAAAAAAATGCTTTCTTCCAGATATATATGTATGAAAAGGGACTTTGTTGCAAAAAAGCTTTAAAGTTCCCTATTTAGCCTATCAATATAAACAGTCATATATATGACCCTTTATATACTATAGGATTATTTATTGTGCCATAATGATATCCTGTGCTGTTTCGCCCAGTTACAGTAAATGCCACGTACTACACTTTCATGATCTACAATGCACAATATTTTTGCTGGCAAGCATAAGTTTGCAGGTAAAACTTCAACTGAGTTGAATATTCTTTCACTTTTCACATAAGATTTTTAGTTGTTGATGAAAATTTATCATTCATGTTGTTTATCTTGGTTTCTTTCTATCACATATTTAAATTTCCACTACAGGTACAAGAATCCTGTAAGTCCTAAAGCCCATGCAGTGGAGCATGATCTTACAGGTACAAGCCACACAAAAGAAACCATGCTGTGGCAGGTCTGCACGACATTGGCAGGACTGAGCCAAGTGTGTTGCTGTAGCTTTTCTCATAAATGACTTGCAAGTCACTCCTTCTGAAGATTTGCTGGATTCTGGACACAATCAGATGTGTTTTCTAACAATACACTAGGGTTTTTTTACTGCAATTCATGAAAGATTTGGGCACTGTAGGCCTAGTCCTGTTGAGTTCAACCCCTTAAAACTATAGGCTTCCTTTACTGCACCAAAGACAATGAGAAACAAGTATGTTCAGTGTGTGCAAGTCTCAGCGCCTTCCAGGAGCAGGAAGTTTAACTGAGCATTACTACACAGCACTTGCAATGTTAGTTGTGCATTGTGTTTTAATAAAGAACATCCATTTTGCTGCTTATTAGGTCATATAGACAAATGCAGAATTTAACCTCAAGGGTCTTTTAAATAGGAAGATGTGGCAATAAATTATGTGGCAAATTTCTTCTAATAAAGTTCTGATATTCAATTACATGTTAAAGAAATGCCAAACTGGTCAAATTCTAGGTAACTTAGTAATAAAAAAACCCACTATGATTGTTGACTTCAGACATCGTGTGTCACATTCTGGTTTGATTTGTCTGGTTTTTCTTTTTCCTTTTCCCTTTTTTCTTTTCTTTCCCCTCCCTGTGAAATAAGGATTAATAGTTACAGAAAATTAATTGTTGCTCTTGTTTATTTGCTCAGAGAAGATACAGCAACATTTGCACAGCAGAAAACATCGTCACTCAAAACAAAAACCTTTCTCCTGTCATAAATGATTGCAGAACTGTTGATTTCAGCAGCCACCTTTGGAGTAACATGATTTTCCACTCTGTTTTCACCATATGCCTGTTGGCAAAGGATTTCAGAAGTATAAAACAATTACAGTTTCTTTTTTTTACACAGAAATGCTAAGTGTTGGAATGTAAAGAATAGACAGTGGATTTGTCAATATATTAATAATCTTTTCTAATTAAGAAATCTCTTATGAATTCTTTTCATGATCATATTTCTGCTTTTTTATCATATCAGTAATTGCTCAATTCTTGACTTCGGCATTTTCACTCCGCAATTGTAAGATAATCTTACATTTCAGAACTGTTTTTAAGTCATCTGTTAGCTAGAATCCACTATCTCCAAAGGTGTTTCTTCACTTTGAAATGTAAGTTTGATGTAATTAGTTCTGAGAACACCTTTCCAATGTCAAATATAAGATGCATGTCTTCAGGGTATGTATGGCAAAAGTCCAAAAAGAAGGACAGTGAAAGCAAACGATTGCCAAAAAAAAAGTGAAATTAAATTCTTAACTGTACAAGTCTTCTGCAGCTTCAATTTCAAAAAGTAATATTTTCATGAACAGTTTTCATTAAGTGGTGCAAAATCTATCTAAAAGCTAAGCTGAAATGGAACATGTAAAAAAAAAAAAAATCATAATGAAACAAGAGAGGTCGTGAGTGCCAAAAGAGTACTTTCTCTCATTGAAGTATCTGACATTATAGCTTAAGAAAATAAAATTCTCATATTTTCTTTTCTAATGGTACAGTGCTTTGCAAGGTTATGGTACAGATGATGATAAGGAGAATAATATTCTCTTAGAACTGCCAGAAAGCAGACAATGCTCAAACTTTTGCAATGTTTTCATAAATTTGTTCTCCACTTCATCCACATGACAGTTTCACTGACAACAAGACTATAATCAAAGTCTTGCTAAGCAGGCTTAAAAAAATTTAACCTTATTCCTTTTCTGCTTCTGGCTTCCCATGACCATTCTCAGACTGGCATTTGTCAAGCTGACATCTTTTTTTTTGGCATAGATCACACATGGCAGCTAATTCTGCTATGTTCGGCTGAGTCTAATCTATTGGAATTCAAGAGTCAGACGAGCCTGGTATACCGTATGCAATGGAAAAGGCTGCATCCAAAATTTACAACAGAAGTGTTGTGTTAGTGGACCTCTCTGATTTAGGAATAAAGAGGGTTAAGAAAATGTTCTCTCATGCCTCTGTCCTGAAAGTTGTGGTTTAGTTGCTTTCCAAAATATCTCTGATAACTCTCCTCTTTCTTTTTCTTGTGTGTATTGGAATTGACACAAACACAGAATTGCAAATACCTGGTATGCAGTTATGAATGTGAGATCTGCTATTTAAAAAACACTTAGGGTTCACTTTTCAAATTTTACTCTGCAAATTGTGCAGAAACATACTCTTTAAGTGAGAGGGTGGATTTTCTCTTAATCAGCTGATTCTAAGAATGGGCTTTTCCATGAAAAACACTATTGTAGCACAAACAACACAGACACTGCAAGTGCCTTCCACATTGCCTGAGGTAAACGTGTCTTCAGCATTTCACCACTGAAACCTCTGAGACTTCTTTTCTCCAACCAAAACCTTTCCAGGTGCACAGCTGCACAAAGACTTCTCCAGAATTTGCTTGCTAATTAATTGTAATAATATATATCTGCCTTGTTTCTATCTGCTCTTTTAACCAGATAAGATTTTCTCCACAACACAAAGGACCTTGTTCCATTGCTGCAGTACCAGTGTAACTATTGTTCTCCAAAGTAAACAGAGCTGGTGAGAAGCTACACCCAGTATACACTGAGGTAACCTTTATGTCACACCAACAGTTGTCTTCAAGACCATCATCTGCATAGACCACATGCTACCTGTGGCACAAAACAACTCACTGTCTGTTGCATCTGTTGAGAAAGCAGCAAAGGGCTCTCCAGCATGTCATGCAAAAAAAGCTTGCATTAGCAAAGGAGCTCTGAAGCTTCCTAGATGGAAAGACTATCTTGTGTCCTTTAGCTAGCTTTGCTAGCTGTCTTTCTTAGACCTGTCTTTAGACTATAAAACTCTACCTATTACCTGTGCTACCTATGAGGGCAAGTGCTTCCAGTGCTAAGAGAGCAGAGTTGTAGCATGATCTGTAATAACCTACTTTGCAGTTCTTTGTTTGGGTTTTTTATCCTGTTGATTCATTTTCATTAGTGTGAGTAATGTTAGTAGATGGGTGGAGCTGTGTGAGGAAGGAATGGTGTTAAGTCTGAGACTTTGCTATGCACTGGAAGATATGCACAAGCAAGCACAGCGTTTTGCAACAGATAGGAATGGTTTATGATTTTACGGCTTATGATTCATATGTGAAATGGGCAGCAAGAGTAATGGTTGCAGTTTTGCAAACTTAAATTGAAAATGATCCTGAATGTTGATTAAATTCTGAAAAGTGTTAAAAGATATCTTGGGAATTTTTTTTGCTCTTCTAAAGTGTTTTATTAATAACTACAATTAATAACCATGTTTACTACATAGGATTTGAAGGCAATCAAGTGGAGAGTTTCCATCATGTTTCCAGATAGCAGTAGTCCACCCCCACCTTGATTTCTAACGTATTTTTCTTCACTTATCTGAACATAGACAGAAAAAAACCCCTGCTAGCTGTCTGTCCCATGCAACAAGATTTAAACAAGCAACAATAAAAAGACAGCATGCCCAAAATCAAGATTGGTGATTTGTCCACTAAACAATGTATTTCCAGAAAAACAAGAACAACATATACCTGCAAAAATCTATTTATTTTGAATTCAGTATTCAGTTTTACCAGCACAGGTACCTCTCTTGGTTTTCTGGTTTGTTTGTGGGTTTTTTTTTGTTTTGTTTTGTTTTTGTTTTTCATTTGTTTGTTAGTCTGTTATTTGATTTTGGGTTTTTTATCTTCTTCTGCCTGTTGTGAAACGACTGCTTTAAAACATGATTCTCAACAAACACTGGTGTTCTAAACCAGCAGCTGCAGTTACTCAGTGCAGAAAAAACATCCTGAAAAGCTAAATTTCATCAAGTGGACTTTGGAAAAATCCTGCCTCAACACAGACATTTGAATAACATACAACATAAAATATGATTTAAAAATATTCCAAGGTCAAACAGGATTATTATTTACCTTAACTGGTTTCAGTCCTGCCATGTCATCATAAGAGATGCACCGATGCCGAAGTGAGAGCCAGCTCATATAATGCAATCTGTACAATGTGTAGAGTGTAGCTGCTCCATAGGGAGCTTTTTGCAGGAGTAAAAAGGAATCTTCAGGATAACTATATTCATAGTATTCACCATATCTGATTGGGGTTTTTTGTCTTATGCCATAGTTTTACAGTATAGTATTTCATCTTTCTTACACTTACAAGATTGAAGTACTTTTTCCTACAGTGATAATACCAAAATCGGAGGTTTTGTATAATACTGCCTCTGTAATAAATTATGATTGAGCAATAGCTTTCAAAAGTCTTTTTAAAAGATCTTTAAACTAACGTCTAGAATTTGGAGAGTGTGGAAGAACTGAAGTGAATGGCAAAAAGGAAAGCTATAAGTTTATCCTAGGGCCCTGGGTTCTCTTTGCCTTTAGCTTTATCCCTGGGCTATTTCAGTTATTCTTATTGACTTAATATTAGTGACAGATCAGTGCAATGGGATTTACTTTTTGTAAAGCCAGAAACTGTACGTAATATCTTGACTGGCTAAAAACGTACACTTTTCTTTGGACTTTCAAAATGAAAGTATTTAAAATATTTTAACTTCACATAGGCAGAAATTTAGAGCTCTTCAAAATGTGTCAGCAAGCAAATTCCTCATAATTAGATATCTAGCAAACATGAACAAAAGTATTTGTAAAGACAAACAAACACAAATTTGAATGGTAACACACTATATCTAAGCTATTACATATATATGTGGACGGAGCATTACGCTGAACTTCAAAGTGGATTTTTATATTGTCTCAAGGGGTAGGTAAGTACCCTGCTTCCATTTGTGTGTTTGAAAATCTCCTCCCTTGTAATTCGTTTTATTGCAAACTTAAAAAAACCCAACAAAACAATAAAATGACAATATGAAGGCAGCAAATATTTTGTTTTGTTCTCAAAGTTTTCCTCAATGTACAAAACTTCTTAAGTTTCCAGACTAACATCCATATAGTTATGTGCTGAAGAGGTCTTGCCTAGTTTTGACTTGAATCTCTTTTGACTGCTCACCCAGACATGCAGATTTTGAACTGACAAACTGAAATGGAAGCAAAGCTGTAGATAATTTTCATTAAAAACAATAGCAAATTCTTTAGAACCATATGCAAAAAGAAATATGTAAGATTTCTGGACACAATAACAAGCCTGAAAATGTCTCTGGATAATATCTCCCTTCCCCGCCCTCTGCCAAGCTGCCTAGAATTTATTACTGTATTTTGTTTGGGGAATTTTCTTTTTTTTTCTTTCTTTTTTTTTTTTTTTTTTTTTTTTTTTTTTTTTTCTTTTTTTTTTTTTTTTTCTTTTTTACAAGGATCTCAAAGTTACTCCTTTGAACATCTAAAAACTCGAAGTTATTGAGCCTCAGTACATCACAGTAAAGTAAGCATATATGTTATCTCTTGTCGGTAGAGTGGAAAATGAGGGTTAGAGAAGCCAGGGAGTTGACGAACAGTTTAATAAAAAGAATATCAAGAATCTTCATTTAACTCCTCTGTTCTAGCCACCTGAAAATACTTACATACACAAGTAAATACTGGGTCAGGTTTGTCTGCAGCTATTTCAGTCTGTTCTCTTCCATAAGATTTCTTCCACACAGGGAAAAAAAAAAAATAAAAGGAAAAAAATATTCCATGTATGCAGTACACACACAGAGCCTCTCTCAGGTAAATGTATCTGAGAGGAAAAAAATACCTCTAAGTTAGAGAAATTACCCAGAAAGAAAGCTGTTATCTAAGTTGAGAATATTTGCAATCAAACGATGAATACACTTCTCTATAAAGAATTCAGTGATTCTCTCTAACAGTATTATTTATGCCTTTGGTACCTACTCCTCTCATATGGAAATTAGTCTAAGATTTTGTTCTGTATTACTCTGACAGCTTACAGTATCAGGGATTACAGTAAAAGATGAGAGAATTTGCAATGATTAACCATTCTATTCTGTTATTAATTTGCAAAACTTGAAGCTGAGATTGCTTCTAAGCAATTTTTCAGCAACATATTTATGTGATCAGAGAGTGATTAAGAATATTAAAAAGTGTGATGCTTTCAGGTTCTGAAAAACACATTTCTATGGATACCACCGATAAACAAAATAACCGTGTTTTTATAATGTCCTTTTAACAAAACTTCAAAGATGATTTAAACACAGACCAGCCAGAGGATTATATATTCTTCTGGCTACCTTTATAGTAGTCTGGCTAATATTAGTCTAGATTAGTCTGGCTACCTTTAACCAAAATCTACTGTAATGTAAACCCAAGATTTAAAAATTCACATTTTCACAAAATTTAGACAAAAATATTTTGAAATACAGCTATATTCTTCACTTACTTGCAGCACACACCCATTTTTCCAGACAGATCTTTCCTTAATTCTCTGGGTTTTAACTAAAGGGAAAAAAAACCCATGGGATTTACTTGTTTAACTCACTTCTGAGTCAAAAGGAGAAAAGGCTGGATTGGACCCTACCTCTGTAGTACTTCTCAAATTTACGAAAGATAAAAATCATACATACAAGCTATGGAAAAATGTGAAGAAATTTTCTGTGTTTCATGTGTGTTAAAGTATGTTTGAATGGCAAAGAAAATTATTTAGATTACTCTAACAATACAACTTACATTGCAATGCCAGAAGTCATTTGTATCTGTTTAAGATACTAAGTGTTGTTGAACAGTGATAGAAATATTATGTGTATTTTTAAGGGAAATCAGAAAAAAAAAAAAGATAAAATCTACAAATTTATTGCTTTTCCCTGAGACAGAGTCTTAAGCTGTGCTTACTTTAATTACTTTGAAGTGCACGATCAATTAGGGTAGTAACTGCAGCACAGCATATTGATACAGAAGAAAGTACATCCTGTATGGTGTATGTTAAAGGCTTGCTTACGTTGTGAACTGGAGATCCAGGGGCAGCTACAGAAGCTTGTCTGAGGCAGTTTCAGGCACTTATTGTGCATACATACTACTTTTTCTAAACACTGTATTCACAAAAGCTTAACTGGCGTTGAATAACTTCGTCTCTGCCTTTCTGTCAAACAAGGGCTAATGCTAGAGGCCATTGATGTACGTAAGCAGTTTGCAACTATAAAATCAGTAATTGTTTGATCATATAATCACAAAAATGGAGAGTGGACTACAAGTTGGTATTCTTCTAGGTAATGAGCATTCGATGGGTTCATATGAATTGGTTATGATGTAACAAAAAGCTCACTTTCTGTTCATTAAAGTAGTACTATTTTACTTGTAGAATTAATTTATTTCTTAGAGTCCAAGGGATTTATGTCTTTGTATTATTTGTTAACTAATAAGATACAGCCACCTACAGCTTGCTTGCTAAGCAAAGCAGGGAAAAAAGATATCTTCCTGCTATAGTTAGTCTTTTTTGGAGGGTTTTCTCGTTATTAGTAATTCAACTCCTTTACACAGCTTTGTATGCGTTAAAGAAAACTAAAGTACTATAGTCCTGCAAGGATATTTTATATAATAGATTAAGCTCTGGCTCTGCTATTAAAAGGTGTTTTAAGTTGTACAAACTGACCCCTCACTCATTCCCTGTGGTACTTCTCACAAGCGATGAACAAAGAGAAAAAAAAATAAAATCATTAAGCTTTCCTTAAAAATGTGGCTGAAGAGATTCTTCGGGGGGAAAAAAAAAAAAAAAAGTGTTATTTGTTCTGCTTCCTGTAATGGCAGTGATTTCCACATGTCTGTCTGTGCTGGAGAAAAAAAGACCAAGGAGACATTGGATGTGCCCATTCTTATTCAAAGAACTCAGTTCAAAGGTATCAAAAAATTGGAAATGCTGGGGGACTTTTTAATGAAAAGGAATGAAAAAGTTTGATTTTATGGTGCCTGTTATACCTTGGATATTCAGCCACTATACTTCGTACTACCCCCTATCACTGCTAAGACTAACCTACAGCTGTCAACATATTATAAAAACAGGGCTTGAAGAGACTACAGGGAGACGGAATTTAGAAAAGTTTTTAGGCCATTGATAATAAAGATTTGGATACTATACAGGTTAAAAATAAATGGAATAGAATAAAAAATGAAATAAAAATGAAATTAAACGAAGTGATATGAAATAAATAAAATATAAATAGAATAGAATAATAAAATTTAAAAAGTAAAATCATTCAAGCGCTTCTTTTTAGCTTCAGCCTCTGTTCCCTCTGCTTGAATCACTTCCGAAGGGAGGGCAAAGAGCAGAAATCCTACTGTCCCTCCGGCCNGGCGAGCGGAGGCATGGGTAGCGTGGGGCCAGCGGGATGGAGCGGGGAAGGAGTTGTTCTTTTGAGGGCTGAATTACTTGGGCGCGCTGTTTTCCGCGGCCAGACGGAAACTCATCCGTAGGCAGCCCGCGTACGCCCCTACGGCAGCGCCCGGCGCCGAAACGGTTACGTTTTAGCAGCGAGGCTGCACAGGAACCACTCCGATGTCTTAGTAATTCAATTAGTCAGGTTTCCAGAAGGTGGGGTTTGGTATTTTTTTGGCATGGAGGAGGAGAAGCCTGGGACGGCGCCTCCCTTCTCGTGTTGCAAGCCAATCGGGTCGAGGTGTTAAAAAAAAAAGAAAAGAAAAGAAAAGAAAAAAAAGGCAATCTGTAAGCAAACAGCAGGCTGTGCCCTGACTGGCTGCGCCGGCAAATCCCCCCCTTTCCCAAGTAAACTGCATGCAAAAATACCACATTATCAAGCAAGAGCGCCCGTGCTCCGACCTGGCTGCCTTCACCTCCTCCTCGCCTTCATCCATCACGCACATCGGCGCCAGATCCTGCCTCGGACACACGCGTGTGCATGTATGTATGCGTGTGTACCTCTGTATACCGCGTATCTGTCTCTGCGGCTGCCTATCGCACACACGCATGCACAGAGCCAAGCCAGCACGGCAGGCTCCGCGCTTTGCCAGGCTGCTGATGTCGGATTTACACGCAGTGAAGGGACCGGTCATTGCAAGAGGGGGCGTGACTGTTTAAAGATTTTTTTTCCCTCCCATAAAGCAATTTATTATTTTTTTTTTTAAAACTGTCTTTTTCCCCTCCCATCCTCGTC
>VXBW01002725.1:54906-89598 GCA_013400375.1 Thinocorus orbignyianus | reverse complement strand
GGTATTTCTTTCATCTCGCCCCCTCTTCCCCAGCGCTGCGCCAGGCGCCACCGCTTTTCCCGGGCTGCGGTCCCCGGGCGCCGGGCGGGCGCGTCCCCGCTGCGGCGTGGGCGCCCCTCGCAGCCAGGGCAACCCCCGCCTGCGGCTGAGCCTGCTCCGGGAGTTTGGGTGGGATGAGGAGATGCAGGTAGCGGCCCCCAGCTTGTGGCCCGGCGGGCTCCTGGGGTAGAGGGGAGCTGGCCCCGGGCAGGGAGGCGGGGGTCTCCCTCCCCGGCGGCGCGGACGGTGCCGGCTTCGCGGCAGCCCCGGGAGGGATTGCTGTCGGGAGCTGCGGCAGAGGGGTGGCTTTCCCCCTGCCCTGCCCTGCGCTGCCCGCCCGGCGGGGGGCTCTGCCGGGCAGGCTAGAGGTAACCGTGAGGAAGCGAGGTAGGTACGGCGTCCCCGGCCAAGGAGGATGCCGGTACCGCCGGGGACAGGACGGCGCATCGCCGGTATCCCCGTCGGGGCTGAGGGTGCTGACATAGCGACCCCGCTCCCATCGCGCCGAGGCGCGCCAGAGGGTTTCTGCCAGCGGGCTTTGCGTGCAGCTCAGCGAGCCTTCCACTGGAAAGGGAGGTTTAATTTAATTTTCTGGAGTTTTCCCCTCATGGTTAGCATCAGAAAATTTCACTCCTACTCCAAATGGTATCCATGTGTTTGGGTAAAAAGTCACCTGGTTATTAAATTTTTTTGCCGTGTTAGAGTGCATGTGAGCAGACTTTTTTTTTCTTTTCTTTTTTTTTTTTAAACCTGTCAAGCTAGTCTAAGTAAATTTGGGAACATTTTACCTTAGGTTATCTCCTTTTTACGCTTCTGATACTGCTGTTTGGTTCGAGATTAGCACATTGATTTTTGTCACAGGTCATGTTTTTTAATAGATCTATGTTGTCTGCAGAAAACTCTTCTACTCGGTATTCCGGGCTGGCTTCAATATAGGTGATGCAGAAGTTAACCGGTAGAATTTTCAAGTGCCCAGAGTTAGCTAGTCTGTCCACCAGTTTAACATAGTGTTTCTGATAACAACACCTCAGCAATAAATAGTTGGCGTAAAAAACTTGAGACAGAGGATTTATCTGAAGTAACAATCATGCTTAGTAAGGATGAGCATCTGTAATTTTAAATAGTGATCTCCACATTTTGTCTTTTTACATGTGTTACTTGAAAAAAAAAAAAACCTCAGAGTAAATAAGATGAAAAGTTACATTTTACATCTCACACATCAAAGAACATACATCCCAAAAAATTGCTTGTCTCTCAAAACCAGATTTTTTTCTGTTGTTAGGCAAAATGAAATGTCACTGCTGGAAAAAACAAAGAAAGTAATATTCGCAAATCCCACTGGGCAGAAGGAGGATTGTTGAAAGAAATAAGTTTGACTAGATGCATATGTTGCTGGCATAACAGCTAAAATACTTTAAAAATAACCTCACATTCAGGATTTCTCAATTCTGCTCTCTTGTGTGTGATGAGCTTATACAATAACTGCACATAGGTAAAGATGCAATGCTTACCTGACCAGTAGGTATTACACACTGAATGGATTTGTAAGGATTCTAGTAAATTTAATCTTATTTTATTACTCTTAATGAATTCTTTTCCTAGTCCAGTATTAAACATCAGCCAATTGCAAAGAAAACTTAATTTTATTATTCTTCCAAACGCTGCAAGAAGACTTTATTTTAAGATATTTCTAAACCTCCTCATTTATAAAAAAAAATTTTCTCATCTTAAACTAGTCACTGGCTCTCACAATGGAAGTAGCTATTTGGACATGTCACATTTTGTCTATGATTTAAAAATATGAGAAAGAGCAGGGTGCAGATATATTTCTCCCTTGTTTTATACAGCGTACCAGTTTTTGTGTGCTTTCCAAGTTACATGATAATTACAGAAATATAGGCAAACACCTGAATGTTAGGTGTAAGAGACCCAAAGAAAGAAAAAATAACCAAACTTTTTTGTTTTGAATCTGTTTCATCAGAATCTAACCTGAAGGCAAAATTCACTTTGGTTATCAAAATTTTTAGAGCAGTTAACAATGTTGCAGAAAGGCTTTCACAGTGATTTATCTGCTTCCAGAGACAGACTCAGGAGATGAACAATCTGGTTTTTATATACGTAGAAGTAAGTAGGGATGCTTTCTTCATGATAATAATTTGAAATTAGAAGATAAAATATACTGTCGTACTTTAAATCCAAATGCCACCATTGTGCTTTAGCTTCTTTATTGTGTTTATTCAGAATTAACAAACTGCTGTAGAAATGATGAGTTCACTTTAAAACTGAAATGTTGTTCATTTTGGTAGTGATTAAAGGCACTCTAAATTAAGGTTTCATCAAAACTTGGAAGAATTTAATAATGATTATACTTTCCTCAGTTATGATAATGTTCAGGCTTTCAGTAGGCTTTAGCAATTTATTGAAATGCATAAAGATCTCATCCTTATTAAAGGACACATTAATAAATTGATGAGTGGCCCAATTGATACGTACTCCTGATGTGAACAATATTTGGTAAATAAAAAACACTAAGAGTCTGTTAGCAAAATTCATATTACACTTCTTGATTGGTTCTGAAAGTTCTGTTAGAACCATTAAAAACAATGTTCTATGATCATCATCATTGTTAGCGTGTAGGAGTAACAAAGTAGTGTATTCTAACAGAGCTTAAGTCTTTTCTTAGAAATGTTTTAGTATTCCCATATCTTATTTTTGTTATGTATTTAATTATCAACATACATGAAGTACCATAAATGCTGTAATCTGATTCCAGGTGAGAATATGTTTCAGTATTAGGATTTCTAAGTATAATAAAGTAAGGTTTTTTAATCCTTCTTTTTTTTTTTTTTTTTTTTTTTTTAAGTTTGGAAATTAATCCTTAAGTAAGCTTGAAAATGTTCTGGTACTTTTTTTATTTATGTAGGTTTAGAATTAATTGTACACAAATTCTAATTATCACGTTAAAGTGCATTAGTCTTTCAGCACTGTTTGTACATGTACATGTGACATAGGTCAGCAAAATATTATCATCAAAAAATATCCTGAATCCTATGCTTAAAACAGTTTGAGGAGTTTGTTTTCAAATGGGACATATTTATTTAATCCTGATTACTAGTGTCCTTGCAAATAGAATTCAGGCAAAATGTGGTATAACTGGGCCAAATTTTGAAGCAGTTTGCTTTCTTAGTGCTTGCTATTGCTTTTAATATTGTCAGAGTTTAATATTGTCAAGCTGAACTACTTGTAATTATTGCTACTTTTTCCTGCTTGCAGGTTAGCGCTTCAAGATAGGTATTTCCTCATAAGTTGTTTCTGTGGCAGGTTATGTAGCTTCATAAATTGTTACTAGTTTCAAGGTAGTTAAAAATAGTTGCACTTCAAGTCTAGTTTCTGGTCACAAATATAGGTCAAAATTTGTTTCACAAAGGCAAATGTTTTTTGATTTGTGTTTTTGTTTCTTTTTTTATTAGAAGCATTATTGTATTTGGCTGAATCTTACACTACAGAATTGTGTGTAAAATTATCTCCACAAGAGTATTATTGTAAAGACATAGGATGCAGACATATTTTCTGTTTGTGTTTTTGTCAATAATGAAATCAAGAAATCAAATGATTGTTAGAGAATTTATAGACTGAAAAATCATTTCAACTAGTGTGTTCCCATAATTAAGCTTGATACCACAATTTGATCAATTTTGCTAGAGGTTTTTTTTAAGATAGGTACTTGGGACCAGTAAACAGAAAAGTGAGCGGATGCTTCTGAAAATTATCTGCATACACCAGAATTGCGTAACCTGGACGTCTAAACTTAGGTGAAATTTGTAGCTGGTGTATTCAGGCAGTGATTCAGAAAAGCATCTGACTTCCCTGGAGTGCATACTGAAACACTTAAATTCTGTTGCAGTTGTGTGGATGAATGGATGTGTACTTAAGTGCCCCTCCTGAACCAGCCAAATGCATAGACTTAATTTTGAGGGGCTCTGACGGGAGCTGCTACTGAACACTTGGCATTTCTTGGGAGTACACTGGCCGGCTGGATGGATGTCTGACTAGCCTCCCATCCATTTCTATGTGTTTGTAGATTTCACCGTGGCATGTTGGTTGTACGGGCTGAGGTCATATGGTTGTTTTTTTTGTTTGGTTTGGCTTGTTTGTTTTCCATGTAGAAACAGTTCCGCCCAGGTATGGAGACCAAGGGAACCATGCAGAAATGGTTGGAGTAGGAAGGAGGCAGTTAGGTGTTGTTAAGAACAAATTAGAAGTTGGGGGCAAGGAAGGGCAAAGTCAAGGCATTTGCTTTGGTTTTGGTATTCCATGTGATCTGTGTATGTCAAGGGAAGAGTAAAAACTTAAGTGTTTGTGAGATATATATGCACACACACATATATGTTTATATACAGCTATTTTGAAACAACATAGCTTTTGTTTTGAGAGCATTTTATCCAGCAGCTTACTTTGAGAGTTCTTACAGATTTCTTGTAAATAAAAGATTCAGTAGTAGAGCCTTCAATTCTGCACACCTACTTTCTGTGCTTTTAGTAATTTCACTAACACCTTGTGTCTCCAAAAAAAAATTGGTGTTTATTTTAAAAGTGGGGTTTTGAAACAGTTTGAATAATTCTATGGAAAAACTGCACAAAGAACAATAGTTTCACTGGCTTCCACCTTTGTACGAAAGGCACATTGTTAAGTGGTACATGGTCTTCGTGAAACACTTTGTATTAAATCTTTTCCAAATGCACATACTGAGGACACTTCATCGCATTCTGTCTGTCAGCCGTATATCCTTTTGGAGAGGTACAGATAAAGATAAGCCTTCGTTTTTCTGCCCTGTTGCTATGATCCCAGCAATCTACCAGCTTCATGCTGGGCCGAGAAAATGAGTGAATGCAATTAGTCCTTTAGGAGTCATGGTCTTTGCATTCATACAGAGAGGCGTATGTAATATATATGCATTTGTATGTGAATATGTATGCATTTCAATGTATGTGTATGTATACTTATGTATATATTTGCATATTTATACATAGGTATGTATGTATGCATTGAAGTGTGTCATTAGAGGGTGATGTGGTGTAGAGTAAATCATAAATGTTGCGAGAGGAAAAAAAGTCTCTGAAAAAGAAATTTTTTAATTGGTGAGCTCTTAAATGTTTGGAAAATTAATAGCTTTACAAACAAATTCTTGGGTCCCACCTTCCAGCTAAGATTCTTAGTTTTAAAACAAACAAACAAATAAAATTATTTGAAGAATCTGTCTTTTAGTTCTTGGCCATCTTCCCTTTGTGTTGTTTCTTTGCATACTAGCAGTCCCTGGGTCAGTAGGTGGACAGGTAGATAAGCAAGCACGCAGGCACATAAATGTAAAATGAATGAGAGACGATTGCCGGCATATGCTTTGCGAACTCTGTGGGCTTCTTAGAGTACCTTGTTACTGCCTCTTCCTAAACCACTCTGTCACAGGGCAGGGTCCTGCAGTGTTGAAACATCAGACTCTAAAAAGCGCGTAAAGAAAGCTGGTCATTTGGATCACCTTAGAGAAGATGCTAACAAAGATGCAACTGCTCCTGCAGACAGCATTAGCAGACAGTAGTTTGTCCAGAGCTGTGAGATGTACCNGCTGTTTGGGGTACCCAACTGGTAAGATTTGCAAATTTAGAGCCTTTTTTTTTTTGGTTTTTTTTTTTGTTTTTTTTTAAATGCAATTAGAATTATTTTGGAAGTGGGTTTTTCTTCCAGTAATCGCTCTTTGCTACCCTATCCAGTTCTGAGTATTCTTTTAAAAAAATGTCTCTAGTCCCATGATGAATCTAATCTTGCAGTGTTTCTGAATGGTGTAATTCACTGTTGAGAATAAAGGGCTCTGTTTTGTTTAAGTTTTCGTTGCACTGGTGCTTAAAATTTAGTCAGTCAGCAGCACACCAACATAATGAAATGGAAACGTTTGGTTTAAAATAAACAGACATGTTATTGAAATTGCTTCTGGTGGTATTGCAGTTATTGTGAGTAAACCCTACTGTAATGTACTTCAGCATAGCTGGATAGAAGAATAGAATCCTTCACACATTAGAACTCTTCCTCACATTTTTGTGTTCTCCCTATTCATTGTAGTCTCTACAAGCTAGATTACAGTTGAGCTAATTTAAAATGGTGGGTATTATTTTATAGTGTGCAAACATGTACAAGTGTCTGAAATCCTTTTTTTTTTTTTTTGAGCATAGATTGTTACATTACAAACCCCAAAATTCCCACTCCTACACATTGTTAAAAATAATTTGTGTTAAAGTAAAGTATTTGAAAATATATTAAAAAGCATCACTGTTCTGCAAGGACTGAGGTAGTTTTCTCCTGTGGAACGCCAAGATTTCCAAAAAAAAAAAAATACCCCCCCATTTTTAATTTTTTTTTTTTTTTCATCTAGGCAAACATCCTTCATATTTTACTGTTGACAGGTTAATGAAAATACATTATTAGATTCTAGTTTTATGAGAAAAAAAAGAAAAAGAAAAAAGAGAAAAAGAGTTTGTTTATTTTTGACCGCTGCAAAATGTAGAGAAATTGTTTGATGCCCATGTTCTGTTAACTGGTATGGCAGGAGCTTTGTGGCTGTTTTTCTGTTTAAATGCATGATCTGTAAAAATGCTGTCAAAAGAAAAATCAGCTAACGAGAAAATACAAGAGAGTCCTGTTAATTAGCAAGATTTTCTTGAATAGCTAATACCAATTTATAGCAAATTCATCAGGTTTGGCAATTTTTGCTTGAAAAGCCGTGAAAATTACAATTCTTATTGTCACTTGCATTATAATCTACTGGAAGAATATACCTGTCCATGTTGATATATGGCATGGAAATTTAATGACAAAACCTTAATTAAAAAGAAAAAAAAAAAACCACTTCATGTTTGTTACTGGGTAACTTTTTTTTTGTTTGTTTTCATCGACCTCTTAAAGAACCATCTTACCAAATACGATAGGCGCCATTTTCAGTTTTTGATGATAGTAATGAAATGATCCTGGAGTGCAGCTGATGAGGAGAAAGACTGGAGCAGGAGATACATTTGCTTTGACTCTGATCACCCTCTGCTAAAAAATCTTTCTGTTCCAAGATAAAATTTGGCCTCATGACATTTAAAAGGAAGCGTATTTTGTCAGAATGTATTTTGTATTGTAATTAATATTTGCTGTGTAGCACTAACATTCTTTATTAGTTAATATAAATTTTCCTCCCCAAAATATTTCATTTTTTGGGAGGGATGGATTCTGGCTAGTGGTTGGTGTATTTACATTGTGTGAGTTGTTCATCAGTAGTAGCTGAGTTCCACAGCCTTTCTCTAGTGGGTAGCAATGAAGCACTACCTTTTTTGCTTTTGTGGACTTCAAAGTAGTATTTTTCATATTCATATTACAGTTCAGAAGAACTTTCTTCTCTCTATAGACATTCAGATCACATTATCTGATCGCACAGGGAATTGCTCAGAAATATATATAAATTTTTATTGTAATACTTAGGATTTTTATTTTAGTTTTTACTTTGACTTTACATTTATTTTAACTTTGTAAATAAATATAAGTATCTTGTCTTAGTCTGTGCCCTTGGAACTGGAACTAAATAGTTCCAAATTACAAATTCTAAATCTTTTCATCAGAACTAAACAAAAACTACTAAATCTCTCAATGTCTAATATCTTATTGTTTTAGTAGTGTTGTATACATAAAATACAGATGTATTTTTTATGAGGAGACAGAAGTAAATAGTTTACTTACTGGTAGATTTGATGGTGATCTTTGTAGCACAGTTACCAGTCTGTGATGCTGGTTCATCAGCGTTAGATAAGGACTGCTAGCAGCTTTAATGATGTTGGGTCCCCTGGAATTGTTAAAAGTTGTTGCAAAGAAATTTGCTAATTAATGTTGTTAATGAGCAGGAAAACCAGCTGCATTGGGGGTTTTGGATGAGGGGGTTTTTTTGTTGTTGTTGTTCCTTTTTTTTTTTTTTTTTTTAACTTGTTCATGTCTGAACAGATTTTTAAAAAACAGTTATGTATTCATACAGGCAGGGCGTTTGGTGAGCAGAAGTTAACAAAGTAGGAGCTATCAATCCTTCTCTCTTCCCTATTGTTTCCAGAAAAGACGGAAATAAAGAGAGACTCTGGAATTTGAAAGTATTGACCTTCTGACATGCACACACAGCATGGTCATTGCACTGGCACATAAAGTGCCTTAAGCCACCATAATGGCAAACTGCATTTTTGAAGTTACTGATATGAGAGCCAGCTGGATGGGGGATGGACAGCCAACATTGATTCTGCAGCTATTTGCAAGTTACCACTTTAGAGCCAGACAGCTTCACTTTTATATTCCCAAATTTACCACTTAGGAATAATGTTGCTTTGTTCGGCTTAGCCAGGGATTTGTGGGTGCTACATAGATTTAGAACAGTTTGGTCCAGAGCTGTGTGGTCATTCTTCATAGAGATCTGCTTCACAGAGTAATTTCATTCATCTGGTGGTGGGGGAGGGATGAGAAACAGTGAAGGGACATTCAGATATAACATTCTTCAAGGAAAATGCGCATCCACATTAGCTGGTTGCTTTTTTAAAGCTTTTTAAAGATAAAGGCAGAGATTTGGATCACGTAGTTAAAAACCAGTTCAGACCTGTGTCTTCAGACTACATGTGATCTCCTGGATTGGCTCTGCATGCATAGTCTGGAAAAGACCTAATATTTTATATACTGCAACAGCTCTAATTTCTCCCGTCCCCCACCTTATTTTTTTGTTTTGTTTTTGTTTGTTTACAGTTATTGCTCCAATACTCTTATACATCTTCTTGCAGTTCTCTTGGGGCTTAGTTTATTAAAAATTAGTGATCCATCACTAAGCGGGGTACAGTACAAATACTGGTGCTCCCAAAAGGGAGGTTTTGTGCCAAACCAGAAGAAATAATAGGGATACAAAAGCTGCCAAAAAGCGTGTCTCCCAATTGCTAATTAATCAGGCGAAAAAACACCTCAGCAACTACAGTTGAATGTGGGACAGTGTTGTAAATATTGAATAAAGATATCTTAAGGGGACATAGTATCTTTTTGTTTGTAGCTATGTATAATTAAAAAAAAGTCAACTATGTGCCAGAATTAGTGGGGAATTCTTTTGCGTTGGTGGCATTGTCAGTGGATAGACTCATTCAAAAAATCTTGTGCTACTTTTGAACAACAAAACCCCATTTTATCTATTTATTTTTCCTATCTGTTTCTTTTTTAAGGTGGTGGATATTATTAATAATATCTATAGATAATAAGTAAAGCTTTAGAAAAGATATTTTTAAAAATTCGTATCTTCAGTAATCAAGGTTAAAAGGTATGGGAGAAAAAGAACCATTGCTGTGAATATCTGGTATCCAAAGCTGCCAATCACTTTTGGCACAGGTCCCATCATGGTCGCTGTGCCCGTAATTAAATGCCTGTCATTAGTGTATTTTTCCATAACATTTACAATGGAAAAGGCAAGGGGTCCTTGCAGAGCTATGGCTGTCAGGGGAACAATAAAAACTAATTACACACTCTGCTGTCACCATTGTCAGCTCTGCTTTTGGGGGGAAAGAACATGGAAAGTGTGTGCCTAATAATTATATATATAAAATTATGTATATACAATACCCAATTGGGGAAACTCAGTCATAGCGAAGTGACATTTACTTGGAAGTTTATTATTCCTGCATTCAAAAGATCTTAATTCTAGGGTTGTGCTTGTCCCTTCACTTACACCTAAGTTGCATACACTTTTCCTTTTGCATTTCAGTCACTTTTGCCTTTCTGTCTTTCTTTCTGTCTTGCACACTTTCTGGTAACTGAGCTTTCCAATAAAATTGCTGAGATCAAAGCTGGCATTTGCCTACAATTATTAAGTGGGTGCAAATCATCTTATCCTTTGTATGCTTTTGCTTGTGTCCTGCATAGTAAACCAGAAAAAAAAAAAAAAAAAAAAAGAGCAGAATGAAAGCAGCTAGTCTGCGTGTTCACCTTTTTTCTGGTTTCACCCTGTGGTGTGCAGGTCATCTTCAGTGAAATCAGGTTAAGAGCAAAATCAGGAGTGCGGCAGTAGTGGCTTTAGTGAAATGTGCGCCAGTTCCATGTATCAATGCATAATTATTTCCAAATGTTATAAGATAAGTGCATAATTGCAGACTGAATTATCTTGAGTGTTGTACTTAAAGACACTGAAAGAGTGAAGTTATGCCTTCACAATAATATTTACTAATTTTTTTTTTGTTGTTGTTGCCTGTAAAATAAGTAATTTATTTAAGCAGGTTTTTTAGCCCAGTGATTCAAAGGAGAATAGATCCTTAGAAGAAGAATTTAGAATATATTTATGTACCCGGAGTTGCAGACAGGACCATGTGGGACTTTTGAGACTGCTTGGTGCCTAACTCTCTTAGATTTTATTTCTGCTTCTTTACACCCATAGGTACTTAAATACCTTTCAAAAAATGGTCCCTAAAGCTGATTAAGGAAAGTAGTTTCAATAAATATTCTAGTTTTTAAAAGCTGCTGAAGTCAGTAGGAGCTGCTAGTGCTAATGAGGAATGGGATTCCATGTATTTATTGAACTGCATGCCTCAATAAATACTACATAATCTAATGTTGTTTTGTTGTGGTGCTTTGTTGTTGTTTTTTTTAAATGCACCACCTTTTGATGCTTTTTATTGCAGTATTTTTGTCTGCATTCGGATCCAACTCTATTGGAGTAAAAAGATTCTCCCGCTACTTTGGATGGGAGTTGATCCTGTATTGATGATTTTATGGTGTAGTTAGTGAATAAGAATTTCAGTAGTTAGTCTTGTCAATTTTTGTGAGGCCACACAATCTGAATGAATCAAATCAAACGTGGGACAGTATACCCTTGTGTGTATTTGTCTGATTGGTTCCAAATAAGTTCTAGACTGTGATGTTTTGAAAAATTTTTGCAGTGTTCAGACCTGTACCTTTGGGGGGCTGAATGAGATAAAAGTGAACCTGGTGGAATGAGTTAATTGCTTTGCCATGAGCAGTTTCAAAAGTGACAATTGGCTTATGATTAATAAGGCATTAGTGAAACTCTGAGGTGTTAGACATCTTTTACAGTGGAGGACAATTTGTTGTGTGCCCCCAAAAAAGGTTAAGATCACAAAGGCAAAATTAATCACGTATAGTAGTACACGACTGGGATAGCTTATGCGTTTTTCCAAAGCATCATATGGAACATACTGCTGTCTTCCACATAAGATACTCTACTTAAAGACCAGATGTATCTTGCGAATGCCCAAATGGGTTTAATTATTTTCTCACTGAAATAATTAAAATACTGTATTCAAATAAGAAGCCTTTCTTTTCCAGAAAATAGAATGAGAATCTTCTACAATACAGAAGTCTCTGTTTTGCCAGAGAATGCTACTTCTCCTTGCAAATGTAGACTCTCTAACATATAAACCGTACAATTTATTACCTGTTCACCAAACTACTGAGCAGGTATTCTGGTTGTGTGGCATGTGACTGTATCTGAGACTGCTGGGAGAATGAGAGAGTAATTTTTCTTTTCTTGAAGCAATTTCATTTAATGGAGTACCAAGTATTAAATCTTTCTTGATTTCCAGTGGACTTTCTGATGTTTGGTTACTATGTGATACAACATAATGAGAGGAAGACACATATTTAGGAAATAGGGCATATTTAATTTGACAAGGCACATGTTGATAAAATAAACTTTTACTTAAAATCGTGTCTGACAAAATCAAATTCTAATTCTTAAACTGTATTTGTTGTGCATACATTTGAAATTTCATCATGTGTTGCAGTCTCTGTTGTAGGTAGATCCAGTTGTAAGATATTAGGCCCAGTTTAATGTTTCTTGTATGTATTTGTAGTGAGTTGCCTGCAACATTCCCAGAAATCTTTGGGAAAAAAGATATTTTTTGAAAATATATTTTAAAAATGTCCTGTGTATATTTAGTAGCTTTTTTTATGTTGAGTTTACAAATGTTGTAAAGGAACGCATGCACAGTTTTATTGAAGAACTTCTGTCTTAAACAGTTCTCAGACAAACTACCTTTACAAAAAATACTAGGAATGCTTCCTACAGAGCACACAATCGTTTTGTAACACGCTTTATGACATAATCTTCGCTTAAAAACATGCAATATAAATCAGTCTCTCGGAAGTTGTATTGTAGATAGAAATGTCACTAGCAGAAATTCCTTACAGTTGTTGAAGGTTTTGAGAGTATAAAGAGATTCTTCATTAAAATAAAAACAAAAGTGTTGTTATTTGCAGCATCTTTAATCAAGGTGGTATGAAATTTCTCATTAAGGTTAAGATTCACATTATCATAACAAGTGACAATGTGGGTGAAGAAGGAAAATTAATTAGAGAGGTAGGTCATACTTGTTTCTCATTATACCGTGGCTGTTCACTGCATTCATATACCAAGCAAACCTTTTCTCTGTACCTCAATTATATAAAGCTTACTTGCAAAGAACACTTTACAAAGACAATCTCCATACACACTGTTTCTAGTCCAAAGCATGATAGTTAGCTTAAAAAAAAGTATTTTTAGTGATTTACAGCATCACTTTAATATTACTTTTTCAGACCCTATCTCTGACTGAACTTCATTTTATGGCTTACTGTAAAAAGAAATCTCCGTTTTCGATTTTTCATACTAGCTGTCTTGATTTAGTGCTGATATAATGGCCTTCTTCAGAACAAAGCATTTGGAAGACTTTCCTAAGCACTTTATTTTAGGTGTAGAGTTTGGAGCGAATATATTATTACTGATGAAAGCAATTTTGCCTTTGCAACTTCGATGAGTAAATCAGACTGTGCAGTACCCAATTAGGATTTCAGTACTGTTCTTTTTCTTATGTATGACAGAGGAACAGTTGCATCTTCTTTGTATTTATGTGGTTATTTTCGTCATAAAACTAGCACAACAGATGTCTACAAGACTTGATTTTTAGATTAGAATTAGTATCGGGTAGGTTTAACTCAATCTTCGTGAATTATCTGTTTTCTTTAATGTTCAGCCTTACCCCTAAGACTCAAAAGACCCTCTACTTTCCACACTGTAGTGAAAATATCAGCAACAAAACA
The DNA here is from genome assembly GCA_013400375.1 of Thinocorus orbignyianus. NCBI lineage: Eukaryota > Metazoa > Chordata > Aves > Ciconiiformes > Thinocoridae > Thinocorus > Thinocorus orbignyianus. The sequence continues at coordinate 76,437 of VXBW01002725.1, read as the reverse complement.
AGCCTTGGTAGTGTCTTAGTCCCAAAAGTATGGTCATGTACCCTGGTGAGGAAGTTCTGTGATTTTCAGTTAAATGTGCTAGAGATTAGTACTGTTACCTGTGGTTCCTGTTAGGGATAGTATTCTTAATGATTGTTCTGAGAAACACTCCCCTCTTTGAGAAGGAAAAGAAATAATAAACCTTTTTAAAGATAAATTCATGGGTTATAGAGATAACCTTTCTTGCACTCTCTACATACTTTGGTCCACTGCAGTAACGCTTTTATTGAAATAATGTATCAGAAGCAAGCATAGTGTTTATACAAATATGCCTTGTCAGTTGAGAAATTATATGATTTATACAAAAGATCCTGATTTATGATAATACAGGATTGCATTTTTCTGCAATATTCCATAATAAGTGATTTGGAATAGACTGTGACTAATATTCTGCAATATTTATCTAATCAACAGAGGGTAAAAGAAATAGTGTGTTAACACAATCTGACCAGGCGCTGTGTTGTATTTGCATGAAGTTCCCATTGAGTTACTGAATCATTGGGGATGTTACTTTAAGTTTCAGTAATAAAAGAGAATGAAGAGAAGTAAGTATCACCTATTCAGTCGAAATACTTCACTGTGTCTCATTCTCTTTTATTCCTCTCCAGATTTCAAAAGCAATTATTGCCAATACTAAACTTTTTTTTTTTTTTAAAGTTAGAACATGATTAAAGCTCTCTAAAAGATTTACCATGTTTTCACCACTTTTGAATGCTTGTTTCCTCTTCAAAATTTTGTTTCCATTGTAGCTACTGTTTTGAACATGGTTACATATATATTTTGTATGTATTAAGGCTTATTTATCTATATATTGATTTAAATTCTCCCTTTGCTTGTGGGGTTAGGGGAAGGCAGTATTAAAGATGGGTAAGAAAAACTTGTTACAAACAGATTTTGACTTAAAGGAGCCTGTACTTATTTCCTTAGGACTGGGAAGCCTCCTAACTTTTTTCTTTTGAACTCTGTTTTGGAAACAAGCATTTCTCAGTTACTCAGGAATCTTAACTCTGTTGCAGAGGTGCTTGTGTCTTCCTTTAATAGTATTGGTTCTTTCTACCTATCTTCTGGTGTTTACAAGCTTTCCTGCATTCTTTTCAAGGGAGAGGAGTGAAATGGAAAGCAATTGGGAATCCCATCTGATGTTATCAAATTTTAAAATCAAAGAAATGCCATTACAGTAATGCAACATTCTCAAATAAAGCAGCTCAAACAATCAAAACTCCATGCATCTGAAGACTGAACACGCGAGGTGGAGAGGTGCCTCTGTTCTGCTGTTGCTCACCCTTTAACCCCAGGGCTGACATGAAATGTGTTTTTGAAAAGATCCTGACACATCCGAAGCTAAAGCTGTAATTTTACCTGTTTTAACAGTGGCTTGTCAGACTCTTTGACTCAAAACTTTCAGTGGAGTCTAACATGAGAAAGCATGTTCAGACAGCACTGCAGCCACTCTAAACAAAAAATCATACAGCTGCCTTTCACTTTGAACGGGTAAATGGTGATTGTCAATCCAGTTGTATTTCACTGTCAGAAACACAGTTTTGGGAGGTGTNATAATGTGGATGGTTATGGGGAGTAAGGAAAAAAGCTGAAGAAGAGGGACGGGGAAGATTCTACAAATGACAGCCTCTGTTTTCCGCCAGGATGCTTCTTTTGATTTTGTTGGTTTTGCTGCAATTCTGCAAGCTTTTGGAAACAGATTAATAATTCTACACAAGTGTGATTGCAAGGCAAAAAGAAAAATAATATCTAGATATTTTAATTAGAAAAATGTTTATTTAAAAATATTTAATTGTACTTCCATTGCATATGAAGTCCTCAATTTTAGAGGGGGAGGGGGAAAGTAGTTACGTCTTGCATATGACTTAGGTCCTTAATGTGAAAAATGTAAATTCTTAACACTTTTTCTATCTGTGTTGTCTTGATAAGCAGAAAGCATGTTTTTTACTTACGGTTTTTAAACACCTGTGCAAAAACATGTATTGCTGTATTCTATGGTCTTGCTGTGACCCAGGTTTTTCAAAGAGAACAACAGCTTTGGATAGTTGATGAGGTGGGTTTCTTTGCGTGCTTCATTTGCTTGGGTTACCTTAAATGGATTTGCATATAGTAGCTGTCTGATGTTTGATTTTCAAACTCTGCTAATTGGCTTTAGGGGAAGAATTACTTTCCTAATTGTAAGTGGCTGATCACTCTTCAGATATAAATTGTGGTATTGTTTAGCATCCTCGGCACCTTTTCTGTCCCTCTTTCCTTTTCCTTCTTTCTTTTTGTTCTGTTACCATGAGTATTTCCAAGAAAAAGTATTAGTTGTGATCTGTTTATCCTGTTATTTTTACCTTGTTAAAATGAAATCAAGTAAGGTCTCAGGGTTCTCGGCTAGTGCGTTCTGCTTGGAAGGAGTCATGAGACAGTAGCTTCAAACTGGAGTAAATATTGACTAGGTCTCTGAGCTGAGCTTTGCTCAAAGCTCACTGAAGACTTGAAAGACTCCTATTGTTCCTTCTCAGTCAGCACTCCATAGCCAAGGCTAAAGTATGCATGTGTTAGGAGAAGAAGAAAGTCAATGCGGGAAATTAAATAGTGAACACAACTGAAGGCATAACTGCTGAACGCAGAGGAAAGGGAAGCCTCCAACAAAAAAGGGACAAGGACTCACTGCAGCTTGCCTAAAGCTTTGCAGAAGTGTAGTGTCCCAACACTGCTGTCTTTCTGTGTGAGGTACTAGATGAACGTAGCCTTAGCTTCAGTTAGGCAGAGTGTGCAGAAGGGATACCAACTTCTTCCTTCAGGGGATGGTTCCTGCAAAAGGTTCTGCAATCCTCTGTGAACAGCCAGGCAATGAAGGTGAATTCTTGGGTAACTAAACTCAAATGTTGTTTGAGGTTCTAATCAGAGCAGTGATGGATGAAGTATTTTTGAGAGTTTAACCACTGCTGTTCTGTTTCATGTAGCTATTGTCTTGACTGTGCAGAAGGAGGGCGAGATGCAGAGGACATAGTTTAATTAGGCCACCGCTTCTTATTAGTTCATTTGGGAACACAACTTGGCAAGAAAAGCAGACTGCAGATTGTTGTGCTTTTCTTTGGCCCATCCGTCCTCATTGGAGAAGCTTCTGCCAGCCAGTGCTAGGTGGGTGATGGATTCTTTCTCTAATGTGGGATGGGGAGCTGTCTCATCTATTCATGCCTTCCTGACCCCTTCCTCTTTTCCTTGTGAGTGATTTTTTCCTAAGTTCCTTCAAAATTCTCATTTGCCAGGATATTTCACCTCTTTATAGGATGAGTACTTGTGTTGACTGTGTGGGTAATACAGCCTACTGCATTACATTCACCTGAACCAAGTCTCTGTATGCATATAGATCCCTGACTTGCTGTGATAAAAGTGAAATTCATCTCACCAGGTTTCCTAGCTCCCTCCCTCCCTCCTTCTCTTCCTGTCCAAGAAAAGCCTTCAAAGAAATAAATGATTAGCATTTTACCTGCTGCCAATCCTAAAAAAAAAAGAATAAAAATCTTTCCTGCTGATTCATTTTTGCTTCTAGACAGGTTCTTCTTGAATGTAGAGAGGGAGATGTGTCTCACATTTCACAATGGTCAGCCATCCCCTTCCCTTTCTATTTTGCCTCAGTTATGTTCTCCGTTCCCTCCTGTCCTTCAGTCTAGATGATGTAAAGAAACTTCAAAGAACCCGTGACCTCCTTTTCTTCCTACTCGCAAGTCAAAGCCTTGCCCTCTGCGTTTAAGATTACAGAAATGACAGTGTATCTATCTCATTATTGTAAAGCGTATTGAGATATTTTGAATATGAAAGGAGCTGTACAAAAGCAAATTCTGCTTACTCTCCTCAGAGGAGAATAGGATTGTCTTGTTACTGCACTAGTCCTTTATCTAGGACAGAGAAGTGTTTGACATTGTACTAATAACAGTGAGTTTGTACTGTGTATTGCTTGCACCCTGTAGCAGGATGAAATCCATATTCAAGGATGAAGTTAAAACAGGGATGCGAATTACCTGAAACATGAATATACTGTTGGTAAGAAACTTCAAAAACAGTGCCTTAAATTTAGTAAAAGCGTTGTTTTTCAAGCTTTATAGAGAGCAGTACTATTTCAGAGCCAGAAAAAATTACTTTTGGTATGTAGGCAACATTATTATAAATCGATGTAAAATAATGTCATTGAATTTTAATTAACCGGGATTTTAATTTCACTACTGATCAGCTGATTTGGTGTGTAGAATATTTAAGAGTACAAAATCTGTTAGGTTGAAGTGGATCCCCAAAGTGCAAAAAAAGTGCAAACTTTTTTCCTTTTTTTTTTTTTTTAATTTTTATTTTTCTCCTGATGAGAAGAATACTCTAGGTAAATATTGTAGGTTGATCACCTCTTCAAGTTCCTTTATCCGTTCTGAAGACAGAAATATGTAGTTAAAGCATTTGTAGTTGTGATACAAAAGAGGAAGGTTTATGATTGTGTTTTTTTCTGCAGTGAATCTGTTTTTGTTTGAAATAGTATTTTAAACAAATAACAGATTTGCATCTTGTTAGTTTTCCAATTTTAACCGTTATATATGTTTTTTTCTGTCTTGGAGTAACCAACAGCTGGAAAATGTTTTACTGAAAACCACTGCAATGCAAATACCAACTCGAAAAAGTTAAACACTATTAGAAAAAATTTTTGTGTATACCTCGAATGCAAACTGTCTTTCAATAAAACCAGTGTAATGCAACAAGTAATCAGACTCTTGTCTAGGCCACTTTCTTTGTTTTTCAGTGTCCCCCTGATTTGTGTGTATGCCTCCCATCCTCACCTAAGAAAATTTTAATATTATGATTGTAATTGTAATATTGTAATATTATAATATTACATTTATCTTTCCTGTTTTATATTAACAAAATTTTAATATTATGATTAATATTTTACAAACAGGAAAATTCAGAGTTACTGCTTCTGCAGCAATCAGAACTCTTCTCTGTTACATGAGCCTCAAGATTTTTATTTTAATCTTAACGTATCAGTATATAAGATAGCATAAAACATCATCATTTTGGAAGGGCTTATTGTTCAGACTGGAAAACAACATACTATTGTACAAATTATCCCTCTTCTACTTTTACATTTTACTGTAGAGTTGTTTCTTTGTATTTGCCAAATTAACTATTCTAAGTGACACTCATTTGTTTATTGACTGGCTTTTATTAAAAAAGACTGACATAATGTATTTATTTATATTCTCTTTTTCTTCGATCTCATGCTAAAAAAAACCCCCGCAGAACTTGTGTTCCTTCACTGCTGCAGTTGATATTTGAACTGTAACCATGTGTTTTCTAGAAAGCGTATGTGTCTTGGTAGAAATATGGTCTTACTTTTTTTTGTCTCTAATGCTATGTTTGCCTGACAGCCTACAGCTTTAGTTTGTATGCTAGCATTCTAACCAGTTGTTTTCACACTTTAGCAGAAGTCAGTTTGAAAAACTGGTAGATGTTGGTACTTAGCACGGTGCAATGAGTTGCATTTTTTTTCTTCAAACTTTTTTGATTCTTCTGTTCTCATTTATCTGAATTTCAAATTATTATAGTAATTATACTATATTAATGCAAAATACTGTCCTTGCTGTACAGTCATATGTTGTTTCTCTTAGAAATTCTACATTTATCTTTCCTGTTTTATATTAACAAAGTTATGTTATGTAAAAATTTATCACAAAATTGAAGGGGTTTATTGCAATTTTTAAAGATATTTTTAAAAAATGTAATTTACCAGTGTTTTCTTAAAGGAACTTAAAATGTTTTAAGGGAGTTGAATTTCTCCAACACTCTTCTCAAGAAGAGTGTTTTATTTTACAGTAGGAGTCTGCAAAGAACAAAACAAAATCACTCGAAGACTTGTTAGACATGTCTCTGTGAAGACTGAAACAACAGATATGGGGTCAGGCAGCAATATAGAGTTACATTGCTTAGTGCACTGCTAACCATTTACACTTTTCACATTGAAAAAGACCTGCTTGAGAACAAAGGGAAGAAAAGCCCTCATCATCTGTGCAGGTACTGATTTTCAATTCACCTTCACTGTAATCAGTTTTCCGGTTTGGTTGGTACAGCCCATTTCCTATGGCAGAGTGGCCTTTCGATGAATTACTTGAAATCAAAAAACATGATAAAGAGCTGTTCTCCTAGGGCATGGGGTTTATGCGCAGCCAGTCTGTTGCTTTAGGTTGATTAATCAGGGGTGTACACAACCTCTTAACTGAACGCAGTTCACATGTCTCTGCCTCTGTGTTTCAGATCCAGAAGGGGGTTGAATTTTTTGTTCTTCTATGTTTGTCTGTTAACCAAGTTCTGCATTGACTTGTTCATTTCTGACTAATAAGAAATAAAAGATTGAGGTTTTGTAGAACTAAGCTTAACTTGGCTTGACTAGTCAGAAACAATAGCAAACAATGGTACTGTAACTGGGCAACAATTTTATTTCTTGACAGTCCAATACTCAGTTTCATTGTTATATTTTAATTTTAATGAGAGGGTAATTTAGGACATGAAATTCAGGACAATATGCATGTGTACATTTTTATTATGACACATTTCAGTTGTTCTTGGGAAGAATTACTGCAATTGCTGCTTTTGCCCACACTGAGGATATGCATGTATATACATATCCTGTATGTATATTTCATATTCCTATTAGAAAAAAACCCACCAGTTGTGACTTACATCAATGAAATAAAAGCAGTTCTTGCCAAACTGTCATGTCTTAGCCAATCTCCTTCTATTTTTCTGTATTTATATTGGTGTGTATGCCTTGTTTCTTACCTAATGAAATGGTTTTATTTTTATGATTGGCATTTTACAGCCAGGAAAATTGAGGACACATCAATTAAAGGTTTTTTTTTAAGCATTAAAAATTTGTTTCTCTATGGTATAGAGTCCACAACATACATGGGCATTTTCCTTTCATAATTAATTCTCCTACTGCATAGTATTAGAAAGACTGTACCAAACAGAGTATAACAGATTTTGAGCCCAACAGGCTCTTGAGGGTCTCCATTGGAGTTTATAATCTCTTACCTGAACTAAAAGTTCAGGACAAAGTAGTTTTCTGCCATTTTTATAAAATGAACATGAAAAATGCTTATTTAATCTTTGTGGATGTTAGATACAAGCCAAAAATCATCCTTTAAAAGCATATGCCTAGAGAGATGCTCACTGGTTTGACACAAAAATTCTTGCTAAAAACTTCAGTAACTCTCCCTCGTGGAGTATCAAATTTAGCACGTTTTACAATGATCTATGTAAGTTTCAGCAGATTCATGATGTCTGGTCTAGCACTCTGCCTTAACGGAGAATAAAGTATTATACAGACTCATATATGTACATTTGTGAATTAAAGGTTTTCTTATCAAGCACATTTTTGAAAAAAAAAAAAAAAAGTCCTGAAATTCTGTCCTAATACCTGTAAAAATACTTTTAACATGTCATATAAGTGCCTGTCTGATCAGGCACCTCCAAAGTACAGGAGCATTGAAGCATTTTAGAAAAGTACGAAATTGTGGAGGACTGGGTTTTTTTGTATTAATTAAGTTATTGTGGTGTTTGTGCTTTAAATAGTTTAAATAAACTTATAATTTATAATAGGCTGTGTCATGAATAGTCTTGAAACAGGTAGAAGTTATTTGGTTTTTCAGCTTGATCTGTTACTTGAACAGGCAACCTCTGACACCGTGGGGAAAATATTTATTTTTAGAAATGGATTTTGCAACTCTGATGCCTCAAAATACAAAATTTGTATTTTCCAGCTAGAGCTTTAGATTGTGAATTACATTAATTCATATTATTAAAAAAAAAACAAACCAAAAATGCATGTAACGGCTTTCAGTTTTATTAATGCAGAATTTTTAAACTCTGGCCTCTAGAATATTTTTTAAAACCTTGTTTAAGTTATAGCAGTTTCTGAAGGTATGCAAATTGCATATTCAACTTCAGTTTTGAGTGCATTTTTGAACTAAAATATAGTAATTGACCAGCTCATATTCTTCTTTTTCCATGGCCTTTGTTTTCCGGATAGGTGTTCAATAACACCTTTTCAACAGCTTGTCTAAATAATTGCTGAAATGAGAGAAAGCTTTCACTTACTTGGTGAATTATAAAACACACATGCAAAAATCCCTGCACTTTGGAAGGGTTAAACCTTTTCATGAAGGTTAATAGAAAATAAAGAAGTGTAGCAATGTAGTGTTTGAAGAATTTCAGCCAAGGTGTCTATCTCTAATGGAGGATGACAATGAAGGATTTAAGAAGTCATCCCACTTATTGTCTCCCAACACAAAAACCTTCCGCCTGCATCTTTCAACTTGCTTCACCACTTCTAAAGAAGCAATGGGCAAACTGCTGAATTTTTATTAATCAGCTTAACCTAATGAGATGAAAAGACCTTTTGAGCATTACAGGGGGAGCGATATGCACGTACAGAGAAAACTGGTTTTGCATGACTTCACGTCTATTAATTTCCTTCATACCAGCTGGGAAAAGACAGACCTCAGTTCTGCTTCTGGCTCCCTCACGTGCCATCCTCCTTTTGCTTTCCTACCTAATTTAAGATCTTCTGTAAGCATATGGTCTTGAGGTCTTCCCCCCCTTCTCCACCCCTTCAGGAACAAGTAAAGGGAAGACTTAATGTGGGTTTGGGGTGGAGATACCTTTGGGAACTGAGGCAAGAAAGCTGTTAAAACGTGACTCCTCTGATGGGGGCCCTCTTTGGATAACTTGCGTCTTCTAAGTTCTTCTTTTCCCTACCCTTCCTCCCCCCTCTCTCCCCTACATCCCTTTTCCCCAGCTCCCTCTCCTTTTTTTCTCTCTTGACAAGCCCACTTCATAAACGGTAGCAGCTGGAGATCTTTTTAGTGGCATTCAGGGATTACTGCCCTTCAGGATTTTAATAAGCCTTACTGCCTGAAATGCCTGTGAGGGTGCTCTCTGAGACAATTACCATTCAGGGCTGGGATTGAGGGCCCTTCATAGCCCAGATGGCCAAGGGTCTGCGCACGGGCAGATAGCATTCCTCAAACAACAGATCACTGGAGCAAAGAGAGAGTGGGGTTCTTTTGTTTTTGGTTGTGGGTTTTTTTGTAGTTGGTTAGGATGAGGAGTGAGGAGAGGGAGAAAGGGGGTTCTATCACTTTGCAGCTAATCGAAGCTAAGTTTGCTCATCCTCCTATACATAACTGGATTTAAACTGTGACCTTTTAAGAACCGCAATTTGAGGTTACATACCACTATTCACTGTAAGGCAGCTGCTCCTTGTAATTTAAAAACACAATACCCTTCATTACGAAGAGTATTTCTTAGCTGCCCCCACAGGAAGAAATAATCTGCAAAGGGCTAGAACAAGAACTCTTCCTACCTCAGTACTAGGAACACAGGACATACAATTGCAGGCAGAACTAATTGGTAGCTGTGGATGTCTGGAATATCTGGAAAATACAGCTGATTAACAGAGGGCAAACATTTAGCCAGAAGGAATTGCTCAGTTGGGTTTGATTTTTGCCTGCAGTTTCTAGGTGAAGCATGTGGAAATGAACTACTAGACTTTGGAGAAGACTTTTTCCTTAAATGACATTTTAGCCGCTGAAATAAGGGAAGTACAGGGTTTAGGAGAGAAAGCTTGGAGTTGTTTTTGCAAGGAGTGCTCCTTGGTGACTTAAGTGCTTGCAAAGCTCCTTTCAGGACAGCCAGAGCTTGTTGATCTTGCAGTCCTATGCAAAAAGTGGGAAATGTGGCTTATTAGCTGAAGAGCTGTTCTCTGTCTGGATGGACAGACATTAATTTTTTAATCCTTGGACCCCCTGATGGCAGAAAGACCAATTTCTGCCTCTTCACATTAAAGTTAATATTTGTAATACAGAGCTCAGTTGCTGCCCATTTTCTTTTGACTTCTAGAATGAATACTTTATTCTTTTAAATCATATTTAATGAGAAAATAAAATGCATCATGTTATAAAAGAGAGAAATTGCCTTAAATAAAAAGCATACAGCTGGACTGTCTTATGGCTGAATAGTTTGGATGAATGGGACTAATTCTATGGTTATTGATCTTGAGTTTTCTTCTCCCATAACCCAGTAAGCTGTAGCAAGTTAATTTGTGGAACGCCTGAAACTCCAATTCAAACTTCAAAAAGGGTATTTGATTGCTCTTCGAGAAAAATAATAGATGCGAATTGGTGGTAGATTTTTGCATACTGATACTGTGTATGTAAACAGCTCTGCTTCATAAATGGTTGATTTCAAAGAATTGCACCAAACTAAAGTAGGATGATAATTTCTTACTCTAGAACATATGGTAATGGCTAGGGCACCAGAGATAGATTCTTCTGTTTGTTTAAACACTACTGAACTCTTCATCCTTCCTTTGAATATTCAGATGTCTCAAGTAGAATAGCTGTGTTGAGAGATACCTCTGTGCTTAAGAAATAATTTGTAACAGAAGTAGTAATACAGGAATACAGTTCACGCAAAGATGAAGTTTCATTAGCTCCTTTTGAACCAATAAGCATGATTGCTCGGGTATACTCCTGTTATGAAGCTGAATGATCAGCTTTGTTTCTCTCCTGCAGTCTCATCAGAGCCATTTTTCCTCTGTACTTGTTGCTAGGATAATGAAATTAAAAAGAAATAAAATGTTCGTAGATCAGAGATAACTTGACTTTAGCAATGGGTGCAAGTTTCTGATGTGTTAGCAACTCTACTGTCAATGACCAAGTAAGCCAGACAGTGTCAACGCTTGCAGAAGTTTCTAAGAGTTACAGGTATTGGAAAAAAAATCTTTTTACAATACTTTGATGAGTAGACTCATCGAAATAATTGGGATAATCATTAAAGTGCAGTTTTAAGAGTAATACCATCTTACATATTATCTTTTGAGTCCTCAAATTCAAGTTGCGTGAGAGTCAGCATTATAAATTAAAACAGTTTATTTAAGATTGAAACTTGAATCTTCTGTCCCATTTGAATTGATAAGACTGGAAAACTTCAGTTAGAGATTACTTCTGTATATTTAAACAGTGCTTCAAACAGTCTGATATATGGTCTGAGAACATCCAACATATGTATCTGGGTTGCAGGATACGTAGTCATACTGGGACATCTAGGTTTTTATTCTGATAACAGATTCACGTGTTACATATAATAGCAATCGTGCTCTCCAGCAACATCAGTGTGAATATAAGACTGGACTAGCAGTGTCATAGTGAATCAGGCTAAAGCTTTAGCTAGGATGTGCAGAACTGTTTAGAATAATGGTATATTGTTTCTGTGTGTAATGTCAGAGTTGATTTTTTTGCTCTTGGTTTTGATTATCATTTTGGATCATTTCAAGATATTTCCATTTTCTGATATGTGTGATTTATGCCAGGAATGGTGTATTTTCAGAAAGACTTCTGGTCTGTAAGTTAGTGCCACGTGCAGCCACTCACCTCAGAGCGTTGCTGCAATGTCCAAATATTGATCAAAGTAAATATTTAAGCTGCAAATTGATGTTTCCTATATAAGATCTGTGATTCCTCAGACTATGTTCAGCATCTGGGATCCTTCTCAATGTTCAAGGTTTTGTTGAATTGTTTTTGTTCTCTTTATTTTTTCTCCAATACTAGGATAGGTCTAATTTTTAACACCATTAAGAGATTAACCTCTCACTTGCTGTCTTCTATCAGGATTCTTCGTTAGTAGCAAAGAATGCTAGAAATACATGCAAAGACAAGACTTGAAAAACAGATACCATGTTTGAAAGCCTATTTGTAACATATAAAATCATAGAACACTGGAATATTTTTATTTCCTTTCCTCCATCTTCTAGCATGACGTGTCTGATTTTAGCCTTTTCACATTTTTTTATTTCAGTGTCAGCAGACAGTGTATGCGCGATAATTTACCTGACAGTGTCTACTGCTGCCAGGTCTAGAAGCCTGATGGAGTCATGGAACAGCATTATAGTGCTTGTCATTCTAAATGTCACGGACATTTAGCTAAGGGCTCCTACAGCCTGAATGATTTCTCTCAAGTTTTTGTTTTAAAAAAGGCACAGCTTTTAATTAGAACTTATGTATTTTTCCTAGTTAATAATAATATATGCTATTAAATAATTTTTGGATCCTTTTATCATACAGGCAGGTGTGTAAAAAATCACTTTCCTTTCATTTATCAACAAAGTTGACCATCCTCCTGTGTGTTTCATAATCCTGAATAGTTGCAGAAATTGCTGTGAAAATACTTTAAATAAGCTTAGATCAGCTGGATAAAATAAAAACAGTTCAAAGGTGGTTGGTAGACCATTACCATAATCTGTTGGCACTATTTATAAACTTAACCAGCAATTTTGAATCTCCTTCTAGTTGAAGTAATAGTGTAACATTCCAATATAAATGATTTTATTTTTTCCTTCAACTGTGGTTCTATTAACTACAGAATCACATTCTGTAAGTGATAAAATATTAAGTAATTTCACTTCAGAACTTCTAAAATTTTTGACATCTGTCTCATGTCTTTAACGTAGTTTGTGTTTTTGGATTTCTGCTAGTGGAGAAAGATGGTGCTATCTAAATGTCTCTGTGAGCGTGTCCAGACCATGCTGTTCAAAGTCCTATCCTACAACACAATCTAATGCACTGTAAATGGCCAATATTTTTAGGTGTCCTTTAGTGACATGAGGTGGTAGCGATAACCTCAGTATATGGGAAAATTAAGGCAATCCTAAAAATATAGTGAAATTTAGCAGTTAGTTGGAATATTTTTTTAAGCATTCCATGGATGTAGTTTCCCATTTGTATGCTAGGGTAGATTTCTTAAATTAGCCATGTTTTTCCCATTTTATGAATTAAACCCATCTTGTCATGGAGAAGCAATGAAGGAAATAGTTTTTAATGACATGTGCAAAGCTAGGAGGAAAAAATACACGAGAGTAAAAGTACTCTGCAAACCAGTTGGCCCTTGATATTGGGTCTGGTTTTATGCACTGGTGAACAAAGGCACTTAATTGGTGTTTATTCACTCTAAGTGTCCCAAACAGTAAACAGGAATAAAAGTGTTCAGAAGCACGTCATTTCCTCACAACTTGCCATGACTCCCTGGCGCTTCTGTTTTTTTCGGATTATTAGTCTGTGAAGGAAGAGATAAAGCATTTCCTTGTATTGAATTTGAGCACGCTCTGTGCTTTGGGCTGAATGAAATATTAAAGACTGTTTGCGATCTCACAGATGAGTAGGGCAGGCAAACTTTCGCACGCACATGGAAGGAGGGGGTGGGTGCAGGCTGAGGTAGAGGCATCCATAGATTCCTGAATTTATGAGATTTTTTCATGGTTGCTGGTAGTATTTTTCTCCCCCACACAAGGACAATCCACCCACATGGTTTGAATGACTGCTTTTGATTATTTTTGTAAGCATATCTGGACTACATATGTGTACCTATTAATAATTCCATTGACTGTGGCTACTTAAAACTATTTCATAAACGTAGTAAGGATTACTAACAGTACTAATTGTAATGAACCCTCTCAATCTAGCATTCCTGAAAGACCTGCAAGACGTGCTGCTCCTGCAAATGACAGGGTGTGGATGTACTGCTCTCATCAATAGAACAGATTAATTTTCATCAATAAAACAGATTAATTACAGTTGGAAAGAAAAGCAATAAATGATAGAGTCCACTTGGGAAGGTAAAATACTTTGGGATAGTGTGAGGTAGTTGAAATGTAAAGGGTTGAGTATATCATCATTTTTTTAAAATACGTATGCTTTGTATATACCCTTACATGATAGCACACTTGCCTTACGTAGATAGTGACATGGTCAGAGAAGGATTTCTACAGTCTTGACTAATATTCTTAATACTGTATAATACCACACAAATGGTAATTGTCCTATAGAGAGATGTTGTCCATGGCAATCCTTCTTGATTAAAATTACCTTACACATTGGTTCACTGCTGAGACCTTTCATCCCATGGATGGCTGGTTTTACAAGTTTGGCCTTATCTGTCAGCCTGCCTGTGTGGAACCAACTGAAATGTATCTATATTACTTAATGAGAAACTTTGTCTTAAGTGTGGGGAAGTCTCCCACTATGAGGCTGTCAGCTACCTAAGCCCTAAAATCCATGATAATTACCATGTCTGTAAAATGCCCCTCATTATGGCACATAAAATGCTTGGCTGCAAAGAACTGCTGTGTGAAGATTGTGTGCTGCATACCAGTCAGCATAAAATAAAACTCCTGGGTAAAAAGTAAATAAATAGACATTATACTTGGTTTCATTTGCACATTTTTTGATGAAGGAGATTTCCAAGTTGTCTGGCAGTGGTACAGCAACAATTTCACGCATGCAGTCTTCACCACAGAGGAACTTAGTGGCAATCCTACAGTCTGGTGTGCTTGTCTAGTCTGTTGCAAATAAATGTGCTGCCTGGGAGAAGATGGTGCACAAGGAGTTAAGAAAGGCTATTTGCCCACGATCGATACTGGAAAAAATACACAGTAAGAACCTAGTAACCTTCCAAAGAAGTTGCTTTGAAATATTCATACAACAATAAAGGTGCAAATCCTCCTCTTTATTTGAAGGGAACTTAGCAAAGATGCATCTTACAGGAGGAAATATGAAAACATTTCTTGTCAATTATGAATCGTTAGCTCAAAGCAAGTAATGAAATTGTTTCAGAAAATAACTGCATGATTATTTATTGACTTTGGCTGCATTGATTTGCTAAATCATATGGATGCTATTAAGGTTTGCTGTTTTAAGCAACAACACCCACTGCCCCCCTTCACCCCTTTCTTCATTTGACATAGTCAAGTCCCCACACAGCTTTGAAACCACAGTTTGAAAGATTTTGCATTTCAGTTATACATGTAATGGTTTCATATTTCTTAATTTTGTCCCCTTGGTCATCCCCACCCTTTGTATTTTGGACTTTTTCTGTGTAGCATGACCCTCGGCTCAGATGTGAAACTATGAACTGTGCTATTGTATGTGCACTTTTGGTTCAAAACTCATTTAACTGGAGTGTGCACTATGTTTTTCAAGTGGAAACATTCCATGTATCCTGCATTACAATGTCAAATTACTAGTGGATTTTCAAAGCAAACAAAAAATGTAATTTAAAGCCATCTCTCTCAACTGCGGGTTTTATTAACAGTCCCCTGGTTGTTTTAAAATAGCATATGTTAGAGCTGTCCCACATCCTATTACTGTGAAGGCTGGTGACAGAAATGGTGAATCATGCAAAGGATATTATAGAAAACTCAGAGCATACTTAAACTAATCCAGACATTGCAAGCTTATTCCTTAGCCATTTTCATCTGAGAAGGGCCCCATTTTGACCTTTACCTATGCATTTTGAAGAAGGTACCAGCTGCTTAATCTTTGGCTGTTTGTGAAATAGCTCTGAGTTGCATAGTAGGAGTAAAATTAAACTCTGGAACAGAAGTCGTAAAATCTGGTATCAGTGTCTAAATGGCAGTACCAATATACTGAATGGCCTAACAGAGGAAAATGGACTTTCTATAGTTAATAGTACAAAATCAATTTTTCTAATATGCTGTTCCATAAAAAAACAGGTTTCTCTTCCCCTCTTAAGTAGCCCAGTGTTGTTTATAGCTACCTCTTATAATATTAATGTTGCATTCCCAGGCTGATAACCCCATTTTTAACCTTTCCTTTTAATGAGTTAGAGGGAAGTCTAATGCACCAGAGACATAAACAGAGTTTGCCTGTTTCTGTGGACCATAGACTTTGAAACTTGCATCTTCTCACATGTGTGACTCTCAGTGATTCTCTGTTCTACTCAAGAAACTTTTTTAACCCTCTCTGTTGTTAGACCAACAGGAGCATTTCAGCAGGCCCACCTCACCATCTGAATGGGGGACTTGACAGTACATTAAAAGGCTGAGCGTTCCCTATGAGTGCATTGCATCCGCCAGCCATATATCACTGAAAAAAGAAACATGGCACGCAGGTGTTTAAATTATTTACACTCATAATCGGCCTTTATGTTACATTGCTGAGCCAAGCCTCTGTTATTCTAGTGCATAATTGATGGTGCTCAGTAGTGGAAAAGTTAGAAAAGCGGAAGTAATGTGATGCGAAAGTTGAGTGATAAGGTAGCTCCAGCTGGCTCAGCCTGCCTGGGCTGAGCTGCCCGCATGGCTGCCTGGAGAAGGCAGGCACGTCTAGGCATCGTGGCAGGGGTTTGATTTGGAATTTGAGGGGAAAGGATTTCTTCAGCAGAGCCACGTGACTAGCAAGGACTTGAAGGCTTTAGTAGTTCGTCGCGAACCATTTCCATGAAGTTTTGAGAGGAATTAGAAGTTGAGCTCTTGGAAGGGGGTAATTTACTGTGAATCCTTCATGATTTTGAATGGTGCAATGACAGGTATCTGTGGATGGCAAAAGGATCTTAATGCTCTTGTCATTCTAGTACAGAGAATTGCATAACCAGGCGTATTTCATAAAGGCAACAGACCTTCAGAAGTTCTGAGCATTGAATCATACACAGGACTCTCTCACACACAAAAAGAATCTAAAGATCTTTTTTAGAATTACTTTTGTAATATTCTGCCTATCTTGGATGCAAATTAGTACAATATGGAATACACCCAATTATTTGAAAATACCAATTATGCTATTTCCAGAAGCTTCTGCCAGTTTATAAAGCATCTTAATATCTCATTTCTGACATAAATATTGAAATATTTTGTAAAGAATGTGTGTAATTTACTAATATGAGCTCATTTTAAAGATTCATTTCTACTTTCCCCTCACTTGGTTGGACTTTTGTTTTAAGTTGGCAGTTTTGTTTTTCTGTCTCTCTACCATGCTACATGTGTGCCTTGTATGGTAACACACCTCACACTATGCTATGACAGAGGAGAAATGATTGCTTCTCCAATATGAAAATAAATTACCTTTTTATTAAACAATAATGATTGTTGTTTGGGGCTTTGGCCTGTATCTAATAAAGTCTGTAAAAGTTTAGTACTAAATTATTTTGGAACAGCAGCAATTCCTTTGTTGCTAGTTTTTTTTAGATTAATGTCCTAATCGCTGATCCTCCCAGCATTTCTTGGTTGTTATCCTCAGGATAAAATTACAGAAATAAGGAAGATGGTCAGAGTAACAAAATAAGTTAGTCAGGAAGTTATTATGGCTTGTATTGTCGATGTCTAGGTACACTGAATATTTTATTTTATTTTTTGTAGCATTGTTTGTCTTTGAGGCAACCAGTGTTTAGCCACATGGTGTAGTTGCAAGTAGACCTCTTGTGTAACTGGCAATGAGTACTGCTAATGAGCAGAACGTTCTCCACTGCTGTGAAAACAAGGGCTGCAGCTTGTGTAAACACTACTGGTATAGCTGCAATGGACATATTGTGATAAAGGATGCATGGCTGAAATAACGAAACATTTGTGGACTTCACTTTTATTTTGATAGAAATTGATGCACCTGTAATAGTTGGAGCCCTTGACACAAAAACGGTATTTTAATGCACTTGAATTGATTATATATTTTTTATACTAAATAACACACTTTCTTGTGTGCGTGTTAGAAATGACTGCATGCTATTTAACTAAACCTTTACTTCTATTACCTTCATACACAGAGATAGTGCTGATGCTGGCATTTGCATGCTAAATGCACATTCTGTGACAATTCTTTAGGAGATAAAGTGGCTAGTAACTTCTATTATTATTTCTAAGCAGAGAAAGTGAATGTTTCATCCCCATTCATTGTTAAGAATAGTGCAAAGGTCCCAAATAATTTCATCTCTGTGCTTTAATAAGCATCTCTCATTAATATTTCCTATATTGAATCTGCCAAAAACCAAAACAAACAGCAACAAAAAAAAAAATGAAGTAAATCTTGCAAAGATTATTATGACAATAAAAATGACAAAAAAGATACAAAATTATATTTCATATAGGAAATGCAGACTTGTAACATTTAATGAAACAACACAAATCCTTACAGCTTCTTTGATGATGGTGCTATAAAATGCCCTAATCAGCTGTAAAAAAGGGAGCCTGTGTCCTGTTGGAAATAATGACTATAGTCTGGTACCACAACATTAGGGAGGCAAAACCAGAGAGAAAAGTAATTAGACACAGAGGAAGAAAAGTCCTCAAAAAATCTTTTTGCTGGTGCTGCATTACATAGGAGCTGTAAGGATGTACTATTAAGAAGCACAATCTTTCATTTAGAAAACAGTTTGAAGAATTTAATTTTGTCAAAGTTATGTCTATGCTGGAAGTTACTTTTGTGTTCCAGAATAAGGAAAGAAGTGTTTTTAGATAGGTGAATACCAGTTATATGCTTGTATAGATACATTATCATGTGTTTGTGGGTATATAATTGCTACCAAAATCTCACATTTTGGTAGTCACTTTCTGTACCACAAGTATATGAACATCAGTGTTTAAATCAAGACTACAACCTACCTTTGGCTTTGGAAGAGAAGAAGGAAGAAAATAATGAGTCAGAGGAGGAAGAAGAGAATGAATGAAGTATGAATCGGGGTCTGTTTTTCCTTGGCTTTTAATTCATTATTCAAAACATCTGCTTGAAAGAAGAAGAATTGTAGTTCTCTAGGTGAGTGAAGGATTTAGCACTGGCAGAAGTTCATACACCGCCCACAGAGGTGTAATGACAATGGTGACAGGGTGAGTTTTAAAGCTTATATCAGGGACGTTCTTGTGTACAAGCACTTTAAAAATCCAGATGTGTAGTCTGCTTTGATAATCACATTGCAGTTACCATTTCTTCTGTATTATACAGCTTAGTGAGTCAGCAGATAGGAGTAGCTGCAGTTTAAGAAGTCAGATATTCAATCAGAAGTTCTTAAAATGGGATGTATCTTCAGGTATGGGATACTGGCATGTGTGGGCTTTTGAGTGCATTGTTTATGTCCCAGGGCTTCAGGACCCCAAGATTTTGTGTCTTGTTTTTGAGTTACCTTCTGTTTCTGGGACACTATTTGTAAGATAGCTCTATATTTGTAATATAAATTTGTATGTATGTGATGGATATTTGTAAGATAGCTATACATTTGGTAGCTATAGTTAAGGGTATGAAACTGAAGAATCTCCTTTCTTCTTTTCCAGAAATAAAGATGGGCTCTGTTTTCTGAAATGTGTCCCTTCATGTTCATTGTTAAACTGTAAGGAGAAGACTCTGATCCTTTAATGCTTTGTTGTAATAGTTAATTGGCACTAAGTTATAGTACATCTGTCTTGTAGAACTACATTTCATATTGATCCAAAATTAAACTATTAATCAGAGAATCAGAGAATTGTTTTAAGTTGGAAAAGATCTTTAAGATCATCAAGTCCAGTTATTAACCTAGCACTGCCAAGTCTACCATTCAATGATGTTCCTAAGCACCATTTCTACCCATCTTTTAAATACCGCCTGGGATGGTGACTCAGCCGCTTCCCTGGGCAGTCAGTTCCAATGTTTGACAAGATGTTAGGTGAATAAATTTTTCTTACTGTCCAGTCTAAACTTCCCCTGGCACAACTTGGCGGCATTTGCTCTTGTCCTGTCACTTGCAACTAGGGAGAAGAGGCCAACCCCTGTCTTGCCACAACCTCCTTTTGGGTAATTACTGAGAGCGATAGGGTCTCCTGTCAGCCTCCTTTTTTCCAGACTAAATGACTCNAGTGAGGGACCCAAAAATGAACATAGTATTCGAGGTGCAACCTCACCAGCACCAAGTACAGGCGGCTGATCACTTCCCTAGTGATCACGCTATTTCTGATACAAGCTGGGATGCCGCTGGATATCTTGACCACCTGGGCACACTGCTAGCTCATGTTCATAAGCTAGCATGTCAATGTCCTTTTCCACTGGGCAGCTTTCTGTCCACTCCTCCTCAAGCTTGTAGCACTTAATGGTGTTGTTGTGACTTAAGTGCAGGACCCCTCACTTGGCCTTATTGAACCTCATACCATTGGTTTGGGCCCATCAACGCAGACTGTCCAGATCTCCCTGTAGAACCTTCCTACCCTCAAGCAGATCAACACTCCCATCTAACTTGGTGTCTGCAGACCTAGTGAGGGTGCACTCAATCCCCTCGTCCAGGTCATTGATAAAGATATTAAAGAGAACTGTCCCTGATACTGTGCCCCAGGGAACACCACTTATGATTGGCAACCAACTGGATTTGACTCCATTGATGACAGCTCTTTGGCCTGGCCCTCCACACAGTTTTTTACCCAGCAAAGAGTACACCCATCCAAGCCATGAGCAGCCAGTTTCTCAAGGAGAATACTGTGGGAAATGGTGTCAGAATTACTACAGTCCAGATAAACAACATCAAGACAATCTGTTCCATAATCTTCACAAGCACTGAATTCTGACTGGCAAGTCTGTAGTTCCCCCAGTCCTCTTTCTGGCCCTCTTGTGTGTGGGTGTCACATTTGTNAATAAAATAAAATAAAATTGAGACAGATATTTCCACAGGCAGGCTGAACTACAAAATCTGTCAGTTTTCTTCTTGTATGCTTTATTTATACTGGCTATCTCAGAAACTTGAGTTCAAGATGTGGCTTTGANTCAACTGGGACCTCCCTGGTTAGCAAATATTTATAAGTGGAATTAAAAGTGGAGAATGTTGTGAAATATGCCATTTTTGGTTTGGTTGAAGATGTATTCTGGTGAGAGTCTGGCCTGAGACATGGTGGTAAATGACTAATGAACTTTCTGTCAAAAAGATAACTGTTAAATATCAGATCACAGGACTATCCAGGCTGGAAGGGACCTCAGGAGCTCTCTAATACTGCCAGGTGCGCCTGCAGATGTGGTGGTTGCTGCGGCCTCCAGCTTAAGTCAGACCAGTCTATCTGGAGCAATATCATGTATGTAAGGCAACAGCCCCTCTAGTGCTGTGCTCAGAGGAGTCTGTGCAGGTTGTCCAAACCACTCATGTATCTTGCTGAATCAGGAGGGGCCGAGGGTGTACTTCTAAGATGGTGTCTCCACCTCCTGACTGCCATTTTGACTGCTCAGGCTCACTCGAGCATCAAATCTTTTCCTGAGTGCAGGGCTTGCCCTCTGCACGCTATCACTGAGGAGGGAGCGTGCTGCTGGCACCCAAAAAAGAAGTTAACCCAGCATTGTCAGTCCTGCAATTAGTCAGCTCACGGTGAAGGAGGTGGAGGCCTCCAAAAACATACTTTGTTTTCTTCAACCAAGTTTAAAAATATTTTTTTTATTTTAAGCCTTGTGGTTGTTTCCATTTTTTTTTTATGAATTTTTCACATACGACCTCCCATAGTGCTTGGTGTAATCCACTCTTAGGTGTAAATCTCAAAACACCTTGATACCAAAAATTGCTCTTTGGTTGGTTTTGGTTGGTTGGTTTTGGGGTTGGGTTTTGGGTTTTTTTTTTGTTTGGGTGTCTTTTTGGTTGGTTGGTTGTGGGTGGTTTTTTTGTTTGTTTGTTTTGGGTTTTTTT
>VXBW01002725.1:13546-43820 GCA_013400375.1 Thinocorus orbignyianus | reverse complement strand
TATTTTTTAAGCTGTGTCTTTACTGTTTGAGCAGTAGTGAAACTATCCTAGTCATTGCCCTTTTTCAGTCAATCTGCATCCCAAGGTGGGCTGCAGTTGTGCTGCTTCTCTTTACTGCCACGCTGTGGAAGAAGAAGCCTGGCTTGGCTGCTGTGCTGTGTTTTCCACAGCATGGCAGTAAAGCAAAACATTGCAGCTTTACAGCTTTATTTCAGTCACAAGCAGGATTGGCTTTTCCTTTTTTTTTTTTTTTTTTTTTTTTTTTTTTTTTTTTTTTGTTTTTTTTTTTTTGTTTGTTTGTTTGGTTTTTTTGTTTTTTTTTTTTTTTTTTTTTCCCCTTCTCACTCACAAAAAGCAGCCAGTAGATGCATCCTTACAGTTTTTGTCTAGAGTGGGGATTTCTGTGCTACTGTCTTCCCATTACTGTGGCACTGTGCTGTTGACTGATAAAATCACTATGGAAAGAAGTGTTTTTTAAATAAAGTAGCGTGCTCCTGAATTAAACAGGAACATGCGAATTTAACCATCAACACCCTATGAGGGAGTCCTACTAGGTAGGAGAGGCGGTGAGCACCACATTTCAAAACCTAGGATAGAAAGGCAAGGGGTCCATGCTGAGGGAGGAGAGCCAGATGCTGAGCAGCATGTGGGATGGCTCTGCCTGGGTTGAAAATCTCCCTTTGATAGAAGTCTGGGAGGGACTGAATGTGCTCAGACATGATCTGCGTGGAGTGAGCCATTTTTGATTTTTGAGCCTTGGAGTCTTGCCCAGATTAGGTTTTGGTAAGCAGCCGGACAGATTTACTGAATGACACTTGGGTAATGAAAAACTGGGTGTTAGCAGTTTAATTTTAAGTGTCTGATCCACTGTTATCTGTACTGTGATTTGTCAGACAATGAGCGGTGTTTGCCAACCACAGTGGCAGATGTGCAGGATACTTTGTTCAGTGAAGAAAGGTACCGCTAATGCCTGCTTTGGCTACTCTGCTGCTCTTTTCTCTGCCATTTTTGGAGTTATTTATTTAGGAAGTTTTGTCTTATTCCTGCCCATTTTCTATTTCCCCTTGCTCCATTTCTCCTTTCTCTTCCAACCATAGATGAATCTGTAGAATATAGGAGTAAGGATTGCCAGAACTTTCAGCCCTCCCAGTAGATCTTCTTTGGTCCTTTGCAGGACAGGAAGCAATGCAAGACATGTTAAATAGTTTCTAATAATCTTCTCCAGGTTACTGCCATTTAAAGGCCATTCATATGTACATTAAAATTTTTTGTTTCTCTCACTCCCTTGCAGCTTCTTTCAGTCACACTAGCTATATTTCTTTCTTTTTGATTAATCTTGTGCAGACAAGGAATAATTGATGCCTTTAATGTAACAACAAATGGATAGAGCTGTCTAGAAAAGACTTGAATTTGCTTTGTCACAGCACAATGTCTTTTCAGGTTTCAGCCTCTACGGCCTCAGCTGCCTATGAACATCTGGGAGAATAAATACATGTGAAAACAATGTGAAGATAACTATGGGGATTTTTGTTGTTTTGTTGTGTGAAAGTTTTTGGTTTGAGTTTGGTGTTTTATTGGGGTTTTTTGTTTGTTTTGGGCTATTTTTGTGTGTGGGGGGTTGTTTTTTTTTGGTTGGCTTTGGTTTTGGGAGTGTTTTGTTTGTGGGTTTAGGTTTTTTTTATATTTTTCCTTGAGAGTGATAGGGATAGCTCAGCATCTTAGCTCTCATACATTTTTTTTTGGACTCTGTCAATCAAATCTTAATTAAATGTGTGGCAGAGTGCTTTGTTGAACATTGCACCCTATGATATTGTATGGGTTCATATAAAAACACATACTGAAAAGACTGAGGAGGCACGGTGTTTTCCTCTATGAGTATGTAGAAAATGCTACTCCCTTTTCCCAGAGGTTATTAGGTGTCACCTTAGAGTGGTGCTTCAAAAAACACTTTTAGATCTTTTAGAATTACTCATGCGTCATAAACATAACAGTAAGAATGGTAGTTACTGCAAGAAGAACTTGTAGTTTGGTGTGGAAAACAGCCTTTTCTGCTATGTGTGTTCTTAGCAAGGAGAAATAACTTTCCTTCCTAAAGTCATTAAGGGTGTTATGGTGGGATCATGAGTTAGTCAACTTTCTCAAGAAATGGGAAGCTTAGTGAATAAAATGAAGTCATTACCTCTTGCTATGTTTTCTGCTGTTTATTGCAAAGGACACGAAAGCAAAACATTCAGGAAAACATCTTTGTAATCTTGCGTTTTCATCCTTCATAAACTAGCTGCTTTTTGTTTTCTGTTTTTTCTACTTAAAAATGTGGTTTTGAGGACTGAAATGAAACACATGATCATTTGTTTCAAACCAAATGAGAATATATTCAATCATAGTAACAAACACAGGAGCAGCCTCTGACTGGGCTCTGAGGTAAGCTTGCTCTTAGTGATACTGGATTTAGAACTTTTTGCCAGAAGGAAGGACAAAATCTCATCTTTTCTTTTTTTTTCATATGACTTGTTGACGTGCTTGTAGTAAACTGAGAACCTGCTTATAGGTGACTGCTAGACTGCAGTTTTAGTTATTGTATTGTCTTTGTTAACATCACCTGTCGAGGCACTTAGTGCAGTAATACACTGGCAAGATAGGACTGAAGCACATAATTACACAGGAAATATGGACTGTGAAAGGCACATGTCTGCTACTAAGCTATCTCTGGTTCATTCACCCAGCAGGGAAAGTCAATCCATTTGAACAGTTAAAGGAAAATAATTTGTGATTGCATCTGTCAGTTTTGGCCAAGCATTTGTGTTTTGTTTTTCTGTGGTTGCACTTAAAACTTTTTATGCTCTTTTGCTTCTAAGTACGTTGATCACCCATGGAGTCAGATCATCTTTTCTGACGTCTTCCTTCTTAAGAGGAAGAAAAGGAGAAAAGGGGACTTTTATGGCTCTTGTATAATTTGTTTTCTGTGTAATTCTGATGTGCCTGAAGTTTGAAATACAGATATTTGCCAATTCACTTAAAGCTTCACAGGCGGAAGAAGCACAGAGGGAGAAGCAAGAGGAAAAATGGGAAGAGGCAGAACTATCTTTGGAGGAACTGGGGATTGTCAGCTGTTCAGTGGTTTGGAACAAGCAGCCTGTGCTGTGTCCTATTCATTTGTTCCTTCTGTCTCCTGTTCCATTATCTATGACTTTGGTGTTATCCCACTCAAAAATGACCTGAGCTGATATAGACACGAAGGTAAAGATGATGGTAAGGAATGGGGGGCTGATATCCCCAGGCGTACTAATTTAGCTATTAGTTAACAGTATCTACTGAACTTATTCTCCTTGAGTACATTACATGGAGTTTTACAGTATTAAGTGGGAAGGTAGTCATGAGAATATGTGAAAGCACAGAATTCCTCCAGGGGATGAAGTTTTCCTTATCTTTTGTAATTTTTGTAGCATGTATGCTTTACTTATTGTACGTTAAGTGTTAAAACTCAAACTACTGAGATTCTTTTTTTTTTCTTTTTCTTTTTCTTTTTTTTTTTTTTTTCCTGAATTAGCAACATGTCTTCTGTACATGGTGATACGCCTTGTTAACTATTTGGTATTTTGTTATTTAGAGGGGGAGTTGGATGAGGGAGTACAAGGAAAGTTTGATCCAGCAACAGGACTGCCATTCACAAAACCAAAGTGGAGCATTAGGTGTCCAGTTCCAGATTGCCGTTCACTTAGTGATTAAAACTGATGTTCTAAAACTGCAATTTTACAGCACGTTATAGTACTTGTATAAGAAAAAAGTTAGATTTTTCTTAAATAAGTGACTCTACCAGTTGCTTTTATTTCTATGACCAGGTTGCCCCTCTAATGTAGATTACATTATATTCTCATGCCTTCTGTATGGAGAAGAGGGATCAGTGTTGCATGCTTTCCTTGTGCATATGCACATATGCATCCCTACTTTCCCTCATAATATCCATAAGTGGGTTAAGGAAGGGAAGAAGAAGAATATAAACAGAAAAACCACATCCTGACAGCTGCCTCCAGTTAGTCCTGTTTTTCCCCAGACCTTTAAAATCTTACAGTGGCTCCTAATTTGTCCCACATGAGTCTTCTCCCAGTGGGGCTGTTTTCCGTTTCCTTTTTGCTTTCATTTGATCCAAAGTAAACAGTTAACAAAGAATAAACCAATTCAGGCAGCTGTCAATGGACCATCAGCATTCAGGTGTCTCGGACAGGAAGAAGGAGGCCTATTATATTGAAGGTAAGAAAGGAAAATGGGACTGAAACCTGATGCCTGTGTGGGCCAGGAAAGTATTTCCAGGTCAAGTCTGCTTAAGACAATGTCGTCACAGTTTGTCCAGGAGGTAAATTTTGGGAGGGCTGGTTTTGTCTTGTTAATGTGTATACAAATCTCTTTGTGTAAAAAGGCTTTTAAATTGAAAATATGTGGGGTTCATGACTTAAGGGGAAAAATGACAACACTTTACTAGTAATTCATTAGATCTCACCGGGACCTGTTGAAGTATGCAAACATTGCAGATGCCAAATACGGTGATATGGCATTTGTTTGCTGATTTTTAAGATAAGATTTCCTACAAAGTCTGAATGTTTTTTTTTGTTTGTTTGTTTTTTTGTTTTTTTTTTTTTTCCCCCCACATAAAGGAGTATTTAGGAGCAGAGGAGATAAGCCACCTTTCTCTTAGAGATGATAGAGCATGTCAGAGCAGCTTTCTCCTACCTCTCCAGTTAGGTTAATCTCTTCTAAGTACAAATTGCTTATCATGACTATAAAACTCAACAAAGTAATTTGTTGTGTCACTTGAAAACTTCTCTAGTCTATATTTAGGAAAGATCTAAAGGATTCCCATGGCATTTCCTCAAAAAAAAACCCAAAATAAGAACTGATGCCAAAATAATGCACTTTATATTGAGGTGTCCAAAATAAATGGCATTGTGTCTAGTTGCCTGCAGGTCATTATTGGCTCTGTCTTACAGTATTAGAGTAAAACGTATCTTGCCAGCTATCTAAGTGTGTTTGCAGAAACCTATCACTCTATTTTTGAAGCTTTGCTTCCAGTGAAATTTGGAGGTGTGTTGTCCATATAGACTCTCTTCCAGTAATTTTCTAGCTTTGGTGGCTTGGGTTTCTTTTTGTTGTTTTTTGGGGGATGGGGAGGGGGCGTATAAGAGTTGAGTGGAGAATGGGAAGGAGGACTACTTAAGATTTTTTTTCCTTCTTGTCTGCATTTTGTATGGGAACAATTTTCATAAGCATGATTCCTGACAATTGTATGTGATGCCTTTATGTAATGCAGCTCTTGGGTCTTAGCATAGTGTTCTGCACGTTCTCCCATTTCTCAAAAGAAGTGATCCATTAGAAGAAAGTGAGCTGTGTTTATTAGTTTCCCTTTAATCATTTTCCATTATGTTGAAATAACTGATATCAAAGTCATTCTCTAATGGTAAAGAATAATACAATTGGCTTTGAACATCTAATTCTTTTTCAAGCAAATAGTTCTGTTGGCTTCATCTGACCTTCAGGGAGAACTGGGTTCCAAGAGAGACTAAGGCTCCTGAAGGGTAAAATAAGCTCTAGTCCTTGCAGCAGTCCTGCAAGAAAGCAACATAGTGAGGTCTAGCTGGGGCTTGGATGTGTTTGCCTGGGAAAATTAGATTTGCTGAAAATGAGAAAATAACTGTATGGCAGAAACGGACTCTGAGTCCAGTCAGGTTGTGTTAGAGGAAACAGGCAGGTTAGAGTGAGCTTGGGGTCAGGACATCTCTGGGAAAACTTTAAGAGCGAGGGTTGGAGCAGCTGAGGTTGTGAACAGACAGATAGAGGCAAGCTTAAATGAACCCTGAATTTCAGAGACAGAAAGCAGTAGAGCCTGTAGGTGGCATAAGGTGCCTCATGTGTGTCTTTTCATGGAATTGCAGGTCTGCCTAGTGAAATGTCAGAGAAACACGGGTCTGTGCATGTGATGACTGCTGCTGGGATCCCTGTGAGAGGCTGAGCTGAGGGGCAAATGCAGATGTCTTCTGAGGTGGGGGCAGCTGAGGTACTGAACTATAGTTCAGTACAGACAGTAGGTGTGCTATCTTTATACTGCTCACTGTTAATAGTACCAGTTTTTAATTTTACTGTACTTTTTAAACAAGGCTTCTATTTGGGCTTCTATTTGCAGTGACTGGTAAAGCAAACATATTTCAAAGCCTTTGTTCTGAGTATTTCTGTAACTGTGCTGCCATGACATCTCTTCATGTAAATTTTTATCTAGTAACAATACCCCAAATTCCTCTCTGCCTCCCAGTATTTTGCAACTGTCTCAGTGTTTGTTTTAGTAAAATACAGTGGTAGGTTTACTATTTTTCCTTTTCCCAAAATTACATGAAAATGAAAGAGCAGTCCTGTGCAGTTTCATATTAGGGAACAATGCATGTATACACACATTTTGATAATTATTTTTAAAATTCTGTTGAGACATAGGCTCAGTCAACATCTTATCAGAAACACAGGAAGTTCCAGTGTTCTACTGCTTTAGCAGTTGTAAGAAGAGAAAATATTTATGCCTCCTATGCCACTGAAAATTTCTTGTTTAGCATTTATTGAAATGGATCTTATGATGCCTGATGTGTATGTAGCTCATAGACAAGGAACAAGGAAGCTTTAGGGCCAGAGTTACTCTCCCTGAGGTTTTGGGTTCATTTAATAACTTCTACTTAACCTAAGTGCTGGACCACTTTTCACTTCTACTATTTCATTGTCAAAAATAAGTGTCTGTGTATGCTCTGATTTGGTTCTTTGCTTTGGAGAGAGGATATGGCACGTTGTTTCAATGAGCCTATCGGCAGTACACCAAGAAAAGCTCAGTTCTGTGGAGAAAGCCCAGGAAACAGGAATTTAATAAAAACTTCCAGTATCCAGATGCCTAAGTTGAAAAAGTATTCCTGTTGGAGGTTTATGTCTAAGTGAACAAGTTATGTTGTAAACTATGCATTAATTTCCCTAGTTATAGTTTTTGCTAAAGATCTATAGGAAGTGTGAGTGAGAGGCAAGGGGCAGAACTGGCAGGAGGCTGGGAAGAAGGAGAGGTGTCCTCTGCAGGAGCTGGGAGCTGGAGTAGAAATAAGGAGGTAGACATGAATGAGTACTTTGTGCCAGAGAAATAAAGCAGTGCATGCACCACATGCACACAGAATGTGTGTATGCAAATGTGTATATTTATGCTACTGTGAAGGGGTGGTGTATATTTATGCTACTCTGACAGGGTAGGTGTTGAAATAAGTATCAACGATGCACAGTTTATGGGATTTTTATCGCTGGCACCACCATTTGCCCAACTGGATATAGTAACACATGCTTGTCTCCTGCAAAATATTCCTTTCATCTCCAGCTAATGCTGTTTAATAGGCCTGGATAAGGATGGTGTAAACAGAAGCAGAAGCTGCGTGGTTTGTGTATGTGTTTAGTGTCACTGTTTTTATACTCCCTTTCTCTTCCTTAGTGGAACAGCAATTAGAAAAACGTCGCCTGGAATGGAGGAAGGACCATGTGTGGCTGTCATCTCTCACCTGTTTTTACATGATTCTACTTCAGCTGCACCAGTACTTTCTCTTGAGTTGCCATATAAGTAAACACAGCACTGCTGGAATAAGAGGAATAAATCAGCTGTGTCTCTACATATTTGCTGATATCTACGCTAAAGTGTGGGAAAAGAGGAGAGGATGAGGTACAGGTACTGCCAGCTGTTTTTTTTGAGAAGATGAACGTGAGACACCTAGTTGGGAATGAGATCTTTTGCTCTGCTATTTATTTTTTCCCCTTGAACTATCTTAACATATTTAAAAATGAAACACTGGGTTCTATTCTTGACATGGCAGAAGCTTAACAAGAAAACAGAATATTTGCTGAGGTCTTTGCTATGGATTAGTTCTTTAGATTTTTCTAAGATACTATTTACACCCCCTTCCCCTTTCTACTCACCCCATCCTCAAATCTTTCCCTCCAGCAGAAAGAACAAAAATGCCCCTCCTCTTCAGGTCCTTAAAAAGCCTCCTCCTGCCTCCTACTCTGTCTTGTACGCTAAGCTGTGTGAGTGGAAGTCAGTCCAATGATGATATGTCTACTGCCTTGCTGTATTTGTTAGAAGGACAGAGTAATGCAAGTTCTTCAGACATTTTCTTGAAGTTGAAGTGAAGGTAACTGAAATAACTTGAGAGAAATGTAATTTTCTGCATAGTCTTTCTGTGCACGCTAAAGCTAAGAATGCAGTCAGGCCACAGCAGCCATGTACGGTCAAAGAAACTGCCACTGTTTGCTGTTATTCTTTTTTCTTGTCTATTCAGTGTCTTAAGCTGAAAGTAATACATCTTGGCCTCCTGTGTAAGGTGCATCTATTTCTCAATGAGTCCCTGGCCTAGTTAGTTGTTTCTGCATTTATTATATGACACAGAGGACCTCCCTTTGCAAAGAGTTGTTGCCTTTCCCACTCCTTATGAAGATGAATTAATAATTTTTCTCTCTTAATTAGGTTCCATCTGCTGTTCCTGTCTTGAATTCTAAAGGTTATAGTTATTACCATATTCATAAAATCGCCCAACTGTGTAAAAGAACTTTAACAACAATTTTAGAGCCAAGTTCCTCTGTTACGGCTCATTCAGTGTACGTTTTGCCATTAGTGATAGGGAAGCTGATCTTGTGGGGCAACTCCTGCAAATACTTTTCTGTTGTCATATAGCAGAAATGTGTCACGCTGCTGAGAGGAGTATTTCAATAAAACTCATACAAACTAGACCTTCCAAACACAAATTGCCTAAATATCCATGGCTCTGGGGTGAAAGTCTTTAATAATCTGGCTTCCTCTAAATCTGTAGCTCTCAGTGTCTTTTCTCACTAATATAAACTGAATGCCTAAGAATATATATCGGTTCTTAGTTGAGAGTGGATTTGGTGTGAACAGGCAGCCTTGTCTTTCTGTCTCTAGAAATCTGGAAAGAAAGCCTGATAGACCAGGATGAATACTCTGTGAGTGTTGTGTGAGACTATTTTTCCTAAGGGGTGAAGGGCACCGGGGATCTGATCCTAGTATATGTGCCACTTCAGATACAAGAACCCTAGCTACAGTTTAATCACATTGTAGTGTTTGGCACCAGGTTAAATTTTTCTTCTCTCTCAGCTACATGTACACACCTTTCCTTACCTTTCTCTGCTTTTCTCCCTTGTGTTCTCACTTAGTCTGTAACAAGTACCTGAAGGTAAAGCTTACTTTCATCTGCTTCCCAGCCATCCATTCCTTCTGATCTGGGCTTACACTGGTTATCTTTTAAATGATAGATAGTATGTTTACAAGAAGAAAGAAAATAAAGACATCTCTGGATTGCTTGCTTGACATAATCCCTTTCTTTAAGGAATACCTGGTTGTTCCACTGATAGCTAAATAGTATGGTCACTGTCTGAAGTCAGCTTTTAGAAATCAGTTCCTCATCTTGCCTTGTGGGTGATTCCTCACCTCATGCAGTGGGTGGTGTCTTTGTTTCTGCCCCAGCTTCTCTCTCCACTTGCAGTCTGCAGTGCTGTGCAGTACATTGTGCTCCTAGGAAGATCTGAATGAACGTATAACATGACAGATGATCTTTGGAATGAGTATCAGGTAATTCCTGCTAATCAAAGATTTGAGGGTCTGAGAGTTGAGATCTAGCAATTCTTTTCTGTCCAATTCTAATAGCTTACTTCCCCTGGCAACCTGCTTCACCCCTTCACTCAAAATTACTGCCTGTTCAGTGTGATTTATTCACTTAACTCTGTGCCAGAGGTTACCAGTTATGTACCTAAGTGCTAAAAGGAAACATGTGCCTCTTCCCCCGTCACAGGTCAATGCATTAGTCTGAGCTGCTGGGGAGAGCAAGTGCACTTGAAGACTGTGGGTGAAGATGGCTGAGAGGTTGCTCAGTGATGGAGGGGCAGGCAGGCAGCTGGTATTCAGCCCTCCCAGCATGGTTTGCCAGAGACATCTGTCAGTGCCCCTAGTCCTTTGTTAAAGAGGTGGTAATTTTTTGCCTGCCTGCAGTGGTGAATTACAATGCTCAACCCCTGCCTGTGTTCTTGTTTGGATCTATTTCAGAGGTATTGTCTTCATGTTATTTGAGAATGGCCAGGGAGCTCTGGAGCAAAGAGGGTTAAATGTTTGTTAATCACTGTTAATACTCTTTTTGCAGTTGTAAAAGATGCACACTTGATTCTGGTCTACCTTCCAGCTCAGCTGGTTTCCTACCATGCTGCCTGTGATGTTCTTGACAGAGACAGGCAGCGATATACTTGTTGCTGTCTGTGGGCTGAAAACCAGTATGAACTGTGTGCATGTGATGTGTAGGATGCGTCCGTTTGTATACCCAAAGTGACAGTCCACTCAACTATTGAGGTACTGGAAAAATAATCTTAGCTGTGTTGCTGCCATTTGTTGCCAACTCTTGATGTAGCTGGGAAAGAGTGCACAACTCTGTAATTTACATACTGACATCTGTTTCAGAAAGTAGCAATGTATTATGGGAGCTAAGAATGAGACTACATTTTATTTCAGGTTTTGGTAATAGGGTTGGGGTTTTATCTGAGTTTGTTGCTAATGGTGAAGGAGCTTTTGGGCATCTCCTCAGTAGATTTGTTTATGTACCATAAAGTGTACTCACGCTTGCAAGAGAGCCTTGGGACATGGATATTTGACACTGAGAGATAAATATTATTTCTCTAACAGGCATTTGAAAATATTTCTTCAAGCACTTCAAGAATCCCATCCTTCTCAGTGTTACTCTTAGAGTTTAAGATTTCAGAGAAGAAATACATCCCAGGAGAAGGGCCAAATTCTCTTTGCATTTGTGAAAGTCAAATATATATTTAGGGAGTGGTAAGATTCTGAAGTTTGTGTCTGATTATTTTTTTAAGCTTGATGAAATATGTAGTTATTGCCAAATATATCTTTTCCCTAAGGCCTTTTGTGGGTGGGTAATATCTACTGCTCCTTCTGTCCTCAGGTGACAGAGTATATTTGGGTTCCATTTACAGATTAGTCAAAAGTGTCTGTTGCGGACCTCATGGCAAATTGCCGTATTCATCCCTATCTCTATTGTCACTTTAGGACCTCTTGCAATTGGAATAATTTTAGGAAATATATCTTGGAGGGCAGAAAATAAATAGGAAATACTTCAGCCTCCCTATGGTCACCTTAATTGCAGTTCTTCTCAGAATTTGGATTTTGCTGTGTATCTAGTGTGTGGTTGCTATTTGAGAATTTGATGAGGAGCTGCTTTAACTTTGCCCTTTTTGCTGAACTAAGCAAGTCTGCCTGGACAGGGTTCAGTGCATGTGTTCATAGGCAGCTGATGGCTTTGGTTGTTTTTTTTAATTCAAGGTGCTGTTGTAGCAACTACAGATGTGTTTTGCTTTGTTTTTTGTTGTTGTTGTTGTTTGATTTGGATAAAATTTGCTTGATTTGGATACCTTCTATTTGGAATTAAAAATGATATTAATTTAGATCTTACTTGAAATGTAACATACAAGAAAGCATAGATTAACATACCCTCTTGCATGGTTGTTGTCTTTCCTTTTTTTTATGTAAGATGAATGGATGGAAAGCAAACCAGTAACATTTCTTTTTTTCTGTCTTCACTCACAGGTTGAGAAAATTAGGAATTAGCAACTGTGAAAGATTAATGTAATTTTTGGCTTATTTTGTGGAGAAGTGGTGGGGATGACTCCCAACAAAGGGGATTGGTGACATTTGGAATGAAATCCTGATCTCTTGGGATTAGCAGCAGTTGCTGAAACAATGAATAAACAAGGACTTAAAGGCTGGTCATTTTTTAACATGTTTTGAACAATTAGGAGGCAACAGCAGCAAAGAATGTACCTCCTGGCCCAGCAAATGGAAGCAGTGCTCCTCCTTCCTAGTGCTGGAGTTCTTGTAAAGTGGGAAAGTCTTACCCAAAACCTAGTGGGAAAAGTGTGCTTGTGTTGTACTGAAATGTAGCTATATAAAATCATCAGGTATTCTCTGCATTAAAATGTGTGAGCAGGTTTTGGTACCGTGGCTTGAGGCCTCATGTAAGAAAAAGCATTCAGAGGAGAAAATAAAAATTTCCCCCCCTCTTACCCAAACGAATAGGAATTCTGATGTGGAGCTGGTCAGTGAAAAGCTGCCTGCGCCATAAAAGCCAGAATGGTGTGTGCATTTGTGCTTTGCCATAGAGGCAAGGCACCTGCTCCACAAGAGTGATCAGTAAAATTAGTAGATGTAATTGATGTTTGTGCAAAACAGAGAGCATTTGTTTTTTCCCTTCTTGTGGTTAATGTTTGATGTGATAATGCAAATGAGTTCTTCTTACCTCTCTCTGCTCGGTCCTGTCACATGTACTTTTTATCTTTTTCCTTTATCTTGTGGGTACTAGCAGTTGCTAAATGGCTTTTATGGAGGATAATATATTTAGGAAGCAATTTCCATTTGAGATTTTTATTGCTACCTCTCGCTCTCTGTGACCTAGGGAGTGGAAGGCTGATATAATACAGTTACCTTTCCAAGTTGAGTCACTTTAAAGCATGTGGTTGTAATATATGGTTTTTAATAATCTCTCCTGCCACAGAGTAGAAACTGGTCTCTGAATGAGGACAACCAGATGAAACTTGCTTCCGTGTAAACATGGCTTGGGCAGAATCAGCCAATTTCAAGGCGGATTAGTGTCAGCGCAGTGAAAACAGGATAAGGAAAGTATGAATATGGGGAGAACTTGAGCTTCACTTGAGAAAAAAAGAAAAATCTGCATGGGATTGTTTCCCTTCCCTTTCCTCAACTCCAAAGTCTTGTCCTGTCTCATGAGCCTTTTGTGCTTGGTAGGGCAACACAACAGGACAAAAAGACTGAAGGGAGAGCTGGCCTCCTGCACAGGCGAGTAGAGCTGAACACTGGCTGCTCTCTGCTCCTGATCTGCAAGACTGCCAGTCCAAATCAACAGATTTCTGTTCCTGATGCTCCTGCCAGGTGCTACCTCTGTTTGCTGTCTAATGTTTGACAAAACTTGGGTTTTTGTTTTAAATGTGTTAGTCACCTTGCAAATCTTATTTTATGGCATTTCCAAGCAGCTTACTCATTCTTAGTACTTCTCTCAGATGTGATTTTTTTTAATTGGCCTGCTAAAATTATCTGAGAATAAAACTATAAAAAGCTGAGGGCTTGCACATCTGAAATGATGAAGAAAAACCCACAGAAATTTGATTGTGATTTCAATGTTCGGAGTGATAGCTGGGATTTTGCTTTCAGAAGCAAAAGATTAGCAAGACACAGAGATTTTTGTAAGAGTTTTGAAGTAATGATGTGGTTGTCCCAACTTGCAGCAGCTCATTGGAAAGCATAAAATGTATTACTGGATCAGCTTGCTCTTAAACTATGCAATTTAGGAGAGCATAAATATGTTTCATATTAAGTGGGATGTTATGTTGATTTACTACCTGACTAATGTCATCCTTCCTATCCAAAGTGGTGTGTTTCCAGATTCCATTTCCTACTGATTATTAATACATAGTTTCTCTAGGGCTGTACTGTGGAGGGAGTTTCTCTTGGGATGAAACATTTCTGGAAGAAGGCTCCTTTTTGCTGAGGAGCTGCGTGTTGATTGGCAATGTTTTCTAAGCAGGTTCAGCCAGCAGCATCCACGTATTTGAATCTGCAGAGATTTCTGTGAAAGATCAATTCAACAGTTGCTTTCAGTCACCTCAGCTTTCATTTCGCCTCTCTTTGCAACTCTAAATCATACCCTTTTTGTTTTCCTAGAAAAATGTATGCAAACCAAGAAAGGAGGCATTTCTGTTGTAATATTTTGATAAGCTTCCAGCTTTACTAACCCTATTTTATTTTAATCTTCTGTCACACACTGTAGATCTTGGCAAACTGAAAAGTTGTGGTTCAGCTGTTATTTCCACTAAAGATGTGATATGTTTACCCAAATAATGAAAAGCTGTGAAAAGAGCATGATAAACTCTTTTTGGCACGTTCTTTTCTCCACTGAAGTATTTAAGGGGTATATAAAATAGGAAATAGTTATCCTGCACCTCGGGAAGTATCTCACTACTTTAATACAGTGGGGTAGATATAGCATGGGGACTCCCCTTACTCTTTAATATCATAAATGGAATCCCGACTGTAAGTTTTTTAAGTTGTTTGTCCAAAACCCTCAAAATTCTCTTTGGCTATTGTTTAAAAACAGGCAATAGATGACTGTTTATGAGACTTGGTTTGTTTTATGCTTCTCATACTTTTTTAATACAGCAAACTGTGGCTGCAAAGTAATTCTCTGTTGTAATATGGTAGCAAAGAAGCAGTGATTTTACAGGAATTATTTTTTTCAGGGCAGAATCTCTCAAGCAGTTAAGCTTGTTGTCATTTTAGAATCGAGTGCATACACCATAAGCAATAAAATTTCCAATTCAGTGGTAAACAGTATCTTTGAACTGAGCTGGGGAGCAAGCTGTCTAATTTAAATCCCGAGCATGACTATTGGTAAAGATAGGAAAACATTGTGCTGGAAGGGTTATTTTCAAGTTGCCTGATACCACTGAGGTTTCTGAAAGGAGCTCAGAGGATCTAGTTCTGTTCTAGCTATTCTGGTGTTATGCAAAACTGGTAACAACAGCTTGCTTTCTTCTGTTGCTAATTTTGGTCTGTACTTATGCACCTGGCATTACTGCAATTGCTTTGTAAGTTTTATAAACTTGCAAGGATGGAGTCATTAAGCATCTGTTTGTAACTATGGAAGAAACGCTGTCGATGCTTTCACAGAGAATCAATTTTTTTTTTTTACTTCAGTTGTGCACAGATTAGTTTGGATAATAAGAGCA
This sequence comes from Thinocorus orbignyianus, assembly GCA_013400375.1. Classification (NCBI taxonomy): domain Eukaryota; kingdom Metazoa; phylum Chordata; class Aves; order Ciconiiformes; family Thinocoridae; genus Thinocorus; species Thinocorus orbignyianus. Next base: position 28,955 of record VXBW01002725.1, on the reverse strand, counting down.
GCAGTATTGACTCTGTCTTGCACAGAATCAAATCTTTGATTCTGGCAGTAACAATGCTGAAGGGTTCTAAGAAAGTTTAGAAAAATGTTGCAAATATAAATCAGTGTGCCTCCTTTGTGTGTATTAGCCTGAATTTTGGCAGTTGGTGACTTAAAATAAGAAAAAAAAAAATAGTAATGGAGATTTTGTTAAAATATTTGTTGAGAATGAGATTTGGAAGCATTTTAATTTCTTACAATTTTGAACAGACTCTGGATTTCTTCTCTGTGGGGGAATACTTCTGTGAATACTTCTGATGGCCTGAAATTTCACAAAATCATTCTTTTAGTTGCTCAGAGGTTATAGGGAGTTAAAAATAAGTTAAAACTGCTAGAATGCTAGTGAAAAAATTTACTAGTCTTCCTGTGTGCTTTGTTGTGTCTATGCAGAGTCTTCTGTAAATTATTTCATATATCATGTTTTTTTAGGAGCAGGGATATGAATTGTTCACTTCACTGAAGTGTGTTTTGATCTTGAAATAAATACTACACTATTTGAAAATACCTTTATCTCAAAGCCAATTAGCAGACGGATTCTGATATGTCAGTGGCAATAATATTTCTGAAACTAAAGGTCTTGACACCATTCAAAACGTAGAGAAAACTGAGTAGTAGCAGATTGAATATTTGAAGCAAGCTGCAGTACAAGCTGCAGTGTGACTGTCAAGAGCTGTTGTGTGGATATCTGTGTTGCTAAATGTGCTTTCTTGCAGCTTCAAGAATGCGATTACGTGGTTGACTAATATGTTGTCTTTATTACAGGACAGTGATACTGCTGCGCTCCTTGTCCGGAGCATGTAAGATCAGTTTATATGTTCCATGTAGTCAATTATATACCTTAAACTCCCAAAACATTTATTAATAAAGACTTCAAGAGTGAGTATTGTGTCTTTTTTAAGTGGTAAGACATCCTATTCCTCACAAGCTACAGTTGCAATAAGCAAGGGAGAGTGAAAAAACCCATCATATGAAATTATTGAACAAAGCAGCGACAGCATTATGGCTTAATAGAGTCTTACATGTGATGTATGAGATAACAAACTACGTCTTTTAAAACAGCTAGGTAGAGTGCAGCTGGTGCTACAGTAGCCTCCTGGGGTTTGCTGTTGCTCCTTTTCAATTTCCCCTCATCCTGAGTTTCCAGTTTTAGTCTGGTGAGGATTTGAAGGACTTTTGCAGCTCACTGCGGGGATCTTTCAAAGATATGCATGGGAGCAGCTGAGCCATTTGAGCACAGAGAAGGCTTGAAAATGAGCTGACCTTGAACAAAACATTTTGCTTTGGTTATCATTGAAGGTAGGAAGGCTGCCTGTTACTTTCTGCCAGACAGCTCGCCCATTGAAGTGAGAACCTTAGCTTCCCCTCAGATTACCTGTGAAGCCAGTGTACTAAGCACTCCGCTCCGGTGTATGTACAGGTTTGTGCTTACTGGTACAAAATCAATTTGCTTGCCTCTTCCCAGTTTGAAGATTGTCTTTTGCCTGACTGAAGTTTTACAAAATGTTTAGCAAAGATTTCTGCTAAGCAGGACGGAGTAGTGCAGTTCATTTTTTCCTTTAAAAACAAAGTGTTTGATTGCACAAAAAGAACAATGATGTTCTAATCAAATAAATACCTGAAATCTGTGGTTACAAGAAGGTGTCCCCACCCTCCAGTGCAGCCAAATTCCAATTGAAAAACAGCCTGCAAGTCTGAATTGGGGCCCTTAGGTTGTTTTAATCTTCAGCATGCTGAGATTTTTCTCAGTTTTTGGATGGTAAAGAAGATCTGTGATTTCCATTGATGACATAATTTAACTTTTGGCAAGGTATACGGGTTTGTTCAGAAAGGAGGGATGAGCTCTGTGGCTAAAGCTACTGAGGGACAGATTTTACATTTAAAGATCACCCAACTAATCTCTCTTTTCAGATCTCTACAAAAGCAGCTCTTTATGGAGCTCAGCAATTTCAAATAAAATCATCTTTGCCTTTCCACAACTTGGCGAAACACTATGCCCAGATTTCTTCTGAGCAGGGAGAGGCAAAGCTGATCTCTCTTTATATTTTGTAATGATATTCTTTCATGTTCTGTGTTGGACAAGTGGATTTTGGATGCAGTCCATCTGGAATGTTAGGTGCATCATTGAAACATCGCACTGTTGCAAAGAGCTGCTCTAATTTCCAAGTGCTACTAGACAAATTGCAACTCTGGTTCTGTCAACATTATCTCTGGGGGGTTTAACAGATAGGGGTCACCATCCTTGAGTCAAAGGCAGATGTGATTTTTCCCTGTACTGAAAACACTGCCATATAAGCAGCATCTATATAAAAATACACAAACAAACGCTTTGCCAGAATCCCAGGGGGGTACAGTTCATATATTTATGATTCATTTGTTCAAGAAAACAATAACCAAATATGAATGATGGCTTCAGATGAACTCTGAAGGACACAAGAAATGAGAATGCTGTTTGCTGCTTTGAAAGTGAGGAGGATCTTGGCTTAGATTTTGTGACCTGAAAAGAAGTGCTGGCAATGAAAGGTGAAAACCTGTTTGATTGGCCTGTGGTCTTTTTTGATCTGTGAAGACAATTTAGCATACCATCTGGGGAAAATGTCTTCTACTGGCACAGAGGGGAAGTAGACAAACCAAGAACAGTGTCCAAATATACTTTAATTTCTGTTGCTCTTGATTCTGTTCAGTCTCATTTTGATTAAGGGACTAGAATTGTACACCTGCAAGGCAGAATGCACAGCTATCCCAGCCACTGGATACCAGATTATAAGGATATATTTAATCATATCCCTATTACAATCTATTACCAGGGCTTTAGATGCCTCTCCCCACCTTGCTTTCAGCTTCCCTCCTCCAAAAAATAGCAGAAACTTGTTTTACATACATGCGTGTACTGCTATCTAGGTTGCATAGGAATCATGTTTGAATCATATCAAAGTATGTACTAATTAATAATAAACTAAATTACCAGGGTTCCTTTGTTACCAGGTGTTTCCAGCTGTCCCACTCATTTCTGCTGTCTAGTACTCCTTCAATAGCAGTCAAATACCAGATCTTTTCTCCCTATAAAATTCCTTACAGACATGTATTGACTTAATTAATTAATAATTTCTCCTTTTCTTCTATTTTTGCACTTTTCTGCTGAGTATGCCTGCAAAGCATGAAATAAACAATTATGAATTAGGGAATGTAGTAGAAATGCATTGCAATGTAACTAAAGTAAAAACAACTGTTTGTACAGAAACTGAGGTTTATATGAGAAGGAAAAGGGGAAGAGTTTAAAGCACACCAGCAGAGATGGAGCCAATTCTTCATGAGGATCTGAAGAAATTTATTTTTTCAAAGGGCACTCAGAAATACTGGGCAGATGATACATTGTTGAAAGCAGAAAAAGAAACTTCTGACATAAATAAGTTGAACATTAAAGGCAGATTAACATTAAAAGCTTCGTATGGCTTTCTTCCATCCTCTACAGTGCCGAATTAACCTTCTCCTAAATTTTCCTTATTCATTAAACAGATCAAATCCTCTCTGAGCGCTTGAGAAATATCAGAAACTTCATGGTTTGTTTTTAGTTAAAGCTCTGTGAGCTGAAAGGATTGCTCCCCTAGTTGCTTTTCGCTACTTCAGTGCTCATACAGAAGGTATGGCTGCCACAGGGTCATCACGAAAGTTATTTACCCCTCTTACTTGGTGTGGAGCAGTCCTCCGCTAGTGGGGAGGTGGGGCAAAGGGCTTGGGAGGATTTACTGTCCCCACCTGCTGCATGGGATCAGTGTAACCCAAGACTAGACAAGGGTGGGGCTGAAAAGAAACATCGTTTAGGAATGCGTCAAACCCCTCTGTTTTTCTACTTTGATAATCACAGAAGGTACCAGAATTGGTGCAAAATGTTAAAATACTGTGCCTGGTAAAAACCCACCCTCCTGTCTTTTATAAGAGACCCCTTAATGGCAAATGTCTTTTTATCCTGAAGCCCTACTATGAATTGTAGTATTTGGCCATTTCCCAAATTATTTTATGAACAAAACTCTACATTTTACTCCTTCCAAAGGGAAGTCTGTAAAATGATCACTTAGTATATTATCCAATTTTTTTTCCTTTTTTTTGATTTTTTTTTTTTCCTTTGGACAGTCAAGGAGAATCTGGCACTATGATGTAATCCTCTTAGCTCACTTCCTTAAGTTTCTAAAGTTATAGGATTGCAGGACTGTTTTAGTGTGTGAGTCTGAGTGACACAATTGTTATATGGAAAGTCCTATAAATTTATCTCTACTAGTTTATATGTTTAAGAGTGAAAGATGATCATGTGTAAAAGGACTTACCAATAGTGGGAGAGAAGAGGGAGTTAGTTAAGGAAACAATGCCAGTGTAATAGTTGCTCTGTTTCTCCACATCTTGGACTGAGCCAAAATGTTGATCACTTTAAAATCTATTCTGTGTAGAGCACTTGTTAAATGTACATTTGGAGATGACCCTTTAATGGTTTAGGTCCGGTGTGTGTTGGACGCTTGAATTTACTGTGCATCTTCAGAGATGAGTTAATTTATACGGCACAGCAGAGGAGGTGTTGAACGCATGTGCTAGAGGGGGTGGTGGCCCCTGGGGAATGTTTCTTGCAGGGGAAAGGTTACTATGGTGATGCCAGTAAAGCAAGAAATGAGGTAATACTTTGTGATGGTTGGAGGGAGAAGTGAACAACTCTCACAGATGACTTTTTTGATACCTTGGGCACTGAAGAATATGTTTTGATATTATTTTTTTTTTAATGTTTAATTTGATTAATTGGTTACGAATATCTGTCTGCAAGAGTTACATTTCACACACTGTATTTTCACCTTATGGTCCGCTTTGATTAATCATCCATGTCTTCCTCTGTATGAGAGGCAATGAAAGACTCCAGTTTCTCTCTTTGCTGTATTTCAGGGATTAATGGAAAATAGTGTCATGCTTTGTCAAGGGACGATTTTTCATATTAACATTTGCAAAGCAGAGACAGTGCCCTGTGCTGTCGTTCTTTACCATATTAAACAGGAATGTCCTTCAAAGTCTTTGTCAATGATAGGTATAAATCAAAGTGAGAAAAACGGTACATACTGAATTCAACATAACTGCATTTTTTAATATGTAAGTAGGCTTAACTTTTTCCCCATCTTAAGTCCATCAAGATCAAACTCAAACAGGCATTCACATCCACAATTGAAACTTACCAACTTTTCCTTTAAGTTAATGGTAGTCCAAACTCTCCCCACTGCTTTTGTCAATATATCTTTTAAAGGCAAGCATTAAACTTAGGTTTGCCTTAGTCTTTCTTGTCTTTATTCTGTTTTATTCTTTTTCTTCTTCACAGCTTCAGGCCCAAAGATTTCTTTTAATAGACATTAGTTAAGGCCTGGAGTTGAGTAGACGTTTGTGAAGGAGACTTGAAGTTTGGAACAGAATTGTCCTTTATAGTTTTTCCATGGAGGAAAAAAATCTTCTTATGAGAATAAAGACTTTAACCTAATCTCTTGCCATCTGGAAAATGTAGAAGCCAGAGGTTGTTGGCACTAGGTCACATCCCTTATGTAAACTGTCAAATTCTTTTCATATTAATGGCATATCAAGTTAAACCCATGAGGTTTGTCATTGGCCAGAGCTAATTTATTGATTTCTTTTTTCTGTTGTTTTTTTTTTTTTGTGTGTGTGTGGTTTTTTTTTGTTTCGTTTGTTTGTTTGTTTGTTTTGTTTTTGTGATTTTTTTGTTTTTTTGTTTTTTTTTTATCTTTGATTCGATCCAATTAGTACTTGATAGCATTAACTGATTTTTGAGAAATGTTCATCATCTCAGTTTAGTACAGAATTTTCTAGTGTTTCCCAGTTCCTCAGTTTTCTAGTGGGTGATACTGTATTTTAGAGCCCTTTATTTGAAATCCTTATGAAGGGGAGCATTTTCTCAAGTGACATTTGCAGCTAATTAGCCTGAAATGAAACTGGAGACAACTGTTAGGTGCAGTGAGACGGCCTGACGCATGCCACCATATACAATTCTAGCTCTTCAAATTTCTGGATGTGTGCCAGACTCTGGTGTGGTTGTTATTTACCACAGACTCCTCCACAGAGTTAAGCAAAATCAATCAAATTAGGGTTTTTTTTTTGCCCCTCCCCAGGAGGATTTAGCATGGTGTTTGCCCTGCCTTTTGTTTGTTTATTTGTTTGGTTTTGGAGCAGGCAGGCTGGGGGAAGTAAGGTTGCCATCATATCACACTCCCCTTCTTTGTGCTCACAATATGCACATAAAAGTGACAGGCTGCCTCTGCCGATTATCACAGGAAAACAAAGAGTATGGGTTTGGGGCAGAAACAAAGAAAGAATGTTTATAATCATTAATTTTTTAGTCTGGGAAGGTAACTCTCTCTGGAAATTGGCCCTTAAGCTCTTAGCTATATTGACAGCTTTTTTTCAAAGAAGGAACACTTGCCAACAGCTGCTGCTACTAAAGTTGATATGTATTGATTTTATTTTTTTTTTCTTTTCTGAAATTTTTCACAGCTTCCCTCCCATTCCCAAATAAAAGAGAAACCATGAACTCTGTTTTAGACCTTTTGATAGGCTAAAGCATCGCATCGGTGAAACCCTCAAAGACTTGTTATTTCAGAAAGCAGACTTTAATGTTGCATGCTGAGAATAATGGCCAATAGAAGGAAGCCATAATGTTTTATTGCCAGACACTTTGTACCCAGAATATTTTGCCAGAAGGTAAGATGTGTTTGGGAGAGAACAGCATACTTGCTTTTGCTAGTACTTTGTTCTTCCCTTTCCCCCTTCCCACGTGATTAGTGCCTTGTCTGAAGCAGAACAGTAAAGCAAGGCCAAGCAAACTGAAGTTGTTAGGAGTCGTGGTCTAATTTAGCCTTTATATCTCTACTCGCTCATAGATCCCCTGTTCTCTTTGGGATGTTTGGAGAGAAATGGGGGCAGGTGCAGGGCAGAGGTCCCCAGGACAGCCAACCCATCCTCACCCTGGGCAGGTTGCTCTCCCACGGATGATGAACAGGGATTGAGGGTTTTTTTTGGCTTGGGATAGCACATCTGAAATAGGGTAGTTAAGAAAGAGGAATCTTTCAGGGGTGGCAGCAGCAGTGCTCACAGTAAATTGCCTGGTGCTTGTTTCCAGCAGCGGCATTGCTGTTGGGGCAGGAAGAGATGAGTGGAATGTAATAGCAGATTTTCTTAAGTAAGCGTTTCCAATTGATAATGGTGGGAATGTGCTGGCAGACAAGCATGCTGCCTGTGTTACACAGGATTTTCTGTCAAAACCTTGAGGTACTACAGGGGCATTGATAAAAGGGATACCACTCTGGTGGTGCAGAAAACTGTTGCTACAAAATATCTTTGTCACACCCCAGTCACAAAACAATGTGAAAAGGGAGGGTTGAATTAATTGTGAAGGTGGAATGAAGAATAGGAGTGTGATAAAAAAGATACAAAATTCTTACATTCAGTTTCTTATACAGAGCTCTAGTTTGTGTTATAGTAACTCCAAATAATGTGCCCGAGTGTTGACTAGCAGGATGTGAAATTGTTTTATGGCTGCACCTCATAAATACTTGCTTATAAAACTTCAGCATTTGCTTGATTTCCTAGTTTTCAGTGAAAGAAATCTGTGTTTCTCTCAGTGCTATGGCTCTGCTCCTGGGGTGCAGAGCCGTAGGGCTGCCAGCCGCTTGCTGATGCCAGCTTGGGTTATGTTGACTTTAAAGGGAATTGGGTCTGGAAAAGTACTGTGGTTTAAGGTTTGTTATTTTACCGAGCCGTTATCTTTTCTTTTGTCCTCTGGTAAGATCTTGCAGTGGCACAGCTGGTCAGGATACAGCCGATCAAGTTAAGGATCTTCCTGGCAAGGGAGAGTGCCCATGTTGAGGAAGACAGCAGGAGGTGCCCTGGGCAATTAAAGACAGATGTGGGAAGAGTACCGGATCAGCAGAGAGAGGAGGAGTTCACACAATCAATTTGAATTTCTCTCCTTTTACTAAATTAGTCAGAAGTGAAGCAATTCCAGAGTTTTTCCCCATATTTCCCACCCTTCCCCCTTCTCCCCAGTCCCCTCTCCCCAGTGATACCGTTTTGGCTCTTGGCAGAAGCCAGGGAATTGTGCATTCTTTGTAATATTTAGTACCCTGTGTCTGTTCAAAATGCGTTTCAGTAGGCAGGTTTCCTATTGTACTGCACCCAGAGAGATTTTGTTGGGCTGTGGGGAAATTGCTGTGTATGAATTATAAACATCATCTTTAGGGAACAACCATTACTTTTCAGACAGTAATATTCCCAAGTTATGTTATGTAGTTGCTAAAATATGTCAAGTCTTTTGTTTCTGTGGAGTAAGGGAAGCTGTGTATTTCTCCACACAGAAGGTTGTATGTACACTCTCGTCAGTATGAGAACCATTCACTGCCCTTGCATTTGAAACATGCTAGAAATTCTAGCAGGAGGATCCCACTGTATTTTTTCTTGTAGCCTGGAGGGGAACATGGGTTATTAGTTGTGGTAGGTTGTATTCAGAAAGTGAATTGGTGACATAGATGTGTTTGCCATTACATTTCAAATTGGCAGATGTAGCTTTCTTCCGTTGCAGTTTGTGAGTGACGTAATCTAGCATCATCCCTGCAAAATGTGAGCAACACTTAAACAAATAAAATAAAAACTACCAAACCTGAGATCCCTTTTACTGGCTTTAGGTGTGTTATGCTGTACCCAGACAGCAAGCCATCTGCACAGTGAGAAGTTCACTGGTTGTGTGCTTTGAGCTTGTGACCACAATGTATTGCTGTATCGGTGTGTGCCTTGGCTTGAATGACCGACCCAGTGGGTTCCCATGCACTATCCCCCATGCCGGATTATGTGCATCCCTGATGCTGGAGCACTTCCCATTCTAACTGAGGCAAACCAGAAGGACAGAAGCCACACAGCAGGCTGCACAGCTTTTGATGAAGCTTTTTGCACAGACCACTTTCTCTTAACTGGGAATGATCCCCAATAACAGCTGCTACCAGTTCTACTATTAGTCACTCAGTTTCACTTACAGACAAACCTAATCCAAGAAGGTAGTGTTAACAAAATGTACACACTGGCAGAGCAGTTGAAATTACATGCTGCAGACAATTGGTTACTCTTTCAGTGGTAGTGATTTTTTCCCTCAGTTTTTTTGTGTATATTATTGTTGCAAATTTCTTCTACTTTAATTTTTAGTTGTTTCCCTTTGGAAATAGTCTTGTGAACACTATTACTTCTGGGTCAGGTTCACGCCTATTGCTTCCTCATGTGTTCACAATTAATGAAAATCTGTATACTGTGTGTAAAGTCACCTGTTACAATTCCCTAATACATGAAGTTTTATTGTTCACAAATTAATGTCATGAATCCATTTGGACACCAACCAGGAACTTGTTGTAATTGCTCACACATAAGTAAAAGCTTTTCCTGTGTTTTAATTAGTTGATGCAAGGGATTAAGATGATTATGTGGAAGGCAGTGCAGTTAATTTCTTAATAAATCAGGCAATGTGGGTGCCAAATCAGCCTGCAATCCCATTCGGGCAGAGTGCTTTGATAAAGGTACCAATCAGCCTGCTAAGGCTTCCTGTGGCAGCAGCAGTGTAGATCATTTGGGTTTGCTGATACTGTTGATGTGCAATGTGGGATATTAATCAGGACTAATTATATACATTGGCTATGAAACAAATTCAAGGCCAGTGCAGGGCATGCTTCTGTATGTAATTACTGACTTTAAGGTACTGGGTTAATTGATAGAAATTAAGAGGACCTTCCATTTACTGACATAGCATTTCAGAATACCACAATGGCTCCTTCTTTGCAATTTGCTCCAGTTAGTTTTAAACGCATGCCAGTATATGGTTAAGTAGGCATCCATTACACTTTGCTGGTTTTTGCTTTCCTGTTCCATACCTTTGTAATTGTCTCTTAAACACTACCAGAGACACAGCAAAAAATTAAATACTTCAAATAATGGTAGGCAGCGTGCTCTGAGACTGCTGTGTAGAAAGCCATTAGGTTATGTTAGACATTTGGAAGAATCGCAAAACCCTTTTTTGCAAATAACACTGAGGGCTGCTTTTTGATGCAGATTAGAAAGTGTGCATGTTTGCCACATGTACATTTCAAGTGTTTTGTTAAACCAGCAAATGTGTATATATATAAGAGATAAAATCCCAGTCTAGTGTACTCTCATGTCTACGTAGCTATATATAAATTTGAGTCTGTGCATCTTTCTAATGTATGGCACAAGTGAGTTTATTCAGGAGTGAGAAGTTATCTTCAACACTTGCTTGTACAGAAGGGATACTGGAATAAAGAAAGTCTGAGTATTCTTTGACAGAGACGATTGCAGATGCCTTTGAGTTTTTACTATCTTAATCCATCAAAGGTAAGCTAAGATTGATTGGAGAATTGGATAGGACTGTCATTTCAGGCTTTAGCCAGAATATTATAGTGAGAGAAGAGGATTCAACAAATATTACTCTTGCTATTTATTAACTTTACACTTCTGCTGCTGTAATTGTAAATGAAAGAGGGAGGTCTGAGTATTTGAGTTAAAGGAGGTATTTCTATTTGAGTTTGATGTCCCTACTTCCTTAGTGCATATTGTGGGCTGGGTGAATTAAAGAAAAGGTAAGAATCAGGTTTTGCTTCTTTAATGTGCTTTGTTGTCATCTGTGCAGCTATCAGAAAAATGCTCTTCTGTCTCTTATCAGTTCTGTTTTAATAATTGGTGCTAATGGTAATAGCACTTTTTCTTTCTTCCACAGAAATATTTGATTACAGTTCACTCAGTGCCATCCATAACAAGCAGGAAACTTGCTACTGTCAAAGTCTTTTTTCTTTCAGCCTGAACTTCTGTGGCATAAATTGCTTGTAGATGGGGTGTGAGCCAGTCCATTCCCATTGTCTGTGCAGAACTAGCCACGTGAATGCCACAAATTAATCACATCTAGTGCGAGAATAGAAAGCTCTCACCCACTAACACGCTTGTGAAAGCAGCTTTGAATCCAGGGGAAAGAACCTCTCAAATGAACATGAAAAATGTTGGGCTTTTGAAGGCCAGAGAATTGTGCAGCCTGACCGGACCTGCCTGCTACCATGTGGGGGGAGTGAGAGATGGGAAGACGACCAGCCTGGGAGGTTTTCTGCTAAATGATCTGCTTTCACTGACTGATGCTGGGGTCGTAAATGAACTGCTGGCTGCGGCTTGGTTGGCGCTCAGAGAGCAGTGCCAGCTGTCTGCCTTGCTGGGGAACAATAGCAATACCCTTTGGTGTGTGAGAAAGGGACATTCAGGCATAATGTTTTATTAGACTTTGGGATAACCTTTCCTTTTGCAGACCTCAGGATTCTTAGATAGGAATTATACAGTGTCATTTATAATTAACCTTTTTTCTCCATACCCATTTGTGCATAAGAATTCTTTAAAAGGTATCTGTGAATGGCCAGTATTATGCATTCTGGTAGTGTCTTTCTTTTTCTCTTTTTTGTTTCCTGTCTGAAAACTGAAGTGATTTTGAATCATTCTTGTAATTTAGGAGGGCAAAAAAACCCTCACAAACACCCAACAATGAAGACAGGAGTACAGGTGGAAAAAAAAAATGAAATTACTGTATTTTTTTTGGGCACACTTGCAAGGCTGAGCCTGAAGAGAAGGGTATTGATATCCTTTCCCTCCCTTCTCCTGAAGTCCCTTGGACATAAAAGGGATCATAGATGGAGAACTTTTGAGCCCCTTTGTTTCACAGGATTCTTGGAGTACAAATTCTTTGGAACAGGGACAGTTTCTATTTAGGTGCATGCATGAAAGCAGACACATAGCAGCCACTGTCAGAACATACACGTAATTATTATATTTATAGTTTATGATAACAGGGCTGAACATGAACAGAAACGGTAGCTAACGTTCAACTTTTTAAATGATGTGTTAAAAGCGTAGTGTTTGCCTCATCAAAAAACTGCAATTGAATGCTGTTTTCCCTAGTCTTTTGTTTAAACATTTACCCTGAGATGCGAAAAAATCTTGTCTAACAGAAAAAGTGTGCTTTTGACAAACACAAACTTCACTGTGGAAGGACAAAAATTTGTGTTAGCAAAGAAAATAAAAGATACCATGACATTTACATAAAGATTATAACAAACACAAAGCATCAAGCATGCATACTTTTCCTGTTTTTTTTTTTTTTTTTCTGATCACCTGAACATCCTGGGTATATTGAAAGTCATTTCTAGTGTACAGCCTGAGTTTTTGGGCTGCAGGCTTTGTATTGTTTTCTTTCTTTAATGTTCCTAATGCTTATTTCCTGCATCGTGTGTACTTCCTTCTTTCTTTTCCTGTGCCTAGAAAGCAGACAGACCCTGTGGCTGGAGGTGGGTGGACACATGTCTCCCATGCAGCATATTAGTCCTGTCGTGAACTTTCTTCACGGCTTTGCCTTGGAACAACTCTCGCACCACTGCTGGCTTCAGATCTGTACTTTTCCAACCTCAAGCCTCAAGTCACGCTGAAGGTCACATTACAGCTAACCCCAGAGAGTAAAACACGAAGTAAAGAGTATACGGTTTCTCAAAGAGATGACCCTTTTGCACTTGGCCTCTGGGAAGCTCTGGTATAATGACAGAGCTTAACAGCTTGTGCAAGCACTGGTGGCTTGGGGTTAGCCCTGTTAAACAAATGGCTGGCTCACATTACTCACTGTCCCTATCATATTCATAACTTGATACACAAGAAGCACCCTTTAGGAACTTGTGGAAAAGGAGGAAAGCAATAGAAGAATTGTAGGGACTTGATGGTTTGTTACTCACAGATGCTGTTTAGAAATTTGTCTGTATATTTTTTTTCAGTCTCTATCTGAAAATATCTTCTGGAAACTCCTGTATAACGAAGTGAGCAGCACTGTTGTCTGAAATGCTGAAAATGCTAGAAAATCATGCCTTGCAGGTACTGCAGAGCTAACTGAAAGACACAGATGTCTGAAACACGAGCCTGTCTGAAATCGTGTCAGCCCTGAAGCACCACCTTTGTAGGTACAGAATTTTTACCCCAAATCGTATTGTTTTAAGGTGGAATATATGAGTTGATGTGGGGAAAGGCCGATTTTGTCACTGACCAAGATGGAGTTAGCAGTAGGGTAACAACTACTATTAGGTGCTCTTGTCACCAGAACAAGTTCTGCACTGCGTGCATCTTCAGGGCTATTGACAGCTGATGCTTGCTTTCTATTTGTAACTCATTTTGGACTACTTTTATATTATCACAAGCTCTTATTAGTCTCCTTATTGCTTCTTGTTGAGAAACCATAGTATTCAGAAAACCATGTGGAAACCCTGATGGTGCTCTAAAGGCATGAAATACTGTCTTGGACAACTGACAAACTGTAATTTCTGTTCCCTAAGTACAGTAATAAACAAATCTAGAAATTGGTACCAATCCCATTTGAAGCAATCTGAAGAAATCCCTGACAGGTTAAAAACGTTGATATCTCAGAGCATTAACCAGGGTCTAGACTTTTAGATTACCTGTGAAAAGAAGAATCTGGAAAGTTGTCACTTGCTAAAGAGTTAATACAGGATCTTATCAAGAATTTGATGTAGTCCAACAGAGTATGTGGTGAAGTAGTTCTGTAGTAAAATGTTCTCTATGAAGTGGTGTTGCTACTGCAAAAGGCTATCTTCTCTTCTTCTCTTCCCCCATCTTCTCCCTTCTCATTACCCCTTCATGTAAGTAGAAACATCTGTTTGCAGCAGCACAGACCTATGCCAGCTCATAGGGCTTGTGAACCTATATCACAAGTCAAGCTGTCTCTGTAGTAAATAGCTGCTGAAATAGTACAGCGTGGTCTCAACAGCAGAAAAAGAAGAGTGTTTATTATTTCAAAACCCCCTTGTCTAAACTTCAGAATTTTGTTCATTTACTTTAAAGATTGTTGTTGCTTGTTTGTTTCTTTGGGGGTTTGTTGTTTTTAAAGTACGGTTAGGAAAATGTGTCAGATATGTAGTCACTGCACAGCTGTCACAGGACAAAGTAATTTTTTATAGCCTGATGGGTGATTTATTGCTGTGTTTGTATTTGTTTTTTTTTTAGATGTCATTAAAACTGAAGTGCCCTTTTACAACTACTTGCGTTTGTATGGTTATATTTCTTTATATATTACATTTTGGCTAACTGTCAATAGTTCTAGTCTTTACAAAATTGTGTTTGCCTCTTGTAGATTATGTGGATCCTGAGGTAGTACAGATCTTCACAGATGTGCTCTCAAGCAGTGGAATGTTGTTCGGCAGTAAGACTTCTCCATGCTGCTGTTTTAAAGCAAGCCTGTATTATAGGGACTTATACAGCATATGGGCTGACTAATTCTTTCCTTTTGCCCATTTTGCAAATATTTCTTATGTCAGTGTTGTATTATGAATAGGTAGATTTCTATTGTGATTTGGTTCATAATGTAAGAAAAATCTTTTTTTTTTTTTAAAAAAAGTTAAGTGCAAGAAACTTGCATGACTGGTAGGTATCCAAGGAATTTAGAGTAAATTTCATATAGCATCTTTCAGGGGTTTTTTTGTATCTCAAACTACTTCACAGTAATTGGCTAGTGGCTAGAACCAATCTGAATACGTTATGTCAAAAACTAATCTACTTACCTTGTCAATTTCAAAATACATTTTGAGGTAAGCTGTATATATGTTCATTTCAGTTTAAAGTGTTCTATATTTTTCTATTTTGAAGTTGCAAATCTAAATAAGTTTCTTTTCTAAAGGATAATGGGCTTTCCAGATGTATCAGCAACTATCTTTGCTGTATATGTTTGAGATATAATGCGACTGACATTCTTTCTCAGTAATTCCACTCATTATACTGCAGAGATCACTACAGAAGCCTCTCTCTTCAGTGAGGCAGAGAATTGTTTTAGAAAAACTTATTTTCAATAATTTGTTTCCCCTGCTTTGAGAGAAAATATTCTTTCTACTCTTTGTGTTATTTAACTCTATATGCGTGCTGATGAAATCCTTGAGAGACAGTCACTCTGCATTTAGTCACAGATGGATCAGCAGCGCCACAGCTTATTACTAGGTTTTGCACCAAGGAGCTGAAGAATTCACTGTGTATGAACTCCTCTGCCAGAGTTATGGGTACTGCAAGGTCTGCTTTAGAGGACTCCCATCCCTTTTGGTATGTGAAGAGGGTGAGTGGATATGAGGATTTTACCCTAGCAATCCAAGACATGTGGCCCACAGAGCAAAAATGGTGCAGCTACTGTTTGCTGAGTCCTCCTGGGGGCAGAGGAATATTCCTATAGGAATAGTCAGGATATAATAGAATATGGTGCTGCTTTCCCCCCCCCC